>BMAO01002089.1:0-320562 GCA_019973975.1 Trichonephila clavata
CACATTCCTCGAAATAAAATTTATTTTTTTTCAGTATGTAAAAGCGTTTTTTAAAGGTTGGATTTAAAAACAACATGGATTTGTCCCAGAGAGGAATTTTCTTTTATACTGTACATTACAAATCATATTTGAATGTATCATTCCTATTCGTACTTTTATTTATAACATACAAATCCACGCCATTGATCCTATCGCTCCAAAATCTTATAACATAGATAAAAAATTTAAATTGTACACGTATAATGTATCATGTATCTTTAAAAAAATTTATTAAAATAATAAAAGTAGCTATATTTTAGAAAATGCTTACATTAAATAAAAAATTAAAATTTTAATGCAAGCTTTATCCTTACAAAGATCTACTTAATATCGCAATATCAGGGTTATAATTTATGACTTTCAATATGATACATATAATATTGAATGTTCTTCTCACTTTGAAGCCTCAAAATATATTTGTTGCGTGCTATCTAGAAATCTACCCGATTTCTTAAGCTTCAAAATTCACAGCTTGCAAAGTATCTAACGTGTTTTACATAAAATGAATACTCCAAGCCTATTCATAGATCGGAACTTTATTCTTTTTTCTCAACTAAATATATTACAACGATTGCCAGATTACTAAAGATAATGTTACACATTCAGATCAAAAGGTGCAAAATCAATCATTTGCTATTACACCAATAAACAAATACTACTCTTAAAATATATTTTTAGATTTACCGCACAATATTTCATACGAGAAAAATTTTATTTACCTAGATATTTAGAACCTAAGTTGAAAGCAGAGAGCACACGCAATTTTCTTCAAAAATCGCTCCGGCAGTAATATACAGCAACCTAAAGCCTAAAGACTAATGGTTAAAATTATAATATTTAGCGATTTAGTTTCTCTTAGATCAGTGCTTATCGAACTTTCAATACTGGCGAGTCAATATTATTCATAATTTTCACCGTGCTCCCCTCCATATGATAATAACGTATTGAATTCAATAATGCGATAATTTGAACGTAAAGCTACAATATGATTTTTACCTCTTAAGTGCACCGGCGTATATGAACGCCTCACTCAGCCAAAGCTTTAATTGGCCCTGACTTAAATATACGTCTTCGAAATACTCTATTTTCTGTTTACAGATATCTTATAAAATTTTTCCGAAAGCTTTGGAATGAGAAAAGTGACATTGGCAGGGTTCGCAAAGGATTTACTTATTTGAGAGGAAATCAATTATTTATTCCATTTCTCCTCTACCAATAAACGAAATAGCCATGCATACCGGCAAAATGGTGGCATTGGAGAGCGAATACTGTAAATAGAATCGGGAGTTAAGGTATCCGACCACTCTAAAATTGTGAATTTATCCCAAAATTAAAAAAATTTTATGAGTTTGTTTCATAGAATATCTTATTAGCTTTATAAAAATACCGAATGTATTATTTTCCGTTCATTAGAAGAAATTTAACAAGTTTTTAGTAAGAGAGGATGCCATCACTTTAAGCAAGATGTCATGCTTTAAAACGCGTTTTGCTCGAAATTTGTTCTTTTAACGCTCAAATGGGGCCAGCGATTGCTCAAAAAGATTTGAAAATAATTAACTGAAATTTTTTTGTGTATGTTCTGTATAATAGTAGAAGTGTTTTAACTTTCAGATTTATTAATCACTGCTTTATTACAAAATTTACAGTTCCTTATGTGAATATAATCACTGTTTTTTTTTTCATATAAAAACTAAGATAAAGTGCTTTAGTTTTTGTAAAACTTAAAATATCTCTTATCCTGAAGGTCACTTCAAAATAGAATAATATAGCAACATATCAGAATTGAAAAAATGAAAATTTGTTCATAAACTTTTGGTACAGAATTTGCCGCGTTTGTGTTCTTTTTTTGTCAATATTTACCCTTTTTTTCCCATTTTAGTAATAATAGTTTCTTTTCCTCTTCTTAATTTTAGCATGTTTTCATAAAATGTAATAAACAAATCTAAAAACATTTAAAAAATCACCATATATCCATTTTAAAAAAAAAAGTTGTCGCAACCAGTTGGATACCTTAAGTTATTAATTATAAACCACACACGTTGTCAAAATAAGTGTTAATTTTTATATATAATTTTATATATGACAAGACCTCCGAGTCACTGTTTATTATAAAGCTTGTTCTTAACTTAGTATTCTTAAATTAATTATAAAATACAATGCACAGTACTGATACATTTATAACTGTATTTTATCAGTGTAAATGTTTTTTTTTATTTCCGTATTATGTCAGAATGTATTTTGTATGTTTACTTTCAACACAAATTGATTATTTCTTAAATAATTTTTTGTTTTGGACTTTCCAATATGGCTCGCGCTCCCTTCCTAGGGCTATGACGCCCACCGCCTCCCCCTAGGGTGTTGCGCCTTAGAGTTTGAGAAAGGCTGTCTTAGATCTTTTCATAATTCTGTAAATTTTGCTATTAATAATTTTTAAGACAAAATACATTCCACAAATCACATTCACTCCACACAAGGACATTGAGCAGAGTCGTGGTCAGACGAAGAATTGAAAGTAAGAAATATCCTTTACATCAGTGCTTCTCAAACTTTCAAGACTTGCGGAAAGACGTATAAATACGTCTTTCCGAAGTACGATCTTTTCTGTGCACTGCTATCCATAAAATTAGTCCAAAAGCTTTGAAATGCAATAAACGGACCTTGACAGCGATTGCGAAGGATTGACTTATATCAGAGGATTTCCTTATTTTTCATTTCTTTTCTTCACCTCCCCCAATTCATCACATACGCTCGCCTAATAGGAAAACTCAGGCATTGGGGAGCGAATCGCGTCACTTTTAATCGGTAGTGAAGGGGTTATTTATAAACTGTACAAATAATCAAGGAAAGAGAAATTTTTTCTATATAAATTTTATATTTGACTAGCCCATCAGATCACTGGTAATTATTAAATTTGTTCTTAACTTAGTATTGTTAAATTAATTATAAAACGCATTAAGCAGTACTGATACATTTATAAGTATAATATATCAATGTTCATTTTATTTTTTATTATGTCAGAATGCATTTTGTTTACTTTCAGTAAATTGATAATTTTTTTCAAATAATCCCTTGTTTCCGACTTTTCAATATACTCGCGATTCCTCGTAGAGTTATCAAATCCCCCTAGGGGGCACGCCCCACAGTTTGAGAAACGCTGCTTTACATTAAATGTGTGAGGTGCAGAGAGTAGAGTCGGAAAGATTTAACCCATTTCCTGCCAAGGAAATAGAAAACTTTACAAAATATAATAATATTAATTTACTTCTATAACATTGTTACTACATTTACAGTAATTTTTGTTGGAATAAACCGCACTAGACAACTCCTAGCTGGCTTCACTAAATATTATTAACCGCTTCCAGGCTTCTGCCGAGCTAAGCTTGAGCAGGCGAAATGTGTCATCCAGAGTCAAATACAGCGAAATTTTATACTATGCACTCCGTATTTGCCGAATTATTTCACACGGGCTTTTTACGGTTTTTAATAATTGAAAAGTACCATTTGGTTCCGTGGGTATCCTAGTGGTTAGAGCAGCGGACTCCAGACCGGAGGACCTGGGTTCCGATGCCACCAAATACCCTCCGAGTACACGCGGAGTACATGCTCATTAAATCACTGGGTTCGAAAGACTTGTAGCAGAAACCACGAGTGCAGGGGGCTGGAGAATATATCCCTCCCCTCCAGTTCCATGCCTGAACTATGGAGGTGAAGATAGGTGGTGTCGCCATCTTTCCTTAAGAAGTCCAACCTGTCTCACAGGCTCTGGCAACTTTCATTCCTTCCCTTCGGGAAGGACACGACAACAACATTAACTACTCGTTAAAATTTTATGCAAGAAGAGGACGTCTTGCTGAGCACTCCTCTTCATGCTTGTCTGAAAGACACTTTGTTAATTGCATCCTCAAACAGAGAAGAAAACTGATCTAACACGACACTGTATTATTAAATGCTCAAAGAGAGACAGTAAAGGAAAGAAGGTTAGAAGAAAAACAATAATCTTCTTTACAGATGGTGACATTGTGTTATGTGCATTACCGTGTTTTCGAATTTATCTTACACGATCCAATTTTGATGAATAATTTCATAATCATTAATGTAAATGCAATAGATGTAAGCGAAATTTGTAATTCAAGATAATAGCTAGGAATTCAAAGCTATATATTTATAGTTAGTGTCTATTGACTCCTAAGTCTAATGATTTCTGCGATGCAGAAAGCCAACTTTAAAGGTAAATTAATCATTTATTATCAAAAAGAATATTTTACATTGATTTTTAATAAATTTAGTCTGAGAATGGTGCTATTATGTTCAATAAGATATGAATGTATGAAAATAATCATAAACAATTTTACTTTTTTTAAACCATAATCCAGGAATAAAATTAGTCTGGGAAAACTTAAATAACTAGGAAACTTATTTCATTATAAGTAATGTTAAAATTAAATTGAGAAAAAAGAAATATATTTGAAACCCATTTTTCAAAATATAATTTTATTTTTTTTAGAGAGTTTTACATTGATAGTACAATTAATTATGTACAAACAATTTTTAATTGTATCAAATGGAATTGATTTTGAGAACCGAAATTTGAGATTTTTTTTTCACAGCAGGAAGTATGAGTACTTGTTTTCAATATTTTAAATAACGGAATGATAGATTCATTCTGTTTCAAAATGCCTCGAAGATGTTTAAAGTATACGGTCGGCTACACCAGCAGCATCATCAAAGAGGTCTGGAAAAAAACCCATCATATTATTTTAGAAATAACACGTGTCAGATAAGTAGAAAAATATGTTGACTATAATAAATTCATCAAATATATTTTAAAAACTACATAAATATTAAATTTTCATATTTTTCTATAAAAAATCGTATAATTCATTTTTATTAATTTATATGCTCATTATCAATAGATTTTTGTTCATCATTTATTATTTATCATTAGATATTACTTGAAACAATAGTTTAAAAAAACATTCTGAATATTTTTTCAATAAATTTTAATCTTAAGAGAGACTTTCATGTAATTTTTTTTTAATATTTGAGAAATTTTGTGATAAGTGCTAGTAAGTAATTGGAAAAAAATCCATTTTAAAATAAGGCTGTTTTCACTTACAACCGAAATATTTTTATACAGTTTTGAAGTATTTCTAGCGCATAATTTGAATTATACACTTTATATTAAAGTGTATTAAAATTTTTAATTAAAAAATACATCTTCAATATAATAGATTCGTCAAATATTTCGTCAGATATACATTTTGAAGAAAGTTTAATTTTTTTAAAATTACATAACGAACAGTTTTATCATTAAAGGCTGAAATCGTTATTTTTCAAAACAACGATTTTCAATGGAGCAAATTCCTTCTGGATATTTATAAATGGCTTTTAAGCCTTTGATATATCACTGAAATTTTACATTAATCGTATCGGAATTTTTGTGAAAAGGTTAAATAATCATCAATGAAAAAAATTGCTATGAAAATCATGCTATTATCATTTCAATTTTTACATGGTAATTATTTCTTTACAATAATGATCTCTTTCCAGAACATTAATAAAAACATGTATTATTTTTTCGAAGATCACATTGATTAACACGATGGCTGCAATTTATTTCGAATAAAGGGGTTCCTATGAACCTTTAAGATCTCGAATTGAGGTATTTTTGACAATATAAAAGTAAACAGAAATATTCGAATTGTAAATGAAATTTTATAAATACATTGAAGCATAAGTATTTGTATGATTACATATATATCCGTAGTAGGATTCAAAATTTCCGGATTGAGACTATAACGTGATAATTTTTGCATTAGATTGATTATGATAACGTTTCCGTGTTACTGCATTCTTCCGCTTTTTCCTGAAATCGTTTCTCCGAAATTTAGGATCGGTGGCATGCCACGGTATCGTACTTTGTAGGTGGATGCCTTTAGCACCGGACGATGGAGAGAAATGGCGCTTGTTGAGCGGAAAGTGAATATCAGTTTTTGTATTCGCTTGAGAAAAATTGCACGGGGACTTAAGAAATGTTGAAGCATGTATACGACAGTGATACATTCTTGCAGACACAAGCTTTTGAGTGGCATCGATTTTCAGAGAAGGCAGAGATAGTTTCTAAGACGACGAACAATATTAAAGTCCCCAGGCTTCTTGCAGCTCTAAAAACATTAATAAGATTTCTGCTGATGTACGTAAAAACGGGCTTCAAAAAATAACGTAAATAGCCGAGTAAAGATATCCGAGGCCACATGTCAATGGATACTGAAAAAGGATCTTAACATGCATAGGGTGTAGCAACGCATCGTTCCCTGCTTGTTGAACAAAGATCAAAGCGCAATTTGAAGGAAAATGGTGGAAGGCTTAATCTCCCCTGTTGTGACAAAGATCCTTCTCTACATAGTAGAATTGTTTCTGGAGAGAAAACAGTTTTGACCTGCAATCAAAAAAGGCATCGACAATGTGGAAATCGCCACAATCTCCCCACTAGCGGAATTTCCGCCAAGACAGCTCAAAAGAGAAGATCGTGCTGGAGGTGTTCTTCGATACCCAGGGCATTCGGCATCTGAATTCTATACATGATGGAAGCACTGAAAACAAAAAACTTTATGTGGACATTCTGCGCTGCTTGCGTGAATCGATCCGAATGAAGAGGACTAAAATTGTGAGCCGAGTTGAGATGGATCCTTTTGCACGACAGCGCTCCAACACCCCGATCCCTTCTCGTCACTGATTTTCTTGTGAAAATGAATATTTTTCCGAATTCTGCTTACTCCCCTGATCTCGCCCCCAATGAATTTAACTTATTTTTTAACTGACGCACATTGTGTGCTTTCAGATTCACTAATTGCAATCTGCAGATGGACTTAAATGTGCATCGCAGGCTGAATTAAGGGACGTGGATAAAAATGGATTCCAGAAATGCTTCTATGAACTTTACAATCGATGGCAAATGTATATAGTTTCTCATGGAGGTCTTATTTGGAAGGAGGTTGTGTTTCAGCTATTGAATTCTCAATATTATTTTGTTATAGACACAGTCCGGAAACTTTAGAAACTTACTACGTATATCAGCATATGAATAAAACGCAAATAGCTTTAATAAAGCGATAAATTCTGTTCGAAAAATCTTAAAATCTAAGTAACATTAAATATCTCTCAATCTAAGTAATAATAATTATAGAATTAAATCCTGATTAAAAAAATAGAACGAACCGGAAATTACTTTGCCCTGGTATAACAACCTGTCTTGGTGAGGAATTAGACAATTGAAGAAATGTAGATAAATTTATAGGGTTAAAATTAAGAATTATTTCTACATATTTAAATTGAAGTTGTTGCTTATTCTGAACGTTAAAAAGGATATTAAAATAAAGAGATTGATCAGAATAAATACTTACTTCCATCATGGCCTTCTGTAATACAAAAGAAGTGTAATTAGGTGAATGAATTTAAGTAAACAAATATTTTCACATTTTGCATTTGATTAGAATTTTAATAAAATCGTATCCAAAAAGGATTTTTGTGAAATTTCTTTCAATTTTGAGACTTTATATAGATACTCTAAGTATATTTTTTAAAAATAGTATGCAATAAATATGCAATGTTTGTCCTTTTCTATTCTCCACCTTTTGAAATATTTGTAACTTTTCTATTAACTCTAATTATTTCAATACTTTTGAGAAGAGTTAATATGGCAAGGTATAGTAAAATATATTCAATAAGCTTAGGGTTGCTTTGATTTTTTTTTAACATATTTGTGTTACTGATATAAAAAAAATCACGTAAACATGGAAAGTATTGAGAAATTTATGCTCATTCTCGATGTAAACTTTATGATCTTAAAAACCGAAAGTAGTTTTTTCGAATCAACTTTTTAATTAAACAAAAAAAAAATTGACATTATTCTGTTTTTACAATTTAATTCTGAATAGCCATTAAATCTTTAAGAACAATTTTGGGATTGTTTAAAATACTTTTTCAAATCATAAAAGAGAAAGGTTTTATCCCTTTTAATTTTCTAGCTTTGTTATTGAGTGAAATTTAAAAAATATATATTTTCTGAGGTTTTTCCCTTTTGCTTATTTAAGACAGACTGCCACAAGAATTTATTTGCATAATATTTCTACCATTCTCAAGGAAATATGTAAGATTTATGATATGTAAAGATATTACGCTTTTAAATGATTTTATTTGACGGAATTTTTTATGGTACATTCTCTGACAAAATGATTAACTTATTTTTTTAGGCAAACAAGCGTTCAAAAATTAACGACGCTTTTATTATGATCAGTAAGCACTCATTAAACAATGAAATTCACTAGCTTACCAGGCTTGGCTGAAATGAAATGTGTAGAATTTTAATAAAAATTTTATGTAAAATAAAAATATTGTACAAAATAAAAGTAAAGTAATGTCAGACACAGGTGTTAAAAATACTAAAGATTACGTCCTGTTTTTCACATTTTTTTTGTCAAAACTATCATGGTAAAGAGTGAGAATCACCCATGCTCTATTTAAGGTTCCTCATAGAAGATAATGGGGACACTTTGAGGTTGAGGCGTTGGGGTTTCTTAATGATAAAGCCCATTTCTGTTGTGACCTGCTTAGAACTCTCGGTGTTGTAAACTTTGGAATTAAAACTGGACACATGACTTCCTCACGACACCACTTAGTTCCGGTTTAGAAGATTCTCTACTTATCCTTTATGTAATGTTCAAGGCGTTTGTGGAACCATTTGGTGTTTTGTTCTGGACGTTTCAGAGCTTTGTTGCTCTGACCGTCATTTACTGAAGGCAGTGATGCGTAAGTCAGGTGTAGGTTAAAAATTCACATCGTACTGGATATTAATCAAGAAAAATAATTTTCTGGTAAAATTTTGATTACTGATATTCTGATCAAGAAAATAACATTTTATTTTCATTAAGAAATTGTTTTATTCCAAGCCAGAGTCGGAGTCAGTTTTTACCTATCAATAGATGTAAGCATGAATTTTACGTACATAAGATATTTTTAACAATGCTTGTTTATAAGTGTTCTTAATATGCTTTAAATTTATCTAAATATTTATAAGATTTAAATATTCTTAAAATCCTTTCTTTATTCATTTATCAAGTGTAATCCTCACTAAATAACAAATATATAAAGTAATGTTATAATTTTCTGTAAATATAAGGAATGTTTTGTAAGACTTACCCATAGCTAAAGGAATGTAGTTTACGTGTGATCAAAAGGTTTTTTAAATTCAATTTAAATTATATAAAGTTGAGAGTTTCTGTAACATTATTTAATAGCATTTGATGTTTTGAAAATTAAGTCAGAAAAAATGCATGTTTATTCCACTAATTCATTTCAACTTTTACAGTGGAAAATAAACTATATTATTTTTAAAGTACTCAATACATTTTGTTGTAACCATTTATTTTTACTGATAAAAAAATTGTAACGCAGATATATTTTACATCTGAATTTTTAAACTTATAAGTCTTAAACAATATATTTGTTATTCATTTATTTATAAAATCATTTCGCAAAAAAATACAATTATGCGAAGTAAAATATTTATTTTAGAAATAACCTGTAGTATAGAAGTCATTTAAGGTCAATTTTTTCGTACAACTATCTTAGAAATAAACTAATTTTTTAAAAAATTTTATAGGATCTTTATTCAACTTCTGATTCAGAAAATGATTTTATTAAAATTTATAAAGTTTTAAAAGAATATTTCTTTTATACATGATTTTTACTGAGCAGAAAATAATAACATAGGCAATTTCTTACTTCTGAATCATTGGATCCATTAGAACAAAATCTTTTTCGAATTTATTATTTACAAAAGCACTCCGCAAATAAGTTAAATGTTGATAAAAAACAAAAGCTTCATTCCAAAAAGTTTGGGCTCAAACGAACTAAAAGTAATATATATATAGAGAGAGAGAGAGAGACATATTTTGTTTTATCAAGCAATTCTTTTGCGATAATTTTAGGAGTTCTATCTCATAGACTAGCATGCGCAAAATTTGATAAGTCACAACTTAGCTAATATCACTTTCTTAATATGATACAGCTTAGAAAACAACCTTTAATGCATTCCATTTTCCCTGCTTTATAATGCTAAATGCTATGAAGACATTTTTTTTTAATCATCAGAAATTCTTTTGTAAAAATTTTTATTTTACAAAATTATAAGAAAATAAACAAAAACTGAACTATTTAAAAATATTATGAAAAATAATTCCTCTATAGTTGTTCTAGATATAAATGAAGTAAACTTACCTATTGCTATAAGTAGAAAATTTTAAGCAATTACTATGTTATCATAGTTTGAAAAACATTCGTATTATTTACCCATGTTTTGTTTAGTTAATTTATTGGACATTTGTCGACCTTGAAAAGGCTTCATTGAATATTTATTTGAAATAAGCGAATTTGGAAAATGTTTTTGATATGAAATAAATGTTTACAAAAAATTTAGACTTCAAAAATAGTGTTAATAATTAACACTATCATAAGCTTAGATTAAGATTTCTGTATTCTGTATAGCTATTTAAACACCTTTTTTTTTCAGGTATAATAAAATATATTTCTTATTTTAGAAACATAAACCCTGTTAGAGGTAGAGAATTAATTAAATTAAAGCAGCTGATTTTATTGAATCAGAACTTTGTTCGGATTTGGGGAATACACTGGATTTAAGGCCTGAAAATCTAAAGTAAAATACTAAAAAGAAACATTGAAAATATTGTAGAGGAATATTTGGTTTATATAAAACAGGCCTTTCCACTTCTAAAATAAAAGAAATTCAACAATAGAAGCTTGTTGAAAAACTGATCATTTAGAAAAGAACTGTTCACGGAAATTCTGTTTCCAGGTTCTTTCATTCAAACAATTTTTTAAGAAACACGTATTCTCAAACGATTTTCCCTCAAAATCAAAAAGCGCTGAAGCAAGATGAAGAATTTCAATGAAAACTTACCCAGGAAGGCGGCAAAAGTAAGAGCAGAGACGATTTGAGAAAGCATGGTGTAAAACTGTTCTTCACTGAAGTTGTAGAACTGTGCTCAATGCACCTTTTACGTCTCTTATATAGTACGAGATTTTAATATAAATTGTCAAGTTAAAATAAATAAAAGAATCAATATGGCCAATTTTTATTTATCATATAATTTAATGTATATTTTCTTATAATTAGGAATATTATTACTTGCTTTATAGTATTTCAGTCAACTGACCAAATACTTCAAGACATATAAAATTAAAGCTATCACATAATGCAGTCTAAGAAATAAAATTTCTAATAGGAGAAATGAAATATCAACTGTAATAAATTTTTTACGACAAAACCTGAGTAATTTGCGATCCACTGATCAAGTATCTGGTACTAGGTTGGCAGTACGTGTTAATACTTCAGAATCTTTGTACTTACAGTTTGAGAACAAGCAGGATGAGCGAAACTTCTTTTTTTCCCCTCCAGTTTCATCTTCATTTCTCAAATGTTTCTGTCTTGGGTAAATATCAGGAACATACTGCCAAATTAATAGAATAATTAGTGATTTTGTTTGCCAGATATGTGAGTCAGAAAAAAAAAGGTACTTCTAAATAAATAGTTTGTGTATTGATAACAACTAAAATTGTATTTTAAGACATTTACGCTTCGATGAAATCGGTAATAATTGAAGTTTCAAACATATGTAAATTACAGAATAAATCGTGATGATATCTGAAAAAATATCTTGAAAATTTGAATGAGTTCCTGTTTACTCATTATATATCAAACTAAATGTTAATAGAAAAATATTATAATTGTTGCGTATTAATAAGAATGAGATATTTTACACTTTTTCATCACTAAATAGAGTTTTTATTGCTTTATTTGAAATCTCTTATTTGTAATCATTTATATAAAGCTAACTATGCCGAACTGAACAGGGTATATGCTTACAAATTTTATTACTAATATATAAATTTCATAAACCCTTATGAATGTTCTCATTAGGTCGATTTTCCAATTGTTATTGTACTAAGCATTAATTTTAATTCAGTTATAATAACTATTTTACTTGTTGAAACGTTCTTTTATGAAACAATTTTCAAACCATTTCCTGAAACTAAGTAAAAACTTTTGCAAATCTTTTGCTGGAACTATTACTAAGGAAAATAAAAAAAATTTAAATAATATTAAAATAGCACGCTACACTAAATACTAATATTCTTACAAACACGATACGAAGAAAACCACTGAAACAAAATTAATTAAAGAGACTAAATTGTTTTGATAAAATAGCGTCACATCTGTGTTTAACGTCCTGTATGCAAAGTTATTTTATCAAACATCGGTTCTTGAAACGACGTACACTTTCAATAAACAAAAAAAAAGGCCCAAAAAAATACTTTATTTTTTTTTAAATATTTTGAGTTTAACCCAAATAACCCGATGAATGTACAGGAGAATATATTATAATTCCTTTTTCCCTACTTTGTTATTTTTCGAGAATCTTGTTATTCAGAATATGTTCTCCAAAACATATACATCATCGAGAAATATACTTGATAAAAAGTAAAAGTTTTGAGGGAAATCTAAAGCAAAAATTTTCTATTTTTAACATAATTTTAATTCTTTATTGCTTTTATGCAGACATACTTACCGTAAAATCCGGCTTATAACGCGCCTTAGAATATTATGAATGCAAGTTGCATTTTTGAATTTTTTGGTATATTACGCTTTTGAAAAAAGAATATACTTAAAGAGCTAAAACTTTTGAAGTTCACCATGTATTTCATTAATTTTGAATAAAATTTATTTCATTTATTGCAGAAACTTGATTTTCTTATGCTCATTTCTTGTTACTGGTTTTAAAATCTATCACTTTTATACCCGGCATATTTCGATCTTGTTTTTTGTGTTAAAAGGGCGTATTTAATCCCAAATTTTACAGTACTGAAATCATTGCCTTTCTCTTGTAAGAAAATAAGTTCGTGATTAAATTGTTTAAGGAAAAAATGTGTTTACTATGAATGAATTCAAGATTTTTTTAACATATAAAAAACTATATTTAATGGACATCGATGTGTAAAATATAATCTTAAAAATTTGAAATTTAATATTAAGCTATGTATTTTACCAATTTATTAATATCACTTTTTATAATCAATGCATCCGATTTCTAAACTTATTGCCTTAGTATTGCAAGACATTGCGTTTATTTTAATTTAATTGTAAGAAGTTACAAAATTTTGAAAGTTACGATATTATCGATAAAAAAACCTATATAAAATAAGTAACTTTCGAATAAACTGAAAAATATTAAAAAGCTTATGAAGACTGCAATTGAAAAGTTAAATATCCAATCTAAATTCATTTATTTATACAGTAAAATAGGTTTAACGCGAAAACGCTTCAGACGAAATATCGGTTAACACCAAATAATACAAAGGTCCCGACAAACTACTATGTATTTTCGTGCCTTTTTTTCTCTTAACGCGAAACGAAAATCGCTTAACACGAGAAGATTTCACTTCTCTGGGAAGTGCAAAATATGGAAAACCCGAATTCACAGGTGAGCTTTAAGAAGGGTAGGAAATGAAAGAGAGGTGGTTTCACGTGTTTTTTAGAAAAGTTTAAAAAGCTATTCCGTAGTATTTTGAATACAAAAGAGTTTTTTTTTTTGTGTTTAAAATACTACGGAATAACATGGAACATCAGCCAATTTTGTGTTCATCTCTCTCGCAATTTAAGGTACTTTCACTCTCTACCCCTACAAATGCCACACGAAAACATCTCATCTTTCATCAGTTTGGAATTTAGTGGCGAGTACATGGCAGTAAGAGTAAAATCAGTGAGTTCTGTTTGCATTTTTTAAAAGATTTTTTTTTCATGAACACAATTGCAAAGAGTTTAGGAAAAAAACAAACTGCTATTTCGCTTAAAGTGAAGACGCAGTTCCTTAATCTTGAACAAAGATAGGAGTCAAAAACAGAAATCTGCAAAGATTTTGTAGTGTTGCTTAATTTTGCATTAAATTTCATAAAATTCTTGTAAATTACATTTTTTAATTTTATTTTATTAAATACATTATATATACATATATATGGAAATTAAATGTACTCTAATAAACACACATAATTATGTTCAATATATGAGGGGAGGGGGGGGTGCAATATGTGTTTTCACGCGAAAAAATATTTCAGTCTCCTCCCCCCCAGTTTTGTGTTAAACAATTTTCACTGCATATAAAGAAGAAAATAGCAAAGATAATGATTATTTAGTATATTCGAATACATAAGTACATTGGATTTAACTCTGAAATACAGGACTTAATGTATATTAAATAACAAGAAATTGTATTTCGTGATAAATAATGATCAAACTAATTTCAGAAAATAAAATAATGAAAACATTTTCTTCCAAAAATGTTTTATTTTCTTCAGAAATTTACACTGCAAGTATAAATATTTCAAAAATCAATTTTTAAATTTTTACAGGATATCAGAGTAATAAATATGTAGCAACAAACTTCGAAAGTTGCTTTCAATGCTTCAAATTTGGAATGATTCGTTCATTCCTTAAAGGATTTTTATAATATCTTGGAAATTATTATATGAGATTGTCGAGTACACTGGCAACATCATCACAGACATCTGAAAGGAAAAAAAATTATTTCAGACATACTCCGTGAAATCTAATTAATTAAAAATTATCCACAATACAATGTTGTTGTTGCCGTGTCCTTCCCGAAAGGGAGGAAAGAAAGTTGCCAGATCCTAAGACAGGTTGGACAGGTTGATAGATGGCGACACCACCTCTTTCCACCTCCACAATTTAGGCATGGAACTGGAGGGGAGGGAAATATTCTCAAGCCCCCTGCACCCGTGGTTACTGCTACGACCGTCCTCAAGACTTTCGGACCCACTGATTTAACGAGCACATACTCCGTGTGCACTCGGAGGGTGTTTGGTAGCATCGGGCATCGAACCCAAGCCCTCCGGTCTGGAGTCCGATGCTCTAACCACAAGGCTACTCACGGCCCTCCACAATACAATACATTTATCATATATTTACTAAGAACTACATTTTCAATGAAGTTTTAATTTTTTTTTAAATAAATAAAAAGGACATTTTTATCTCATTAAATGCTGAAATAATTATTTCTCAAAACAAGGTCTTTCATAGAAGCAAATTCGTTCTGCATATTTTTGCGCGATCAAAGACTCTTATTTTATTTCTCGCTCTTAAGAAAGCAAAGTACCAGAGAGTGTTTTTACAAAGAGATTGTGACGGCTCTACTAACTCCTTGGGGATTCTTTAAGGGAAATAATTATTTCAACTAACTTTCACCGAAGGTAAGAAAACGTGATTATGCAAATTAAGTTTATTATATAAATAATTCTGTGTTCGTGAGTTTTGAGAGTTAGTGAAGTGAGAATCTAAGATTATGAAAGTGAGAATTGAAGATTACCAAAGTGAGGATCGCTCGGATGCGAGCTGATCAAGCAAACCTTTAGTGTTAAAGGCCTCAGCTATAGGACTTTTGAATTGCAAGAATTCAGGTATTATGCTCATTATTTAAATAGAATTTAGAGAGTAAATTGTTAGTGCGCGTCCGAATTAAAAACGAGCTTGTATAAGTTATCGTAGATATTAGTTGAATGTCCGTAAATATTATCCCCATGCTAACGGGTCTCACATTCGTGATCTAGTTATTGATCAAAACTATCTTAATTGGATTATTATTGTGTCTGTGTTGAATATTGTGACAATAAAACAATTTTAGTGAATCATGTCGTCTGATCCATTAGTTCCTCCCACATTTCCAGCCGGATCCGAGAGAAGACAAGGAGGGTTAGAGGGAAGTAGGAATAGTCCCTCACTCCCTCAGATTATCGAGAGACTCTCTTAGTAGACGAGGTCACAAAAAGATTTCAGGGTTTTAAGAAAATTAATCCTAAATTCAATTTTCTCTGTTACCCCATTATTGCTGATATTAATACAACACTTGAGACTTGAACTTATTCACTTGGAGTCAGGTCACAGCGGGAAGGAAGTGCTTAGTACAATGACTTTGACTTTTATAAATCTTTGTCAGCTGAAAAATTTTCATGTAAGAACAAATTTTCTGGAGAATTGTTTTTTATATTTTTAGTCGACATATATTTGTGAGCAAAAATCTTCTTGCATGAAGATCAACAAGAAAAATACAGATGTAAGTTGGCTGAAAAAAATGTGCTGGCTGTGATGAGAATTTGAGCAAGCAACTTATTCCAGATTTCAAAAAAAAAAAAAATGTGGAAAATGTGGGATATATTTGTCTTATCAAACTGATTCTAATACTAAAAGTTCTTGCAGCTATAAATAACATGTAGTCAGCACGGTATATAAATTGAATAAAAAAACTGCCACTACTTTTATTTGATTTATAATTATTATTTTTATAAGGAATGCAATCCTTTTAAAAATGTACTGCCCACTGGTATCCTCCACTCCCGCAATATGACCTTTCGAGCCAAAACAAAGTGCTCACACCTGATTTAGTATATTCAAGGTACAACAGCCAAATGAAAATCAGTATTCAGAGGGTCCACTTTGGCCTTAACACAAACCGATATACGACTGGTCATTGACTTATAGATTTGTCGGATATCCGTCTGCCAAGTCGTTTCTCATGCATTACAAATCATTGAGATTAACAGATGCACTAAGCAAACGGCACATCAGAACTTGAATCTGTTTTCTTGGGAGAAATATGGCCATCACTTGTGACGAATCTATATGGTTCTTTCCACTAACCCTTGGGGATTAATTTTGGGCCATCATTCTTTCAACCAACTTCCTCCGAATAAAGAAAGCGTGATTATGCAAATGAAGTTTAATATATATATTCTGCATTCGTGAGATTTGAAGGTTAGGGAAGTAAGAATTGAAGGTTAGTGAAGTGAGGTTAGCTTGGATGTGTAGTGAATATATGATAAGCTAGCAAACCAGCAGTAGTACGTATACGTAGACAGTGTTACGACGCGCGAAGTTGGAAATTCGGAAAGTGCTTAGTTCCACTATTAGAGAAGTGTTTAAGGCCTCGTCTAAAAGATTAAAGGATTTAAAGAGTTCAGGTACTGTGATTTTATTTCTAGTAGAAGATAGAGAGTTAAATTATTAACGCGCTTCTAAATTAAAACAATCTTTGTATAAGTTATCGTAAGGATAGATTGGCATGATCGAATATATTATTCTTGTCTCACATTCATCCTCTAATTGATCAAATTTAACTTAATTAGAGTGTTATTTTGTGTCTGTGTTAAATATAGAGATAAATAAATAATTGAAGTTCATCATGTCGTCTAATCATGTAGTTCCTTCCACACATCTAGCCGTGTCACAGAGAATAAGGAATGTAAATTCCTTATACACTAACGAAAAAAGGCAACAGTAAAAAGGGTACACTCTTGTTTGATGGATTGTAGTGTTGTATGGTTTAAATAAATTCCATTTTTATATTAAATAGCACCCCATACTGTAACTCATGATTGTTGCTGAACGAGAAGCAGGTAAAGTAAACACGTGGTCTTTCTTTCGTCTCTTATTTTTTGGGTTTGTGCCTCACCGCGTCACTTGAATCCATATATTCCTATACAATAAATGATTATTACAATGTCCTACACCTACCCTTAAAGCTTGTACCACGATTTCGGGCGAACCCTGTATAAAGATAATTAGCAACGAACTAAGAAATTTTGAGGCAATCAAAAGTTATACAGGGGATATTTTTTGAGATTATACTCCACTTTCCAGCATTTTATATGTAAGACAGTATGTGCATTTTGATCTCAGATGTATTTAACATGAAGCAGCATTTTAGTCAACCGATCTATATTAGCACTCGAACGTGTTGAGTGAATTAAACATATCCTACTACAAATTCGCTATTAAAATGATTCATATTCTGCATTTTTGGAAATTTGAAATACAGGAATGTATATATCAAATAACATGTGACCTTATTTCCTGGAAAATGATGTTGCGACTGAATTGAGCAAATAAAATACATGAAACACTTTTTCAAGTATATTTCGTTACCATTTGGAGTTTTACATTAATATTAAAAATATTTTCCCAAAAATGGTAAATTTGCAAGAGAAATAATTTAATTATAATTCAGAGATAATTAGTGATTTTTTTTATTAGCAGTGAGTATCATATCTGTTCCCAGTACTTCATATTGGAATGGATGCTTCATTCTTAAGAGCATTTCTTCAGTACATCCAAAACTATCCTAAAAAAACTGTCGGCTGAGTTAGCAGCTTCGTCACATGTAGCAAGCTGACAAATCATCCAAAATTCTCATTTTTTGGAGAGATAATAACCAAAAATAACATTTGACAGTTGAAATTAATAGAATTTTGATCTTATTAAGGCTGAGTCATCCCATTGTAGCTGAAGCTCTATGCCTGGGCCCAATTGGCCCATGATTTAAGACGTCGTTGAAAATTATGTGCATTTTGAGCCCTTAGTCATTTATCATGAAAGCGCCTTTTGCATAACGAACTTTTAAATATATGATAAAGCTCTCAAATTAAACATATCCGGCATCTAATTCACTATCAAAGAGGATTAGAATACTACATCTTCGGAAATTTAAAATACAGGAATTTATATATTAAACAACATCTGACTTTATTAAAGAGTAAATAATTTTTAAGCTGGAATAATAAAATAAAATACATGAAACACGTTTTTTCAAGCCTATTTTATTTTATTTTTCAGAATTTTCCATTAGTATAAAAATTTTCAAAAAAAGGGCAAATTTATTACATGAAATTAGAGAAATAATTATATATATATATATAATTCAAAGATAATTTGAGATTTTTTTATTAGCGGGAAGTGTTATGACTTGCTCTCAATATTTCATATTGGAATGAATGCATTTTCCTAAGAGCATTTTCTTAATGCCTTAAAATATATCAGACTATATCATTGGCTATGCTAGCAGCTTGGTCAAAGACACCTGAAAGAAAAAAATAATTATATCAGAGATATTCAGGGGTATGATGAATTGAAGACATCCTCAACATAATAGATTCGCTACATCTTCAACGAAATTTTGATTTTTTTTTTAAAGAAATAAGTAGCTTTTTTATCATTAAATGTTAAAATAGTTTTTTATGAAAACAATTTTCTTTCGACCAAGGAAATTTACAAGGAATATTTTTAATAGCTTTTAAACATTTGATATAATTTCATATTACTGTTCCTTTAATTAGGCAAGAAAATTAATAAAACAAATTAATTGAATTTTGTTCGTTCGGCATATTTAAATACCTATTTATCATTTCGTTTCATATTGAAAGTTTATTATTATCGTGCGTTTCATACGAAAAACGAGAGATAGATGAACAGAAACATATAATACAAATACAGAAGAAAATGTAGACTTTCTTTTTTGTTATTACATACGATGATCCCAGCATAGAAAGAAAGGGGTGCGCTGCTTTCCATTCGAGACGGGAATCCATTTCAGGCAAAAGACCGACTTCTTTTCCCAAAGATAGATCCATGCCTTATTCTAGATTTGAACCCACTCGATTACACTCCGAGTGTCATAACCACCATACTAAGTGAGGAGGCTAAAGATTATTAAACAAGTATTTTAAAACTAATCGTATACTTTGTTCAATATACCATGAAAGGAAAATTATTCTCAACGCGTAACAGATTTGTCATACATCTATTTTGAGAACTACATAATAAAGTCCGTAATTTTTTTTTAAGAACCATTTTTTGCAATAAATGGAAAAAAAGCTATTATTTCCGGAATCATTGCTTTTCAAAAAAGAAAACTTATTTTGAATGTTTTTTTATATGTCTTTTAAGCCTTTTATAAAATTTCACATCTATTTTCCTTTAATTGATTAAGAAATTTTGAAATAAAGTTTAATAAACATTACTAAATTTTTTTTAAAAAAATCATTCCGTTATCTTTTTGCTTTTTGGACCAGAGAAATATTTTGAACAATATTCCCGTAATTTCCAAAGTTAAGTTTGAATAGATCTTCTTTTCTCAGAGTTGCCATTTTGAAAGTTCTTCAATTTCTTTAAAGCATTATTTCATGATGTGTTGTTTAATTATTTAATATTAAGGAGATTTTTAAGAGTATTTTAAGTCCTCGATGGATATATTGTGTAGTATTGTTTGAAAAGCTTTAAAACTTAAAACCTTCAATTTATTTTGAAACTTTGTTGTTATGCTGATAATATGTGCATTCAGACATAAACTAGGTATAAAAGGTATAAAAAGAAAAAGAAATGTAAAGATTGTAAAAGAAGTTTTATAAAGACGTTGAAATATTTATATGATTATATAAATATCGTCTCATAAAAAAACCTATTGGGAGAAAGTAAAAAGGGGAAATTTTATTCGAATAACCTTAACCTAGCTTGATCAATGCTCTATTACAGTAATATTAATTATTGAAGGAAATATTATTCGGTCCTACATTATCATGGGTAAAATCTACGATCTAATGTCTTGGTTAGAGTGTACAATATCGCAAAAACATTCATAAATTTAGAAGTAAATTTAAGGAATACTTCTTCATATTAAGATTAAAGCTATTGCTTTCTTCCGAGTAGCTTTAATATAGAAAAGAATATTACAGTTTAAGGTGATTTATCTCAATACATATAAGTACTTACTTGGATCTGTCAAAATAAAGCAGAAGTATAATTAGATATCTCAATTTTAACTTGGAAGCAGCATTAAAATTTTAATTCATTTTCAAAACAGTTTTTTGCGAAATCTTCTCAATCTTTACTAAAAATAATATTTTTTCTGATATTTAACTCGAAGCAAGTGAAGGAAGGTTCGTTCTCGGTACCTTCTATTCGAAAAAAAGCACACACCCTACCCCTAGGCCAAAATTATTACTTCAGTCCGGAGACAGTTAGTGTCTTACACAGAAACCACCGCCACACACTCCCCTACCAGTGAGTCGGAAAGGCGAAAGAACAATATCGTTGTTTTGGTGAGCGTGTGAGCTGATGCGTCACTGTTGTTTCCTGGGTGCGTCATTCGTATGAGACGGCTTGAAGGTTGCGTCAGGTGTGAGACGGCTTGATGATTGCGTTATGTGTGAGACGGTTTTGTTGACTGCGTCATATATGGAATGACTTTGATGGTTGCGTCATGCGTCTGACGGTTTTGGTTGCATTTACGGTGGATAAATGGCGCCACGGTTGCTGCGCGAAGGTCGAAGTTCCTTTGCTTGAAATTTCCTTGCGTTCGAAGTTCCCTTGGTCGCCAATGAAGGAGGGTTCATTCGCGGTACCTTCCATTCCGAAGGCACACACCCTACCGCTAAGCCAAAATGATCACTTCAGTCCAGAGGCAATTAGTGTCTTATATAGAATCCACCACAACGCAAGCATGATGAATATGATATCTTACTTAGAAATAACTGAATAATACTATACGAGGTGTGACACAAAAGAACGAAACTGGTCCAATAAGTCAGTGTACTTACAGAATCAGTTCTCCGCGACAGCATCACCTTCAAAGTAATTCCTTTCAGCATTCACACACTTCTGCATCCGGTGCTGCATTGCTGGTAACAGTTCTGGAACGAGGGTTTGGAGATTTTCCGTTTTTGCCTGATCAACTGAGGTAAAATGGGTTCCTTTTCAATAAGATTTAACTGTACGAAATATAAAAAAAATTCGAATGGGGCCAAATCAGGGGAATAAGTAGGATCCTCCACCGTAGTAATATTTTTGCTGTTCAGAAACTGGTAGACAGAATGCTTGAAACTGCTTGTTGTACCAAAACAGCGGAAGCATTGTCTTGGTACAACAGCCATCCATCACTCCCCAATTCTGGTCTTATTTCCCTAATTTTTCCTCGAAGTCTATTTAGTACTTCAATGTAGTAGTGTTGATTAACAGTCTGCTACTGATGTAAGTGGGAACTAACTCATATCACGTTCGGCTTTGTTTCATTCTGTAATCACTGAACTTGGGCGCTTACCAAGTTCCTCATCTTAAACACTATCCCTTCCCCCTGAAAACCTCTTATACAATTCAAACACGTGTACACGAGACAAAGTCTCATCTCCATAAGCCTCGGTTAGTTGTGAAATGTTTTCACGGCTGGTTTCTTAAGTTTCAAAAGGAACTTGATGTTGATGCGACATTTTTCCGGCAAAATGCAGTTTCACGTGTTTACTCAATGCAGCAGTAATTCCAACTGGCGTAATGGATTAAGGCGAAACTGGCCGTATGGATAGAGGAGTGTGTGGGATGACGTCAAAAAAACAGTTTTGCCTACTCTAATTTTTTTTCTAGCTACACAATTAGTCCCGTTTTTTTTTTTGTGCGTCACACAATATGTACGCTATTTTTCTCATATTTTTTGTATAATTAAAATGATTTATTTTTCTATTTTGAGGAAAAATATAATGGGCTCAAAAATGTTTTAATTATAGATTTCATTCCATTTAATGTTCATAATTTATTTTATAGAAATTTTTGAAAAATACTTTTTTTACGGTCAGTTTTGCTATTTCAGCTAATGGTAGTCACAATTATTTATTTGCATAAAATTCTTAACTTTAAATGATGGTTTAATGTATATTAGCAAAATAAAAAAATAAATAAAAATTTATATTTTTCAAGTAAAAAAAAATCAAACATTTATAATGTTCAATGAAGACTAATACACCAATGTAATTTAATAGCTTACCAGCTTTGGCTGCAGTGAAATACAAAGAATTTTTTTATAAAAAAAGGAATAAAATTGAAAACTATTATACAAAAAAGAAGTACTATATAATTTAAGACATGTGATATTTAAGTTCTTACTTAAATTATTGTTATATATGAATCTGTATTTTAAATTGTTTTTTAATACAAAATATATAATATTGACCATATATAAAACTATTTTACTATTATAAATACTCCAGAGTACGGATTGCCTTTTTATATGAATTGCCAACATTATCCTTGTAGATTAGGCAAGAAAAACACTTCTTGAGAGGAGAAATGTGTATTAAAGTCCTGGTCATTAAATTATACGTCATCTTTGTGAAAAATTTAAATTATTCCAATCTGGATCCAGAGTAAAGGAGGATTGTGAAAAAATGGGTTAAGCATAATTTTAAGTTTATTAGATATTTTTTAACATTGGTTATTTTTTAATTTTCTTAAATTTTTTAAATTTATGTAAGTACCTTTAAGTTTTAAATTATTAGTAAAATTTCTTATTTTATCTTACAAATATAATCGATACCAAACAAGAAGTTGAAGTAATTTTGTCATTTGCTAAGAGTATTAGGAATGTTTGTTACACTTACCCATAGCTACATGAAGTAAAATTATGCAATTAAAACATTTCGAAACTATTATTTAAATTATATAAATTTGAAAGTTACTTTAACATTAACTGTATCCGACATCTTAAAATTAAATTGTGTTTAAACACATTTTGATAATTGTTCTTTATTAGGGTAACAATTTTAGACGTAAAATAAAATTTATTTTAAATTTTGGACTTTAATTGGATTTGCAAATCAGAAGCTGAATTATATAAAAATTTTCAGAGTATAAAAGAAATTTTGTCAGAACTGATTTTTAAAGATAAGGAAATTATAATGCAGACAGTTTCCAACATCAAAATCTTTAGACCCATAAGTCTAATCTAACAAAAACATTTTCTTATAATTTTTTTCTTAGTTTTCAAAAAAAAAAATTTGGAAGCAATAAACTTAAGCTCGGTAACTTTGTTTCGTATTTCATAAAATTATTCTTTTTAACTGTTCTCATTTTCTTAAATGATATTTTATTAAAAAAAATTATAAAGAAATTTTCAGAAGAGTAAAAGTATGGACAATGACGAATTCCCCAATATGACGCAGATCAAAAGCATCATTTAATGTACTGTGTTTTGAATATTTTCTTTACGGTATAAAATACAAAAAAGGAAACTTTTGAGGAATTCTTTTCGTATAAATATACTTGTTTCTGAAATATTGAATGAATATTTTAAAATTGTTACGAATAGAAAACGATAAACATTATTAGTTATTCTAGATACATATATGACAAACTTACCCATTGCTGAAAGAAGGAAATTTTAAACAATTATTATAACATGAACATTTAAAAAAAACTTTATATTGTATTAATAAAAAAGTTTTATTAAGTTAAAAGTTAATTTATTTGAAATTTTTCTGTGATGAAAGTACAATACTTCAGTAAATATTCATTTTGACTTAGCGCGAACTGGGAAAAGTATCTTCATAGAAAATTTTGAAACTCAAAAAACAGTTACAAATTAACATTCTCATAATCCTATCTCTTATGCAAATATTTATTTCCTTATTTAAATTATTTAGACTTTAGTAGTTTTATATGAAATACTTTCATACATAACCAGTACTTGTCACTTAAGGAGTATTTTTTCCGTTAATGGCTGAGGATAAATTAAATTAAAAGCCACCAATGTTATTTGATTAAATGTTATTTAGAATTAGAAATTATAATGATTTTTGTGTCTAAAAATGTAAATTATTACATTTAATGTACAAATACCTCAAAAAATATTCATATTTGTATAAAAAGATATATGTAGATCTACTATTTTTTATACAAAAAACATTAAATGTTAACTTTTTAAGGGGGTTGGTTGCCCCACATGGTGGATTCAAAGAATAAAAGAAATTTTTTTTTTCGTAAATTGCTTGCTTAACATGTCTAGAATAACGTAGTAAAGTGATTTTTTTTAAATTCGAAGTCGTTATAAAGAAGCAAGTGTTAATAAAGCAACTATTCGGAACCCTGAGTTGGAGCGCCTCTTGTGTACAGTCGGCTTGATACCATTGATCCTTCTTTGCAAATATAAGTTCATACAAGTACAGACAAGTTTGTAGAGGTTTAAAAGGAAATATCTATAGTTATTCAATATTTCGTCCAACTTGTTTTAGTCTTCACCTCCATGCATCGCCGATTGAGGGTAAGTTAAGATTTTCATTTTTTTTTAATCGGACTTGAAATTTTAAACGTGTTTTTCTCAAAACTGTGTTTTTCAAACTTTCTTCCATCCTGTTTCAAGAACAGTTGCACCGAATGACTTCAAATTTTTATAGGGTAGACTCAGGACATATATACGCACCAAATGGACTATGATCATTCCAAAATTCAAAATATTTTTTTATAACAAAAACATAACAAAAAACTAATGAAATCCGAAACATTTTTCTTAGAGTCCAACTTTTGATATTTTCAATTGAGTATAGTACATTCTGTGCATTTAAGCTTACAGATTAAAAGGCCGCTAATATTTGTATTTTCAGATATGCCAATCAACCGAAATCGTGGCGGAAGTGAGCGTCCATTTTTTTTAGGCGGGTGTGTTCAGAGAGCTAATGACTGACGTTCTATTGGATATTTTTGGCTAAACATTTATACATAATCCTAAAATACAAATAAATAAATGATTGCAAAAAAATTAAAATAATATCTTTTACTGGTCGTCAAAACAAATTCTCTAAAATTGCTTAAAAAACTGGCCACCACATGGGTGAAACCCCTTAAAAATGATCCTGTTTCTTATACAGTCTGTTACAAAAGTACTTTCTCCACAACATATATGTTTCTCACTTTTCAAATTCGTGATTAAAGAGATGGAATCTGAAGTAATTTGACCTCTAAGGCAAATTTAGAAACAACAGAAAAAATTTCATTGAAAACTTACCGAAGAGGGCAGCAAATGTAAGAGCAGAGACGACTTGAGAAAGCATGGTGTAAAACTGTTCTGCACGTAATCTGTAGAACTGTAGTCGCTGTATTTTCTCTATAGCCTTTATATACTACTAGTGGTTGTTATGAACTTTCCAGTTAAAAAAGAAAAAAATGAAGCAATAAGGTTACTATCTTAATAAATAACCTAGTTTTAAAAATATTTTTCATTAACTACAGATATTACTTCTTTTATTTTATATGAACTCACTGATCAAACACTTAAAGTTGTAAAAAATATCAAGCTGCGCAATATGGTTAAAAGATAAAATAGCTGAAATACGATAAACACTGTAATATATATTTTACTACAATTAATTTTTTCTCTTTATTTTTTCTAATTTTTTCTGGATTTTTCAGAAAGTAATTTCATTTTTTCCCGACAGAGGATTTAATTGTATTTTTTCACACTCATTTTCACACATAAGCCGCATAATAATTATATGTTTCAGAGCTGATATAGCAAGGCTTGATTGTGAAAAAGATCGATTGATTCTACGCACTGGCTTCTTGTTTGTACTACTTCAAATGTGTAGAGTGAAAAACAGCATTTTTGGAATATTTTAGTTTTTTTTTTTATTATTATTAATAAGGTAAATGTTCAAGCAAGAAAATTAATTTAACCATTGTGTATGGAGAACATATATTGATAGTACGTCTGGTGTCAAAGTTGATTTGTAAAAATTTGATGTTGAAGATGCACCACGTTCTGGAAGGCTAGTTGAAGCTGATAATGACACAATAAAGGATTTCATTGATACAAACAGGTGAAGAACAACACATAAGATCACTTAAAGACTAAACTTAACTATTTCAATAGTTCATGGACTCTTGAAATTTGTGTCGTCACGTTGAGATCTGTGTGTGTGTGTGTGTGTGATTTGATTCTGAAACGGTAAGAAAAGATATCCATTTTAGAAGTGCATCATCACTGGGAACGAGAAATGGGTTGTCTGTAACAATGTCAAATACAAGAGATCATGAAATAAAAAAAAGAGGAAACAGCTTAAAGCATTTCCAAATTCAACACTCATCACAAAAAAAAGGGGAGGCTATCTGTTTGATGGAATTTCAAAGGAATCGTATTTTTTGCGTAGTTTTTACCAGCCAACACTATGATTAATTCTGAAATGTACTGTTACCAGCCGAACAAACTGAAAGATTCACTAATACATAAAAGGCCAGAATTGAACAAGAAAAAAACTGCAGTGTGTTCCACCAGTATAATTTAGACCTCATACTATTATGGTAATTCGCCAAAAGATTTTACATCTTGAATGAATATATTGTGACATCCACCATATCCTACAGATCTGGCAACTTCTGTTCATTATTTGTTCCGGTTTCTCCAAGACTTTTTAGACGGTAAATTTTATACTTCAAATGAGGATTTCAAAAATCCCTGGATTATTTTTTTGCCAGCAAAGAACAAAAATTTTAGAAATTTTGGATAATGCTACTGCCATAAAATTGATAAAATGTATTCGACCAGAATGAGCAATATATAATTTATAATAAAATATTTATTCAATATATTGAAAATTGTCTTTCATTTGCACCAAAAAAAATTGAATTACCTTTCGAACTATCCAATATTTTTCGCACGAATATGTTGTACTTGTTCGGCTGTTCGTGTTTACCATTTTTGAAACTTTATTACAAATTAACAACATGCAGGTCTTACCCTTCAGTTGTTGTGGTTGTTGTTGCCGTGTCCTTCCCGCAGGGAAGGAATGAAAACTGCCATTGCCTGTGAGACACAGGTTGGACTTCTTAACGATAGATGGCGACACCACCTATCTCCACCTCCACAATTTTGGAATGTAACTGAAGGGGTGGGAAATATTCTCCAGCCCTCTGCACTCGTGGTTTCTGCTGCGACCGCCCACAAGACTTTCAGACCCACTGATTTAACGAGCACGTACTCCGTCTATACTCGGTGGTATTTAGTGGCATCGGTCATCGAACCCAGGCCCTAGGGTCTGGAGTCCGATGCTCTAACCACTAGGCTACCCACGGACCCCAAACCATAGTTGCTGTATGTATACGTCTCATTTCATCGGTGCATTAACTGCCCCTGACGTATAAGTACGTCTTTCCGAAATACCATTCTTTTATTTACACAGCTATCAGAAAAACTATTCTGAAGGCTTTGAAATGCAATGTAAGGATCTTGACAGTGTTTACGAAAGATTTACTTATTTCTGAGAAAAATTTGAATATTTATACCGTACCCCCGCTACTATATATACCATACTTACTGTTATGTACAACAATGGAGGCCCTGGGAATCGAATCGTATAAATTTTAATCAATAGTTCAGGGGTTAACGATATATTTCCTTATATTCCCTCTTTTTCAAGTTTTTTTACCCCTCATACCTTGTTTATACTGTTTTTCCTTAGCGGATTAACTTCCGAAATTATGAAGTTTTTTCATTTTGTGTGAATAATTGTATACGAGTATGAAAAAAAAAATCTCTCATCAAAAAATTTATTTCAAAAATAAATCGCAAGATATTTGTGCCGAATATGACAAAATAGAGACAAAATAATTTCTTGTTAAAATTTATTGCAGTAGAAATTTTATCTTACCTACTTAAACTTTTGATATTTTTGACTACACCATGATTGCTTTATTTTTTTAGCTCTTAAACTATTTGATCAGTGGTTTCTAATAAAATAAAGCAAATAATATTTTTTGTTGATAAAAAGTGCTTTCTTAAAACAACGCAATTCAAAGTAATAATGACCCTATCGATTTCCTTATTTCTTATTTAACAAGGAAATTCATAACAACCTCTAGTAGTATATAAGAGGGCTGTAGAAAATATACTGAGTATAATTCTAAAGCTTCAGCGCAGAACAGTTTTACACCATGCTTTTTCAAATCGTCTCTCCTCTTATATTTGCAGCCTTTTTTAGTAAATTTTCAAGAAAATTCTTCATTTTGCTACATCGCCATTTATTTTTTAGGACAATTTATTTCAAAATCCGTTCTTTTTACTTAAAAATATGAATCCATATTGTGAGAAATGTTAAATTTATGCAGACATTTTTACACCAAGTTACAACAAAAGAAACAGGATCAGTTGTAAAACAAGTTAATATTTAATTTTTTTATATAGAAAAATAGTTTATTATTTGAAAATTAGGGTAGATATAAAATATTTTGAATTTAAAAGGTATATATATAATTTTTCTGCAAATAAATGTTGCACGAAGGTTTATCTTACTTTAAAACATTTATTCATGAATCCCAAATATTTTTTTAAATATTAAACTGCCATTCGGTTCTAAATTTTTTAAATATATTAATACAAAATGTGGTTATTATTACTAAGTTAAAAAAACCAAATGAATCAAAATTTTTCTGAGATCATAATTTTTTATTTGAAACTACGTTTAAAACCCTTAAGAATTTTCATGAGTAAGGGTAAATCCGTTATTATAAACACAAATTTTTAAAAGTAATATAGTTTTCTTAAAATAAATTAAGTACACATAATAAGTTTTACAGTTCAATACTCAAACTGTATTTTGTTCATGTATTCTAACTGAAAATAAAGAGAGGTATTATAAAGGAATTTCGGGGGCTTTTTGATTTGATGTTAACAATAACAACAGAAAATAATCATATACAAAAACAAATTTAAAACATTAATGCAATAACCAGTATATATATGTGGTTATATTCAGTTATTTATAGGCACAGTAGGTAATATTTATTATACTTCCTTCTATTTAATACACATTAAAGATGTAATTAAGATAAAGATTTTGAAAAATTTTACCCAAAACTGTTTTGAAATTTGATTTGATTTTGAGAATTCCGTAGATGCGAAAATCTAGGTATAATGGACTCATAAATTTGGAGAGAGACTCTCAACTTTTGTAACTTTGCGCTTGGTTCCTGACCAATGACTAGGCGAGACCAAAGGGCTCTCGGATGCAAAAAGGGGTAATTTGCCCTCACTTAAAAACATGTGCCGAGACAATTTTCGGCAGATTTCACTGAGTATAATGATAATTTGATCCCCAAATTTTAGGAAACTTCGTGCACCGCGCGGGACCATGCCAACCTCCCATCACCTCGCTTCCGTTTCAGATAAGAGGAATTTTAACTGTTTGTAATTTGTTTAATCTTAATTTCGTAATGTGGTTTCTGAAATAGAAATAAATTAATTAATTTTAATTTAAAAGCGAGTAATGTCATTAGTGTTGCATTGTCTCAATAACTCATTTTAAGTACTAGCCACTATCATGATGCAGATTAAATTAAATAATCGAACCTGAGTGGTAGTTAGGATGTTAGTTTAAGAAATTATTAGCAGCGCTGCATCATCTGGTGCCGAGTGACCAGAGGATTCGAGGAAATTTTTTTCCCTCTTTCGTTCACGCGTAAATAATTTTTAGATGAATTTGGGCGATCGCTAATATTTTATGTTTTATGTTCGAATGTATAGTAAATTTAAGATTGTTGTAATGTTGAATACACATTGGCGTTAACTTTAAAGCAAATATTTTTTTTTCCTCGCAAGTTTAATTATTTTTTTTCTCAGTAGATGAAAGGTTAAGAATTTTTTTTTCTCGATCCCATATTGTTCTCATGTATTTGGTCACTGTTATATTGAATAAGGATGGATTCTCCTCTTTTGTAAGGATGTCAAAATAATTTTTTTAACTTCATTCTGTCGATAATTTTTATCTTATTTGAAACTCGTCGGCTTTAGATAGAATTCGCATGCCTCGTTCTCGTCAGGTCGATCCTGTTCAATCACATACTACTTCCGATCGGTTTAATTTAATTGAGTTGATTCCACAATTTGCGGGCAGTGAGGGTTCAAGTATTAGGAAATTTCTATATAAAATTAATGAAGTTGCGAAGTTGGGTAATTGGGCAGATTCTGAAAAAATTGCAATTTTGAAACTTAAACTTTCGGGTGTAGCAGAGGAATTTTTTTTTTTTTTGCTGACCCCAGCAATAATAATATTTGTGATTTTGAACAATTATCTCAAATTCTCCTTAAGAGATTTGAATGCACAGTTCCATTGTCCACGAAACTTCAACTGTTCTCCGTTTTTCAGCAGGGAATTTCAGAGACTGTGCAGGAATTCGCATCCAGAATTAAAAAATTGGGAAATCAGGTTTTTGAATCAAATGACGTTGTGGCGTCATCGGCAGTCAGACAGGCGAACGATCAAGTTTTGTAATCTAGATTTATTAGTGGGTTGAAGAACGATATACGAAGATTCGTATTGGCAAGGGACCCCATGACATTTGAGCAGTCCATTTCGGCCGCATTGTTAGAAGAGCAGCATCAGAGACTTAATGAAATTGCGACAAACGATCGGGTGGGATCGGCGGAAAATCATAACAGAGAATCAGCGATTATTTCAGCTCTTACAGAACGCATACAAGACTTAAATATAAGAGTGGGTAAACTACAACAAACCAAGGGCTCCGTAAATGCGTATCACTCTGATTCATCGAGAAATTTCCCTCGCAGAAACCCCGTTTCATTTCGATGTTATTATTGTCAACAGATAGGTCATAAACAAAACGAATGCAGAAAACGGATGAGAGATGAAAGCCTCACAGAGAATACACTTTGGTCTTCGGGAAATTCGCGGGGTCGAAACGGTTCTTCGCAAAGGGGAAGATACAATGTCACGCCGACTAGGGGAGTGATTTACGAATTACCGTCCCCGGGAAATTTTAGGGGTGGTTTTCAAACATATTCTCACAGTCAAAGGAACGCAGGGAATTTAAACTTTCGAGGAGAGAGACGTCGTTAGAAGACAGGCAATTGGGCGCTCTCTCTCCAATTTGCAATGTTAATTTACCGATTGTCGAGGCAAGCTCTGGGGGGCCATAAGTTCAATATTTTAATTGATTCTGGAGCTTCTGTTTCACTGTTATCAAATTCTCTTTTCGATAAAATCAAAAATAAATACATGAAACCGTTGGAAGTTCTAGTAAAAATCAAGGCTGTAAATAACGGGGAAGTGGAGATAGTGGGTTGTTACAAGATACATTTGGTTTTGGGGAATTTCATTGTGAGCAAATTTTTTTTATCACTAAGCAGGAATTAAATATTAGTTACACAGCGATCTTGGGTTTCAATTTTATTAATCTTAGGCACTCGATGTTAGATACGAAATTTAATTGTTTGAGAATAGCTGAGAATTCCATTCCATTTGTTAATTGTGAAATTTCGTTGCAAAATGACACTGCGTGTGATATTTTTGGAATTTTGGAAAATAAAATTGGTCCAAAGCAGGTTAAAAATGTTCGTTTTAGGGTACCAGTTTTGCCTCATTCTAGTGTAGTTGCGACTATTGTTGGTGCTGTTAAATTAAAAAATAAGGGTATACACATAAATTCACCGCCTGTCACTTTTGATTCTCAACTTAATACAACCGAGTTGCAAGTTACGAATAATTCAGAACACATTATAACTTTAAATAAAAATATGAGAATTTGCACTGTTAATAATTATGAAGAATTTTCGGTTGATTTACCAATATCACAAGATACTTTACCTGAATTATCTGAAAAAGACTTTAACTTCTCTGGCTTAGATCCCAGAACAAAGATTAAATTAATGCAACTTTTATTAAAACACAAAAATGCTTTCGCTCGATCAACCGCTGAATTATCCGCCGCTAATACAGAACATCATAGAATATTACTGCAGCATAATTACCCAATTAGATGTCCGATTTATAAAATCCCATTTAACCTCCGAAACGAATTTAGGAAACAAATATCCGATTTAGAGAGTGCGGCATTGTGTCAAAATCCAGATCTCAGTATAACACACCTGCTTTATTTGTCAGACAGAGAGATAAATGGCGTTTAGTTCTGGATTTTAGAAAGTTGAATGAAATTACGTTGACTCAGGATTTTGCTATACCTACTTTGGACGACATTCTTCATGAGATGTCAGGGTCGAATTATTTTTCCGCTTTGGACAAGAAGTCCGCATTTAATCAAATACCACTTCATTATAGAGATAGACATAAAACGGCTTTTTCTACAACTGACGGCGATAAATACGAATTTAATAGACTTTGTTTTGGTCTTAAAAATTCCCCTAAAGCTTTTCAATCCATAGCGCAGGAAATATTAGGAGATTTACTTCACAACGGCGCTCTAGTTTACATAGATGATATAATTTTGTTTTCAAAAACCATCCAAGAACATTTCGAATTAATTAATAAAGTGTTAGAGCGTTTCGAAAAAGCTAATCTTAAATTCAATCCAGCTAAGTGCCAGTTTTTAACTAAGAAATGTAAATTTTTGGGGTTTGCTGTCACACCGAGGGTATGCACATTGATAAGGATAAGACGATCACAATTAATCAGTTTCCTGTTCCGATAGATCAGAAACAAATAAAGTCTTTTTTAGGATGCTGTAATTTTTATAGAAGGTACATTAAAAATTTTGCCAAACGTACACTGCCTTTAACGAATCTTTTGCGAAAAGATACTCCTTTTGAATGGACTTCGGAAGCTCAGGCTTCATTTGATGATATTAAGAACGCTATTCTAAATCCACCTGTTTTGGCTCTACCTGATCTTGCCGCAGATTTGCAAGTCACGACTGATGCTTCTTCCTCGGGTATCGGAGCTGTTTTAGAACAGAGGTATTCTAATTCAGAAGTTAAACCTTTATATTTTTTTTTTCAAAAAAGTTTAATCCTTCGCAATCTAAATACAACGCCACGGTCCTCGAATTTTTCGCAATTTACACAGCTCTAAATTTTTTTAGGCCTTTTCTTTTGGGGAGGAAGTTTAAAGTTTTTACGGATCACAAGCCTTTAGAAGGGTTCTTATCTAATAAAAATCCCTCTTCTAAAATTCTACGTTGGAAATTGTCACTTGAAGAATTTAATTATGAAATTCATTACGTGAAAGGCTCTTTGAATTCTGTCGCCGATCATTTATCTCGTTATGTCAACACTATTACTTTAGCTTTACCTGATTCTGAAGATCTCATACAAATGCAAAAAAAGGCGACGAATCGTTAAACGACATCCTACATAAAGTTAATAATAAAGATCTTAGCCCACGAATTAGCAGTTACTTTATTAATGAGGAGGGAGTGCTATGTCATTTTTCTAAGCGCCCAAACAAGTCACCCAGAACTGCCATGAGAAAACAAGTTTGTGTTCCTCATTGTCTTAAAGCGAAAGTTTTAGAATCAATTCATTCGGAATATGGAGGGCATCTTAAATTTTTCAAGACTTATCAGAGACTTAGCGAAAAACATTTTTGGCCTAATATGTACAAGGATGCTAAGAATTTTGTTTCTTTCTTGCATCATTTGTTTAACTCGAAAAAACGCTTTCAATATACCACTAGCCCCTCGCCAGCCGATGGAACAGAGCCATGTACCAGGTGAAACTTGTCATATTGATATTTTTGGTCCTTTAAAAACCACGCCTAAAGGGAATAGTTATGTCTTTTCTAAGATAGATGCATTCACCAAATACATTCATATCGTCCCACTTCCTGATCTTAAGTCCAGCACCATATCTAAAGCTTTCTTTGATAATTATATTGTACACAGGGGCTGCCCTCATAAGTTGGTTGTCGATAACGCCACTTATTTTAAAAGTTCTGAGTTCCTGGAATTTTGTAGAGTCATGGGTATCCAGAAACGACATATTTCAACTTATTCAGCTCACGTAAATGGAAGAGTAGAGAAGCCAAATCAATCGCTGGCTAACATCCTTGCAGCAATCACTCATAACACAAACGACTGGGATGAACAACTCCCACAAACTATGTTAGCTTTAAATTCTACAATTCACGAGGCCACTTTCACTTCGCCCTTCTTTTTAGAACACGACAGAGACATTCGTCTGTCGTACACATATCAAAAGAGCTCTGATACATTACAAAATACGTATGAATACGTCGAAAGACTTTTACCTTCATTAGAGAATATTTTTCAGAAGGTCCTAGATAATTTGAAAAATCAAGAAGCATCGCACATCGCTCTTAGCTCAAAAAATACAAAGTCGCATCATTACGATTATCAAATTGGTTCTTTATGTTTTATCAGGACACCTAACCTTAAATCTAAATTGTCTCCAAAACTCAGACCCAAGTTCGAAGGTCCCTATAGAGTTGTAGAACGTTTTTCCAAAGTGAATTACAGAGTTCAGCATGTCGAGCATCTGAGAAAGAAATTTAACACACATGTCAACCGAATGATTCCTTTTATAAAAAGATTTAAATATTTGCATTTGAACAATTTGGATGAAAATATAACAGTAGATACAGAAGTAAAAAATGTTGGTGAGGAACAGAGATATAATTTAAGGAATCGTGTGATTTCGAATATTTAGATTAATCTAATTACAGTGTTTCAAAAAAAATTAATAAATAAATTCATACATAAAATTTTTAATGTTTACTTTTGTTCATATTATTGTTGACATTTTTTTTTGGAGAAGGGTCCATGCTTATCTTATAATACTTCAAAGATTGTTGTCGGGTGGATTGTAAGAATTCATTTTGTATCAATGAGAATTAATTAATTGTATTCCATTATGTTGGTACTTATATATATATATCAATATTATATACATTGATGTTTTTTTTGTGTGTCACTCTCATATGCTTTTGCATGTTATTTCAATTTATATATTGTGGACACAACGTACATGTTTACAATAAGTCAGGAAATATAGAGAAAGGTCTCTTGTATAATTCATAAAGTCAGTGAATTACTATTTTAGCTATGTGGGTAGTCACACACATGCTCCATGTTTACATTATTGGTATGCTCATTATACGTATTTTGTTATTGTGTTTCATTTATACATTATCTCTTTGTGATTATCATTGTTGCTTAAAAGTATTAATTTGGGGGGGGGGGTTACTTATACCATAACGTTGGTTTTATCATGTTATTATAATCAATTTATAGGTTATTCTTTTATCTTGCAATCTAATCATTGAATACTTATTGTGGATGCATTATCATTTATGTTTATTTCTTATCCTTTATTGCTTTTCGCCATGATTGTACCTTATGATAGTGTAGAAGAAAGTAGCTATTTTGCCATTATTATTCTTAATTACAATTGTTTTTTATGAGTTTTGATAATATTCGGGATGGTTGTTTGTTTTATTTTGTGTTGGCCATCACACTAGTAAATTTTTATTTAAACCAAAGGAATTTGTTGGATATCGCGTTTCAAGTCTAGTTATTAGTATTGTGTTTTCGTACTCTCGTTTTAGAAGATTTTAGAGTAGTTTAGTAGAAATTGTTGTCCAAAAAGGATGCATTCAGTTAAGTTTTGTTTGTTCTGTTTTGTCAATTTACGAGTTTTTTTTTTCTTTTCATGGTGTAAGTATTGAATGATTAAGTGAGGTTAGATTTGATTTCGTATTATTGGTTAATTATAATTTTTTTGAACAGATTTTTTTTGGTCATATTATTTAGTATTGAGGTAGTTGAGTCTTGTGTTCATTCTGTACTATGAATTTTATTTTGAATACTTAGTGGGTTATAGTATGAATTTTTATAAGATGAATTTCATTACTATAAGAGTGCTGATTATAATTGAGTTAATATTGTTCTTGATATATTTGAATACTGATGTGAATTTAAATCGTTCCCGTTTGTCTGCATGGAAAGTAGTTTCTTGTTTTGTTTTCATTATGGCTGTATTTGAATCTAGCGGGTTATGTTAATTATTTTCGGAAGTTATGTTTATCGAATTGTTGAAGTGGTACAGGAAAATTTTGTCATTATAGTTGTATTTGAATCTAGCGGGTTATGTTAATTATTTTCGAAGTTATGTTTATCGAATTGTTGAAGAGGTACAGGAAAATTTTGTCATTATAGTTGTATTTGAATCTAGCGGGTTATGTTAATTATTTTCGTAAGTTATGTTTATCGAATTGTTGAAGAGGTACAGGAAAATTTTGTCATTATAGTTGTGTTCGAATCTAGCGGGTTATGTTAATTATCTCCTAAAGCCATGTTTATCGGTTAGTTGAAGCACTACAAGGAATCGTATTTACGAGTTTTAATTTTTTTGGGGTTGATATTAGGTTCTCAACAGATGAATATGTGATGTCTAAAATTTTTTTTGGGTCGATATTAGGTTTTCATCATTCAATTTTTTTTTCTCTTAAAGGTCATTGCTTAGGTTTTCATGAATATGTGATGTCTAAATTTTTTTGGGGTCGATATTAGGTTTTCATCATCCAATTTTTCTTTCTCTTACAGGTCATCGCTTAGGTTTACATAAATATTGGTTATGTCTACAAAATTTATTAATTTTTTTTCGGTCGACATTTGGTTTTTTTTAAATTTGGTTTGCTATGGTTGTTACTCAGGTTGTATCGTCTCGGCTGCCCAATTCTGTTACCGCTTGGATTTTTTTTTCTCGATCGTAATTTTCTTTATTTACTTCGTTACCAATGGTGCTCTGGAATTAGAAATAAGAGTACAAATGTTCCTTGGAGAAGTTCCAGTGCAAAATTTTTAGTTTGGTTCGATTCGACATTTCCTTCATCATCGTGAATCAGCACACATACAGTCTGTGATGCCTGTCATACAGTACAGTTCAGTTATTAGATACACTGTTTTTTTATTTTTGAGACGTTGGCACCACCTCTTGTCTCTTTCTTTGGATCTGCATCGCAGCAGGGTTTGAGGCGGGTCCTGCATTGTGAGACAGTGTTGAATTGGTAGTCAACATGAGTTAAAGGTCTTTCTTTGGATTCCGGTGTTTGTCGGGTTCGGTGACCTCGATTCCGTGTGTTTTGTGGGGGATCTCGCGCCTTCCCACATTTAGATGCTGCACTCGGGTGTCTCCTTGTGGTGTCCTGGGTCTCGTTACTTCTTCATATTTGTTGATCGCTATAATATTTTTTTTAATTACCGAAATAGTTGTTGACAGGAAATTTTTTTAATTATCGAAATAATTGTTGATGGAGATATTTTTTTTGAGTTGCCGAAATAATCGTTGATTGAGATAATTTTTTAGGTATCGAAATAGTTGTTGATGGAAATTTTTTTAATTGCCGAAATAATTGTTGATGGAGATTTTTTTTTTTGGAAATAATCGTTATTATTTTTTGGTATCAAATAGTTGTTGATGGAATTTTTTTTAATGGCCGAAATAATTGTTGATGGAGAATTTTTAGTGTCGAAATAATTGTTGATTGAAAAGTTTTAGTGGTCGAAATGATTATGTTGATTAGGATTTAGTTTTTTTTTTTTCGTTGCCGAGGTAATTTCTTGAGTAAGAGTTAGTGTTTCAGTTATCAAGTTGTTACGGTTTATCGTGATTTCGTTTTTTCTGGTAGTCGAGTTATTTGTGTTGATTGAGAGTTAGTTTTCTTAGGTTGTCGAATTAGTAATGCTGATTGAGAGTTTTATAATTGTCGAGTTAGTTCTGTTTCGAGAGATAGTTATCTGTTTGTAGAGTTAGTTAATTTGTTAGCGGATCGTATTGGTTATAGGGTTTAATGGCTATGTTGTTCGAGAGCCAGTATTCGAGTTGCCGATAGTCGATTTTGGTGAATTAGTTATTGTGATGGGAATTAATTTTTTTTATTGAACAAAATAATTTTTGGTGTCTGGTGTTGGTGACATGCGAATCGCTCTGTCCAGTGCACATTTAGAGCACTCAAGGGAAAGAGTGGAAGGATCTATTGTCATTATTAGCAACAAATTTTTATAATCTTGTCTTGTTTGATATAATCCCCCCCCTTCCGACAGTACTTAGGATATATGGCAGTAAGGTGCTACACGGATTTTTTTTTTGTGGGATTTTGGTTGCGGGCAATCGTAGTTCGGCAGGAAACTCGTGTTCAACCCTGGCACGTTGTAACTTTGGGCGTACATCTTGATCACATGTACCTCCATCGTGTTCTAATAGAGTTAATACATGTTCAATTTCATAATATTGGTACTCAAGGCTCAGGGTGAATTTGTAATTCCTTATGCTCATTGACTTTGATGTACGTTGCAATTTCTTATGTAATCATGCCATATTGTTATCATATCGAAATTCGATGTTAGGTGATGCAATGTTGTGATGGTTCTCTGTTTTTTCATTATACTCATAAATAATAATAATAATTTATCTAAACTTGCTCTCACAATTGTTACAAGCTCACACTGGCAAAATATTTTTTTTTTTCAATTCCTTAAAATGGTGGATATTCTTTTGTGTACATTATTAGCTAATATTTTTTCTTCATCATGTCGTTCTGCGATGATCAGTGAGAAGGAGGAGTTGGCATAATTATACAAAATATCTGTTTAACTTTCATGCCAGACATCAGAAATGTTGTTTTCTCCCATTTTACTATGCATACATGTCGCGCCAATATCTGTGTCACAATCAATTTTTTTTTGTATCTACTTCTTGTGTTTTTATATATATCATTTGTTTTATATATATATTAGATATTAATCGCTGCTGTATTATGGACACAATTATAATGTTTCAATACTTTCGTGCGTGCAATTCTTTTGTGTAAATTATGCGGTAGCCCAGATCTCATCTCAAAATTCGATTTTTGTGAAAAAAAATTTTCTCTTTACAAGTCGTTCGACTGTACTACACTTGTTTGGCAGAAACGGAGGCAGGGGATGGGCAGTGTGGTATTCAAACGAAAGTTCCTGCCGGTCACCAATTTAGTGGGGAGGAAGAGAGTAAAAGAAAAATAAATAATTAGTTCACGTGTTGTGTTTGTAGAACATTTTCCGCACTTAATATAATCTCTTTTGGAAGTATTTTTTTTTCTCCTATTCAGGTCGGGCGCGGATGCAACTCACGGACCACAGGAAATGACATTTTTCCCCTTCGCCATGGCGTCAGGATGACAGGCCAGCCACATTCCTCGGGATCTAGAGCTTTCACGATTTACGACTTCCAACATGAGGGATCAGAGGAGACAAACGTTTAAAGGTTCCTACAATGCTCGCGGCGTCAATAAGAGAATTCTACAATATGCTACCCATTACGGCTGCTACATTCTTCCAGCGCAGTGTTTTCCACCCCTCTTCAATTCGTCAAACGGCAGGACATACGTGTCGTTGATTCTTCACCCTCACAACAGAAAGGGGTACTTCCGCCTTTCCTACTGCACTTGTCACTAAACAGCTCAATCGTCAGGATCAAGGAATCCCCCTCCTCCAGTTTTTTTTCTCTCCTGCAATTGTGATTCCAAGAATTCGTTGCATCAAGAAGACATCTACGGCTCGCTGTTGGACTATTACTATTGTTATTTAATCACTCCCATTTCAGTATTATATTTCTACTGCAAATGTGTTAAATTTTTTTTCTTCTTTTTATTCTCTTTCCAGGTGTTTGTGAGTCTGAAAGGGGGGAGGAGTGATGGGAGGCTGGAAAGCTTGGATGCTGATCGGGTTTGAAGATGGCCCCCAAGACACATGTAATTTGTGTATTCCCCTTGTTTATTGTTTACAGGATGTAGTCGGATTCCTGAATCGGGGGTCCCAGCGCAGGTTGTCAACGATCATGAAAGTTGAATGGACTCATAAATTTGGAGAGAGACTCTCAAATTTTGTAACTTTGCGCTTGGTTCCTGACCAATGACTAGGCGAGACCAAAGGGCTCGCGGATGCAAAAAGGGGTAATTTGCCCTCACTTAAAAACATGTGCCGAGACAATTTTCGGCAGATTTCACTGAGTATAATGATAATTTGATCCCCAAATTTTAGGAAACTTCGTGCACAGTCCGGGACCATGCCAACCTCTCATCACCTCGCTTCCGTTTCAGATAAGTGGAATTTTAACTGTTTGTAATTTGTTTAATCTTAATTTCGTAATGTGGTTTCTGAAATAGAAATAAATTAATTAATTTTAATTTAAAAGCGAGCAATGTCATTAGTGTTGCATTGTCTCAATAACTCATTTTAAGTACTAGCCACTATCATGATGCAGATTAAATTAAATAATCGAAATTGAGTAGTAGTTAGGATGTTAGTTTAAGAAATTATTAGCAGCGCTGCATCAGTATCTAATTATATTTCTGTTTTGTTTTGACAGGTCCAAGTAAGAGTTTACTTTGATAAACCTTCTTATGTTTTCAAATTTTATTCTACATATTTTATTCTACATTTATATATCAAATTTTATTCTGCTCAACTTTTCTACATTTTTTCAGTATTCTACAATCTAACCAAGTTAGGAAGTTGTAGCTTTTAACCCGGAAAATTCATGCGCCATTTTGTTAATTGAATACCTTTTATAATTGATAGGGATGTACAGATGACCTTAATGTACAGATGTTTAATCCTACATTAAGATTATTCGAATAAGAGATTTCCGCCTTACTTCTTCAAAAGTTTTGGTATTATACGTGACAATGAATATAATCAAAAAAATATTTCAATGTATTTATAAAATATCATTTACAATCCTTACATTTCTCTTCACACTTATACTATCCTAAGTTCCTAGTAAATATTTGAATGCTCAGATTTGTTCTACAAAAATTTTATTTTATCTTCAAGATAAATTAAGTTTTTAAGGGTTTTAAAGCTCTTCAACAATATTACTCACTACACATATCAGGGGCTTTTAAATATTTGCAGGAATCTCTTTCTAGTGAATAAAGTTAATACTGGATTAAAAAAACACAATATGAAGCAAAAGGTTAAAAAAATTTAATAGCACTTTTAAGAAAAAATACATAATTTAAGTTAATATACGGAAAATAATGGGAATATTGTTCAAAAATATTTCTCGGATCTAAAAAGAAAATAGATAATAATAAAATATTTATTTCAGATTATTTCTGTAATATTTATTGAAAATGTATTCAAAATTTCTTAATCAATTAAAGAACTAACTATTACAGTTATTTGAAAGGCTTGAAAGTCATCAAAATGTTCAGATTAAATTTCATTCTTTTAAAAGCAATAATTCCATTTATGAATTGGTCTGTTATCATGAGGATGTTTCTCAATTCTTTATAGGCTCCGGATTATTTTTAAAAGAATTTTTTTTCTTTCAGGTTTCTTTGACGAAGCTTCTAGCATAGCCAAAAGTCTAGTCCAGTGATTCCGAAAGTGGTCTATATGGCCCCCAGAGATGTATGATAACCTACAAGGGTCTACGTTAGAAGGGGAAAAAATTGGGGTCCATGAAGTGTAAATTGGGGTCTATGATTGTGACTCATTTAACTCGTTCCTTAGCTTTAATTTTGACTTTTAATAAATGGAATAAATATTCCACACACACAGGGGTGTTACTTTTTCCATTAAATAATATTTTATTGTAATATAAACACATCTATCTATCTCGAATTATGAAATATTTTGAGAAAGTTTTTAATTGCTTTTCCTTCTGAAAAGGAATTTCAGCGGGTTGCAATATGCATAACGAAAAAAAAAGACTGGACGCTACTAATAGAGATTTAGGATTCAGCCTAACAAAATAAATGACAAATGCTGAAAATTTGTTAAAAAGCATCAGATTCTCCCCTCCCATTACAACCACTTGTTTGCAGCTCAGTTATGTCGTGTAACAGGTACTGAATTTTAATTGAATTAATAAATGTTTAAAATTAAGATGTGTTTGTTTTCTTAAGTTTTTCAACCTACAGTTAAAAATTTTAATCTTTTAAAGCAAGTATCAGCAATTAAAAACACATTTAAGTTGACGAATTTGCAAAAATTCAATATTAAGTAAACAAGGGCTTACCCCAAACAGGAAAACATGGCAAGGGGTCTACCCCAAAGAGGAAAACATCGCAAGGGGCCTATGCGCCATAAAAGTTTGAGAAACTCTGGTCTAGTCTAATATTTTCGAGACATTAAGAAATGCTCTTAGGAATGAACCATTCATTTCAATCTGAAATATTTAGAACAAGTTATAATATTTTCTATTAATAAAAAAATTTGAAGTTATTTATTATTTATAATGATTTCTCTTATTGCATATAATAAATTTGGCATTTTTATGAAAGTATTTATATTAATTCAAAATTCTGATAAATAATGAAACATGTTTGAAAACGTGTTTCATATATTTTATTTTATAATTTCAGTTTGAAAATGTTTTACTTTTAAATAAGGCCACATATTATTTAATATATAAATTCCTGTATTTCAAATTTCCGAAGATGTGGTATTCTAATCAGCTTTGGCAACGAATTAGAGCCAGATATGTTTAATTTCAGAGCTTCATCATATAATAAAAATCCGTTACGTAAAGGATGGTGTCATCTTAAATGTGTTTAGGCTCAAAATCCCCATGATTTTGATTAAAGGATTCAGAAATGTGTACTACCAACTCAAGCATCACTCTTGTGCGTCCTTAAAACTTCATAAGCCATCAAACATGGTCTTAATTAATTTTGTTTATAAATGAATTATTAATGTACATTTACTTTAACAATTAAAGTTGTTTTGTTCATAACGACGAGGTTCCCCTTAAAAATTATTCTGGCGAATTTTCTTCTGAAAGTATATGTGTGAAAGAATAACTGTGCATCGATAGAAAAAATTTAAAACTTTTCAAAATTCTCCAGGAAAAAAGGAAAGCAATAAATAGCTTTCTAAGACGTTGGGTAAAGTATAAATTTGTTTTCACTAAGTAGAAAACGTGGATAATTTTAACTATATTCACTACTTTTAGACACTTTTTCAAAGTTTGTTAATACTTTTCCAATTTCCGCGCCGTGATTTCGGACTTGAGTCTCGAGACCGATTTGAAACTGGTCCGTGGACGTTTAGTCATCTGCAGTTGGCAACATCTTAAATACAAATGAAAACGTGTTATAAGTAAACAACTGCAAATGACGAAGAGAATATAGATGTTTTTGCGTTTGAGTAATATTCGTATTCACGAGATCCGCGGGTCCGAATGATTTTTCTTTAAAAGCTTTTTAAATGGAAGTATGTTTTTACGTTTACTACAATAGATATTAACATGATTTTGATCCTAAATAAACTAATTTTAAAAACCTCATCTCGTAATTATACCTGCCACTTCTACGAATACTAACGTAAAAAAACAACTACATGATGCTTATAATAGTTAACAATGGTCATAAAAATTTACTTTCATTTTAAAAAACTTAGAATTAAAAAAAAAGTTGTGTTGAAGAGTTGGAGCATTAGAGCACATGATAAAATAAGACGAAAAAAATTATTTAAAAATTTTCAACGATATCAGTCAAGTAGCTTAGAATTGCGACAATAATAAAAGATCAAACTGAACGACGTGCTGCGAGACTTCCAGGTCTTTGAAAAGCAAAAATGTTAAGTTTCATAATAGCGGGCATCCCTATCCGCTTATGAGGCAATTTATCTTGCCAGATGTAATGTAAAGAAAACAAGTTCTTTAGAGGATATTCAACAACTCTATGAGTTAATTATCAACAGTATTTAAGTTCAAAATCTTTATCTGAGGGCAAATTACCAAAGAATTTTCAAAACGCAACATCCAAACTCCAGGCATATCATCCACAGGCAATCCTCCAGGTTGCAAAAATCATCCACAAAGTCATTTATCATTAGGTTAACCCGGGAGCGGGTGAGTCGGCACAGAGTCACCAAAGTCTCACGAAATCTTTAATTTTCAGAAAACTGTTTGTTTGTTACCAATGACCTTGTCCTCCTATATGACAATTTTCATGGGAAGTAAAACGACTTTGTCATATTTCATCCTCTTTTTTTGGGATTAGCAATCCTACGAACAGGCTACATTTTCCCCCTGTGAACGACTTAGAGGTCTTGATTGCTGCGTTGTACGACTCATTGTGGTTTATAAATGTAAATTAACTTAATATAAAGAAAAGAAATGTATCATTTGCTATCTCTATTGGGTGAAGTTGAAACTTTAAAGCGAGAAATGGATGGAGCAAGGAAGGAACCTAATGAAATAATGGATATTAATCATAATAGCGAAATTAAACTTGAGAAACGCAATAAACATGAATCGTTTGAGTCGAAAGGAATATTTTGCAAATGCTACCTAAGGAAAGACATCAAAAAGGTATGAAGCTACAAGTGTACCATAAGACACTGAGCGCCCCGTCAATGAGACACAGCAAGAAAAAGTTCAACATGCTATTTGTCGATCAAAGGACAGCAAAACTACAATAACTTCAACAAGTTAGTACAGTTTTGTCTGCAAATATCATTCCTGTAATATCAGCAAGAAGTTTCTGCGATTTGTGTCCTTTATTAAAGTCGCGCTCATTTTAAACATTTTAGTTCACGTTGATCGGATTTTTTCTCAAATTATCAAAGAAAAATTCAAAAGTTCTGAAAGGTACATGCTTTTTTAATTAAATTAATCTTAATCCAATCTTAATCCAATTTTGATCTCAAGATGGATAAATCGTTGATCTAAAAATGATTCAATCCATCCATAAATATTTTTATACATTTTATATCATATAAAATAAAATTGATTAAGAGCATAGTTCTGAAAATTGTGTCAAAAGCCTTCTTATAGAGATATTTTTCCATCAAAAGAATAAACACACACATTTAAAATTTTTGTATGGTGTGTTTCACTTCCGAACTTGAGTTGATGCCGAGTTGATGCTTGAGTTGATGTCGAAAATACAATTATCTTGGCTGATTATCTAGTCTAGACCGAAGATCAAGAAAATAGATCATCAAGGGAACCAAATTACTTATTGTTTTTTCTTTTTTTAAAACCATATGTGTATGTGTGTGGACGCATAATACGGACCTTGATACCGAGAGTTTCTCTGCTTGCTGGACTGTAGATACAGCTATTCTTTTTTTCAACTTTTAAAAACGTTTTTTTGGCTCTTTGTTTGTCTTGTTTTGCCTTCTAATCAGCCTCCCTATGTTCCTTCTCCTCCTGTCCTTCCTTTTATGGCTTGCCTTCCTTTCTGATTGTTACTTTCTTTATTGTGGAGTGGATGTGTCTTGTGATGACACTTACCTTTTTCTTAACCGGTGGATTGTCTCTGCGCCTCTCTTTCCTATGGGAGGGTCTACGAACTCTGTTTCAACGCGGGTCATTGTTTTTCTTGCCCTATTTCCAAAAATATAACAGAAAAAATATGGACCTTCACTTTATTTCAACTTGCATTTTTCCCTACCATTTTTTTATTCAGTTTTAGGAGCGGAATCGATTTGTACTTCATTTCTTTTCCAAGAAATTTCCTAGTGAGACAGCATCTTTGTGTGTGTATTTTTTTTTAGTATTTACATTTTTATTTTTGCTATTAATCCAGCGTTTCTCAAACTGGGGGGGGGAGCCTGATATCTCTACAAGGGGGTGGGATAACCCTACAAGTGGGGCGCAAGCATATTTAAGAGTCGAAAACAGAAGATAATTAAATAAAGTTATTAATTTCCTGAAAGTAAGCAAACAATACATATTCTGACATAATAAAAAATAAAATACACATTTAAATTCATATAATACATTTATAAATGTACTGCACAATATGCTTTATAGTTAATTTAACAATACTAAGTTAAGAACAAGGTAACTAATAATCAGTGGCTCCATGGGTTTATCATATATAAAATTATATACAAAAAAGAACTTATCTTGATCATTTGAAAGGTTTATAATTAAACCCTTAACTGCCGATTAAAAGTTACGCAATTCACTCCCCAATACCACTGTTTTCCACTTAGCTACGTGTATTTGATGTATGGGGGGGGGAATAAATAAGCAAATCATCTGAAATAAGTAAATCTCTTCCAAACACTGTCAAAGTCCTTTTATTGCATTTCAAGGCCTTCGGAATAATTTTATGGATACAGTGCATAGAAAAGATCGTACTTCGGAAAGACGTATATATACGTGCGGGGCAATTATCACTTTGGATGAGTTAAGTACATGACTTTTATATACGCCGGTAGCACTTCAGAGGTTAAAGTCATATTGTAGCTTTAACGTCTATGTATAGTATTTCTGAATTCAATACATTGATATTGCATGGAGGGAGGGGAGATGAAAATTACGATTAAATATTGGGTCGCAAATATTGAGAAGCATTGTATTAATCACTTTACGGCACCTGATGAGGAGCTAGACTTATAAAGTACTTTTCCCCTGGAATATTTTATATTCTTCCCCCTATTCTCAGGATTCATGGGGGATGGTCCTCATGAACCTCATTTAGGATCAGTTTCTATTTTCTTTTTTTCTATCAATAAATTATCTTCTCAGAGGTATGGTTCACAGCTCAAAACCCTTTGGTTGAGCTCGGTCCTCCAAGGAAGTAAGTATAATGCGGACAAATCTAAAGGCCTGTAGGATATGATTGTACTGACTAATGTGTGCATTGAAATTCCTTATTTGTAGGTCGAATATCTAACAGACTACAAAAAACAGACTTTATATTAGGGTTTCTGATTTCCCAGATTTTCCCATTCCGAGAAATACGTCAAATTTCCAAAAAAATTTAAGAACGAGTTATTTTTAATTGACATCAATACAAATTATATAAAGTAAGGATACATATGAATTCTGAAATTTACACTCAATTATACGTTCCGCTAAATACAAAATTTATAAAAATATGTTAATTATTAGTTTTTAAAGTGTGATTTGAGAGCAAACATAAGTAATCTGTTGGGTTTTTTTTTTTTATCACTCAGACTTGTTTCTTTAGCTTTGTTATGAACCTAGCAGAAAATCCTCTCAACATTAATTGATGTCTGAGGCATTGTTTTCAATTGTTTTAATCAATCCATAGTTAATTATCTTTTAATTTTGCTACTAAGAGAAAAAATAAAACAAAAAATGCTCAAAAATTTATTTGCTGCTAGAGTAACGATCTTGTAAGTTAAAAACATCAATTATTGTATTTAAGAGCTTTTATTTGTACAACTGATTTCTTGTTTAAGAAATTGTTACATTTTCGTTACATAAAAACATCTTAATATTAATGTAAAAATCTCACATAAAATTTTGATTTCAAAAAATACAAAATTAGAAAAGTTTCGATGAATTTTTAAAAAAAAAATTTTTCCCTGCAACAGTTTGGGGGCTTATTCCCTTCTATAAACTGCTGTTTCAATTAAACAGTTTGTAATAAAGCGGGAAAATGCTTTAAAACAAGTTAAATAAATATGTTTTTAGTATAAATACTTTTTTATCAATGTAAATCAAGATATCAAATTCCAATCGAAATAGTTAGGTAAAACCTATATCGGAGATTGAAATCCAGAGTCAAGTCAAAACTAGATTAAAGAAAATAGTATAGAAAGTAGTAATAAAATAACTGTTAAAGAAAATAGCGTTAATTATAATATTAATATGTATAAAATAATAACTAAGCTTTAAAACTTATCATGACCAGCGAGAAATAATTTCATTATCTATGTTTACATTTTGATGGAAAAAAATATACTGATAATATTGATTTATGCATAGATATACTAATTAATTATCTTTGGTAAAAATATTGAATATTTATACCTAAGATTACACTTTTTTATTCTACTTATTTAATTATTATTATAATTAACTGTAGCAACTTTAAATAAAATACCTGTATATAACTTCAATTAAATTTATATTTAATTATTGCTACTTAATCATAAATTACATCGTAATGTTTTTATAAAAAGCATCCTTTGCACTTTAAAAATTATTCAAACTTTTCTCAAGAGTAGTAACACTCATATATTAATACACAAAAATGTGGTTTTTAACTATTTTCAGCGTAATTATTGTTTCAATAATAAAACTAGTCAAAAAATTAAAAGTTTTTTTAAATAATGAAACCTGTTCGAATATATTATAACTTTAATGTTACATGGAATTAATTCAGGACTTAATAGTTTTTACTTACTTCATTTGCTCATAGATGTCACTACCAGTTGACATTCGAATTTATTTTATTAATTTTAATTTTTACTCTTTCTCTTTTTCTTTCTTTTTTTCAAATAAAAATAATTTATTTTTATGTACCACTTTCTGAGCATAAAGTGTTATTGATTTCCTCAAATAATATATTTTAAAGAACTTTTTTTTTAGGAATTCTAATTCTGTCATTTGCTTTGTTTTGTTTCTTTCTGAAGAAAGTAATATATTACTTCTCTTGAAATATATTCATTTAGTATATTGCAGTGATTCTCAACCTGTTTTTTATTGCAGTACACTTTTTCTGTTTTAAAATTTGGCGGCACAGTTACGATCAAATAAATTTTAGAGAACTTTACTCACCGTAATACATTATGCAAAATATTTTTCAGGGTAAAATAATTAGAGTGTAAACTTTCAGTGTTAAATAAAATAATGTGTACGACACAGACAACAAAATGTTTATTGAGTAATTAATTACACATTAATTATACGAATACCTTTAAAGCAAAACATGAGTTGGATAATTTTTGATTATTTCATTTAAACATGGTCGAAAAAATGGTAATGCCACTCTCATTTCGTCATTTGCATTTAAAAGTCTGGATCTTTCTTTTTTTTTTTTTTTCATTTTTATATTTGTTAATGATGAAAATCCAAATTCACGCAAATAAGAGTAGAAAACTGTAAATATATTTTTTAAGCTTTTTTGGCAATAATGAGATAATCGCCTCTAATTTTAATCAAAATGAATTAAAGACTCTTCCGAACGTTCTGAAATTAAATATCGAATATTACAGAGCGAAATTAATTTTTCCTTCAAAATTAATTCATATACAAATGTATTCGTTTTCACAAATGGGTTGAACCCAATCAATTTTTTTACATATATCTATCCTGGAAAGAATGTAAATATACCATGAATACCTTTTGTTTTTTCTCTATAAAACTGCAGAATATGATTCGGATCTGAATTTTATTTTTTCAAAGAATATATTTTTAAAAATTTGGCAGCACTTTCCAAGAATTTGGCAGCACACAAAAGTGCCAAGACTCAGTGATTGAAAATCACTGGTATATAGATATCAAGATATTTTTCAAATCTAAAATTTGATTACATTAAATTTATTACATTTTGTTTGAAGTACAATGGTTGTAGTCTTGAATTACAGTGTCTAAGAATTTTACAAATTAATTTAAATATTAAATCCCTTCCTCCTTCCTCAGTGTCTCGACAGCCCAGGGTGGGCCTTGGGCTTCTCAAGAAGCCTTTTACATGCTAGCCTTCCTCCTGCTAGTGTTCTCCAATTCTTAGTTCTCAAAACTAGATCTTTCTTCAGGCCCTCAATCCATCTAAGATTTGGCCTTCGTGTGCCAATTAGTTGGGCATTGAAGTCTTTTTAAGCGGTGTGGTCTTCGTCCATTCTGACAACGAGACCTGCCCATTTAATTCGTTGTATTTTGATGAAGTTAACGATGCAGATTCTTTATATGATTGATAGAGCTTGAAATTCAATCTTTTTCTCCACTTTGCATTTTCCTGAATTCCTCCAAAAATAAATCTTAAGATCTTCTTTTCGTAGATACTCATCATGTTCTCATCTGCTCGAGACATGGATCAAGTTTCACGTGCATTAGTTAATACTGAACTTAAAAGACTTTTATACAATAGAACCTTTATTTTTCTTTTGATTAAATTCAATTTCAAATATTTTCAGTATTAATATATGTGTTTCACATTATTTCAAACTGTATTTTACTTTCAACATTTTATTTTAGCGCAAAAATATAGGCAAATATAGATTGGTATTTTAAAGAATTGTTTGTCCCTGCAGTCTTAAAGTTAAATCTAAAAATATTTTGTATATTTAAGTTTCTATTTAACTTTATCTTGTACAATCTTGCTATTTTTTTTAATTTAAATTAAAAATATAAATAAACACATTTTATAAATAACTATATACAGTCGACTCTCGACAATTCGAAATTGAAGGGACCAATGAAAAACTTTGAATTATTAAAAGTTCGAATTATCAAGAGAGAAAAAACTTCCAAAATACATTAAGAGAAATTGTTTTCTATCTCATTTAAATTTGAAACTATGTAATAAAGCAACAATTGCACATATGAATAAGATTATTTTAAAGTATTTTTAAAAAGTACATATTATATACACAGTATAAATATTATACAGAAGTTATAAGTTCTGTATTAAAAGAATACATTTATGTTTTAAAAACAACTATTAAAAGAATATATAGTGTACATAATATATTTTTTGACGAAAAAATCTGTTATCCTTTTTTGTTTTATGGCATCCAATCTAACTCTGTCAATAGATTTTTCTAGAATAAATGACCGCACCAACATGATTTTCAAGGACAAAGTTGCGTAATTTGTTTAGTGACACTTTAGCTTCTGTCAGAGTTATCGGAGTCAACTCCGATGTTACAGGGGAGACAAGCAGAAACAATACAACACACAATATGTACAGTCAAACCTGTTTGCTAAAGGACTCTACATGATAGTGAGTTTTTGAATTGCCGAGAGTTTTAAAAGATCGCTTCAAATTTTCGCGTATTCTGTTTCGGCCAGCTACAGATTTTACTTCGAAATATTGAGTGTACCAAAACGTATTGTTCAATGCGAAATATCAAGAGTTTTTCTAAAGGCTGAGTGCATACGAATTAACGAAAAGTTCGTATTATCGAATGTTTTAATTATCGAGAGTCCACTTTAAGTATATATATTAGGGTGGATCAGAATTTTTTTTCAGAATTTCAAAAAACAAAAGATTATTTAAGAAAAGCATTGATTTATGAAAAAGTAAACAAACAAAATACATTCTGATTATAATGAAAAATAAAATACGTATTTACATTAATATAATACACTAATAAATGTATCAGTACTGCACATAGCATTTTATAGTTAATTTAACAGTAATAAGTTATGAACAAGTTTAAAAATTACCAATGACCCCATGGGCTTATCATGTAAAAAATGATTTCCAAAAATTAATATTTATCTTGATAATTAGTACGGCTTATAAAATCCCTTAACTGCCGGTTAAAAGTAACGCAAATCGCTCCCCAATGCCACCGTTTTCCACGTAGGCACGCGTATGTGATGTATGGAGGGAGAGAAAAGGAATAAATAAGCAAATCCTATGAAAGAAGTAAATCCTTCACTAACACTGTCAAGGTCCTTTTATTGCATTTCAAAGCTTTTCGGGATAATTTTATGGATAGCAGTGCACAGAAAAGATCGTACTTCAGAAAGACGTATATATATGTCCTTGGCAACTATCGGTTTGGTTAGCGAGATGTTTAGATACGTCGTTGGTACATAAGACGTTGAAGTCGAGTTGTAGTTTTAGCGTCAAAGTATAGTTTTAATGAATTCAATACATTGTTATTGTATGTAGTGGGAGGGGGGGGCGATGAAAGTTTTGACTGAATATTGGGTTACGAATATTCAGAGTTCGAAAAGCACTGCATTAGAGTAATGGTCCAATGCTGTGCTGCGCAAAGAATACTTATTTTAATGAGATTGGAAAGGTAAGGATGCTTTCTGGTAAGAGGACTGTAATCAACCCTACAACACCTACTCTAGAACTTCTTTAATGTCATGACAAGTAGAAAATATATAGTCAGTTCTTCACAGGAAGAATTTAAATTCTTACCTTTATATGTATTTAATTTTTCTTGCCTTTTTTCGAGTAATATGTATGTAATATATGTTTATGTTAAAACCAAATATATAAATATTAGTAATAAAATTGGAAATTTTATAAAATAAGCCCATCTTTTTGATCCAATATTTAAACAGCCTCACTTATTCTGTGATTGACAAGTTTACTCGTCACACACATAGATTTCCGTGATTCACATAGTTGCGCTCTTACAAACGGAGGTGACACATATAACTGGCAAAAAAAATTGAACATTTTATTTACACATAATATAACTTTATTTTGTACTGTTTTTTTAAAACATATTATAATATCTGTAAAAAAAGAATATTATGACGTTTTTCTTTATATGTACTACTTACTAGATTTATAAATATTCTATTGCTTACTATATTGGGTACAAGAAGTAATTTTACACTCGTTGGTACGATGTTTTACAAAATTTTAAATAGTTTTTAAAAGGAAAATGCGCTTTTTTTCATTTGTGGGGGGAAAATGCATATAATGAAGGGGAGGGAATAACTTACCAATACATTAAGAGATTCAAAAAAAGTTAAAATCTAAATTTAAGGAAGAGCAGCTCCTAAATTTTAGGTTGCTAATTCATACTAAATACACTGGATTTCACACACAGCTATAAACATTTTAATGCCATTCAGAATAATATATTCAAGTGAAAATATTTCTCAAAACGAGTGGCTACATAAATAAAATGTAACAAATAATATTTTTAAAAAATTTCAAGTCAATTTCTACTTAGATCAGCAAAAAAAATTATTTTATTTATTTTTTATTAAATAGTTACAATTATTATAAATATGTATATACACTGCTGTCCAAAAGTTAAGCATAAATCGTAAAATGCAAAAAAAAAACCAGTAAATATTCGTAAAATTATTCCAAATTTCTTGCGGATATTAATTCGGTGAAGAAAAAACATTGGGTTTATGCAAATCTTTTCAGTAAAGTACGTCCTGCGCAAAACACCGGCGCATGTTGGAAAGCGGAGAAACCGATTCACGCAGCATAGGCAGTTCAGACAAGTTTCGTGCAACTGCTGTGCGAAGGAACGTTGTTAACCATCAAACAAGGTGAATGATGGCATAAAGACGTCAATTGGACATGTTTACGAAAGGAAGAATCGTTGGAATGCTGGAATCCTCACGATCACAAACCGAAGTGTCTCGAATTCTGAATGTGGACCAGTCTGTGATCTCAAGACTGTGGCAGAGGTTCCAAAGAACGGAAGATGTTACCCGACAACCAGTATCAGTCGACCAAAAGTCACAGCCCCTCGCCAAGACCGATATCTGGTAATAAGTGCGCCACGTCAGAGGGGCAGTAATGCCAGAGCACTGGGTTCGGCGCTCACAGTCGCCGCAGGAATACGAATTTCAAGAAAAACTGTTTACAGGAGACTCAATCATGCTGGCCTGTATGCCAGAAGACCAGCAGTTTTCATTCCCCTCAAGTCTCCGCATAAACGCGCTCGTTTGAACTGGAGTTATCAACATTGGAGTGTGGGAGAGTGGGCCTATGTGATGTTCAGTGACGAGTCCCGGTTTAGTCTGAGTAGTGATTCTCGGCGGGTAACGATATGGAGAGAACGTGGAACACGTTTTGAACCAAGAAACATAACGGAAAGACATCATTTTCCATCAAGGGGAGTAATGGTATGGGCAGGCATCATGATGGACAGCCGAACAGACCTCCATTTCTTTGACACGGGGTCCGTGACTGCTCAAAGATACAGAGACGTAGTTCTTGAGCCTTATGTTCGCTTGTTTCGAGGTGCTGTCGGTCCTGACTTCATATTCATGGATGATAATGCGCCATTTCACCGATCGGTGCTGATTGATGACTTCCTTGAAACGGAACTTCCTCCAGCGCATGTCGTGGCCTGCGAACTCCCTTGATTTAAGTCCTATCGAGCATGTATGGGATATGCTCGGGAGACAAATTGCAGCCCTTTCGCACCCACCAAGCTCCGTTACAGAACTGAAGAGAGCTCTCCAGGAAGCTTGGAACCGTTTGAGCCCACAACTCATTCATCATCTCATAGCAAGTATGCTAAATCACAGTGCAGCGTGCCTGGCTGTCAGAGGTGACCACACGCCTTATTAAACTGCAGCATCTGTATTTTATTTAATGTTTTTTTTTTCATTTTTTCTTTAAAGTGTGAATCCTTGCTTTGCTCAGTTTTCTTTCAAACAGCTACTTTGGATAATAAAATTAATTATTATCATTCTTTTGATTTGCTTCTTTATTTTATAACCATTTTACGCTTGCATATCACGTTTCCTGCCATTCTGATTTACAGTTCCTTCTTTATTCACATAATTATCAATTATTCTTAACTTTTGGACACCAGTGTACATATGCCAGAATCACAACATTAAGTGGCAATTAATTTTTATTAATTATCTTTAAAGTATCGTATTGTTATCCAAAACAATCGTATATATAAAGTTTCTTTTTAACTGAATGCTTTGAAACGCTAGGAGAAAAAATCTTTTTAAAGTTTTGACCCAAGCCACTAAAAAGGAGCCCAACGTGGCTGTATCTGTAATTCTTTAAATAATTATTTTCAGTCAATTAATTTTACTTAATTATAATTAAATTATCGTATTGTTACCCAAAACAATGGTGTATAGAAAATTCCAGCTAAAATGGGAGCTTTAAAATGCGAGGGGGAAAAATTTTAGGGTTGGACACAAGTCGCTAAAAATTATGCCAACGTGGCCGTATTTGTAATTCTTTGAATAATTAGTTTTAATCAATTAGATTTTATTAATTATAATTAAATTACTGTATTGTCATTCCAAAATAATTGTGTATATATTTCAGCTCAATTGAATGCTTTAAAATGCTTTTTATTAACGATTAAAAATTTGAACAAGATAAATATATAGAGAGTGTGAGCTAATATTAGGAATTGAAAAACAAATGAGATGCGCCTGTATTTAATTTCGACAGACCTTGACTTCGGCAGTTTGTTTTAAAAAATACAAGGACGTATCCCAGTTATTCAATATAATGCATGGTTTGAGGTGACACTTAGATCCCAAATTAATATTATTAATGAGTAAATCATATTAAAGTTACGCTAAATTTTTTACTAATAAATACGATACTTTTAAAATATTTAAAGTACCCATAACATGTTGATATACTCTAAGTATTGTCTTAAGACATATCCTTACCCGAAAACATACATGATGCTCTTAAGAGGACTTGGCAACTTTTGAAGAATTTTTTTATTTAAAAAAATAAAATGTTAGCATTTCCATAATGTTTCTATTCAAGAAAATGATACGAGATGAAATTTTGTATATAGTATTCACACAAATTTTAAAAAATTTAATTCTTTTAAAAAATATGGAAATTTTTAAAATAATACTCTTTTTGTATTTATTTTTTACCTGAATTTTTTTGTAATATTCCTAAGAATATTTTAAGCAACTTGAGAGATCGATTTTATAATAACTTTAAACACTTTAAAGAAAAAAAAATTAAATTTTGATACGTATGATAAAATTAACATAAAAGCCAAAATTCAACTTTTGAATTTTTTAAAAAGAAGTATTCAGTTTACAGCAAAATGGATCCCTAATTTTGTTACATGCATTATATGTAAAACACAGGAAAGGAATGAAACAGATTGGTAAATAATTGTGGAAGAAGAAGCATTTTGAATGCGAAAAAACACAAAAGGAGAAAAATCACTTTTAAGTTTATAATTCTAAAAAAAATAAGTATTGTAAGCTTAAATAAACGTACAATACCACTTTAAAATAATAACTACAAATTTTTCTTAAGAATAATAACATTTTCATATTATTTCAACCCATATATTTTATAAACCATCCCTTTTTAGAGAGTATTAATTGCATAAGAAACTCAAAGTAAAATGGCAAAAAAAATTGTCTGCCACATTGCAGAAATTTTAGTTTTTGCTTCCCATAATATTGAAATATTATATTTTTATGGAAAACATATGATGGATAATAACTGAAATTATAAAATTATTAATATAAAAGGCCTTAATTAAAAAATTTTACATGCACACATTTCAAAAGAAATAAAAGTTACATAATTGTAATACTTCAAAAGTATCCTGCTTTATTAGTAATACATTCTTTTTATTAGTTATTATTTCACATTTTAAAATAGCGTTTTTTTTATCTAAAAGCTTTTTTAGCTTTTTTTTATCTAAAAAAGAGCCGTGGTCGAATTTCCTAATTTGTTTGTTTTGTTTACATTTCTCAATTGAAACTTTTTCCAACTTCTAATTTTCAGGCATACAAAAGTGATATATCAATCGAAAGATACTAATACTAGAAGTATAATTAAAGATTTTATAAAAATGATATTATAGACATTTTTAGGGTGCTAAGTCCTCTTAAAACTTCTTCCATGGGTCGAAAAAGTTTGAAGACATCTAATTCAAGATGAGTTCATGAAGAGGGGGGAAAAAACAAAAATGAATTTTTTTATATTTTCACATAAAGGGATTGAAGTTTAGATATTTGAGTTTTTTTATGGTAAAAATTTGCCCTAATTATTTTGTTAAAATAAAACGGGAATTTTAATATTTACATTTGTTGCGATGTGAGAGGACATATGCTAAGGAAAAATACACTAAGTACATTTAAAAGCCTCTAATATTAAATGTTAAAAAAAAACCTTCTGTCGAAATTGAAGTGCACGAAACAGCGGAATATGGAGAAAAACTTGGACTGGTCGATTTCAGCAGTGTTATTAAAAAGTACTGCGTTATGAAATATTGTAATGTGCATTGTACTACTGACTAATATGTAATTTTCCTCTTTGAAAATTTATATTACAGAACACTAATTTTTTTTTTGGCCATTTAACCAAAGTTAAATCTTTTTCTTTTTTTCTTTTCAAAAATTCCATCCCTTTGTAGACATGTTAAATTCAAAAATTGTTTTTTTCCTAATCTCTCTCTCTCTCTCCATATTATAGATATCAATTCTTTCTCCATATTCCATCCACACTCCATTCTCCTTAAAAGCGCAGTAGCCACATGGTTACCACATGGCCGGAATGTCATGAGTTCATGTCCTGTTCCCTTTGAAGACCCACCATGTAGAAAGGGCCGATGCACGTTAAATTTGTCAAGGCTCAATGTCCTCCCTTTGGTGTGGTATGGCAGTTAGGAGAGGAAGGTGCCAGCTCAGGTGTCGTCCTCATCACTTGACCACTGTTCAAAATTACGAGGTTGGTCACCAATGGACTTCGTGTTGCTTTTTAGTACGAAGTTAATATAACACTCGCCCCTCACTTCATTCTCCACATTTCCTGCAACGCAGTCAGCGCCTGAACAACAACCCTGCCTTGACGTTCCTCCATCGTCAACAGTGTGCACGACGAGTCATTGAACAACGGCACTGAAACCATAGAAGAATGGAGGAATGCCGCATGGTCCAATGAAAAACAATTTCTGAATAGTCACATTGACAGGGAAGGATGAATGGGCCAACTTCCAGCGAAATCTCTAGCACCAGGGAGCATGATTGGCAGAGTATAAAGTAGAAGGGAAAGTAATATTAACGTCGTAACAACAACGTATTAACAACACGAGGAGTACTGGCTACGGACCTCATAATTTTGAACCATGATCAAATCATGAGGATGACTGATGAGGATGAGGAGTCTCTTAAGTATCACACTGCACCAACGAAAGAATATTGGGTCTTGGACAGATTTAACATGGATCAGCCCCTCTACATTGCAGGTCTTCAACGACCCCAGGATTAAAATCCACCACATATCCCCATTCCATCCACGAATTCCTTACCAGAAACACTAGGCTACCGCAGTTGCATGATATAAAGTAGAGGCAACCGTATTATGGTGGGGATATAGCTTTTAACCGTAGAAGGGCTATGGTTTTAATGAAGACCATTAAGAATTATCACTGCAGCAGAAGAATCCTTGACCATTGTGCGCTATGTTAACATCATTGCAAACCAAGTTTGAACCAACATCATATAAAGCGGATTCAGCCGTATTATAATGCCCATATAGCTTTTAACGTAGAAGCGCTATGGTTTTTATGGAGCGCATTAGGAATCATCACTGAAGCAGAAGAATCCTTGACCATTAAGCGCTATGTTAACATCATTGCACAAACCAGGTTTGAACCAACATCATATAAAGCGGATTCAGCCGTATTATGATGCCCATATAGCTTTTACCGTAGAAGCGCTATGGTTTTTATGGAGCGCATTAGGAATCATCACTGCAGCAGAAGAATCCTCGACGTTTGTGCGCTGTGTTAACATAATTGCAAACCAGGTTTGCCCATTTATAAACAGTGTTCCAGGCAGCTGTACGTGTGATAGTATTTACCAATAACATAATGCCCCATTTTATAAGAGCCTGCAACGCTTTTCGTTCTCCTGTCAACATTTTAAAGCAGATTATATGTGCAGATACAACTATATTATTCCATACAATCAAATAGTTTCGCAAAGAATCGCAAAAACACTTCATTTGGCACCACAAAAGTCGTGGGCAGCTATGTACATTTGCAAAAATCTTTTCATTCGACCTTTCTGATAAAGCTCCATTGACAGACGCCTCAAACCCCTACACTAGGTTTCGGCAACCTCTTAGCTGTGGCGTGCCAAACCGATCTACCAATGTGATTCCACGTGCCACACACGGTGGGACAGTTTCTTAACATTTCGATTTCCACAATAACGCATGCAGAGTTAGTGAATAGAGTTCAATAATATAGATATTTATAATTTTATTATATATTATTTTTGCATCATTCAAACATATTTCCTCAAAAAATAAATATATAAACAGCATAAAATCTAACCTAGTGCTTGCACTGCTCTACTTTCATATCGTAAAGTCAGGGGTACAATTTAACTTTCACTTTGACACGATTTTGAGCATTCAGTTGTTAAACAATTTCTTTTTGCGTACTCGAAATACTTTTCATATGAAGGAATAATTTTTAATTATATATGTTGAGCCAAAAGCGGAAACCAGAGTACATGAAATTTTCTCTCTTCAAACAAATATATCTTTCCAGCAATGACATTCAATAATTTACAAAATAGCTTCTTAAATTTATCTTTACTTATCTTCCAAATTATTTCGTAATTCCGTAAATGCCCATGTTTTTGAAGGTGTTTGTCAAATAAGGTTCATTCCAAATTTATCTACTTCATCCACTCAAAAAATTAACAAATCTGCAGAGTAGTGCAGAGTGCTACTGAGAATTGTACCACGTGCCACATGTGACACGCGTGCCTTAGGTTGCCGACCCCTGCTCTAAACTGTACTTGGAAGCCGGTTTCGAAGTGGAATTTTAAAGAGTATACAGAAAATGCCGCCAAGTAGGTGCATAATTTTCAAAAACTCGATAATGCGTCGAAGTCAGCGGACAATTCTTGTCGCTTCTCATTCAAATTCCTGTGACTACCTTTTTGGGTTTATATTTTTCACCGGTAGTTTATTCTAGTTTTTAAATAAAGCTAACTTTTAAAAAAATGCATTTTAAAAATGTTTGGATTTTTTTCTCACAAAACCTTAAGCTGGTGAAAAACAGCTGAAATAAACATTTAAAACTGTTTATTTTTTTCAAAAAGTATTTCTTATGTTTTTTGGAATATTAGTGATGAAACGGAACTATAAATTAAAAAATTTAAATTGTAAGAAAACGAAAGGAGAATGAGGGTTTTTAAGTAATTCTTGAAATGTTTATTTTTGATAAATAGTTCTTTCTTTTTTTATTGTTTTTGAGTGGTGGTGGTAGAGCCTAGTAGTCATGGTCACGAATAGGTCACTGGTGTGTCATGGGTTCGAGTCCTGATGCCACTGATTATCTGACTTGTACAGACAGTGATGCACTTTAAGCCTGTCAAGGCTCATAATTATCTCGTTAGCGAGCTGGGGAAGATTGGAGAGTGAGTTTTCAGGTTGGGTCTCATCCTCGTCACTCGACCATGGTTCAAAATTACGAAATCCACCGACAACACCTCTTGCGTTGCTTTGGAGTTTAACAACACCTACTCATTTGATTAACTTTGATCTATGTTTCATTCAAGTAACAAAAAAAATAATGAATTCACCTATGAATAAGATTCTTTTAGTTCGATTGAGGTGGCCGCAATAGTCTAGTGGTCAAGGTAATGGACTCGTGACTGGCATGTCATGTGTTCGAGCCCAATACCACTGAAGACCCGCCGTGTAGAGAGGCCACGTTAAATCTTTCATGGCTCAAACTTTACTCTTTGGGGTGGAGTGGCAGTTAGGAGATGGAATTCCAAGCTCAGATTTCATTCTTGTCACTTGACCCGAGTTTAAAATAATTAGGTTCATCACTAATAGCCCTCGTGCAGCTTTGCAGTGCAATGTAAATGTAATTATTTCTCTATCTCTGAAGACGCTTGTCAAATAAAATCCATTACAATTTTATCAAATTCAATCCACTCATTTATCCTCCACCCATTCAATCCTGATTCTCAATACATATTGTCAGTGGAAAACAGTTTATTACAGAAATTTCAAGTCAATCAAAAGTTTAATATGTATATTTAAGGTAAATTTTTCCAATAGATAAATATAAAGGAAAACAATATAGTATAATTTTTGTTAGATTTAATAATTTTTTAATAATTCATATGGTAGAAATCTGAAGAGCCTCATGCGACTTGAAAGCATCTCCTTGCCCAGCACTTTTGCTTTCCTAGATCATGCTTGTCTAAAGTGCGGCCCAAAAGCCTTTAAAATACGGCCCAAACGTAAATAATAAAGATATTTAAATTTATACATATTTATTTAAAAAAATAAGTATTTTCAAAATTTTTTATATGTAATCGATTAGTTGACAATTATTCGAAATAAAAATTTAAATATAAAACACACACATCTTATTACTGCATTGTACATCAAGGCAATTTATGTGGAACAATTTTATAAATGGAAAGTGTATTAAGCATTGTTACAAAAAGGACATAATCATGGACAATTTCAAGAATTTCTTAAGGTAATGGTCACTGAATTTTTAGATGCTATTTATTATATAGAAGTAAGATGGCTTAGTTAGGAAAGAATTTTCGATTTGAGAATTGAAATAAAAATATTTATGGAAAAAAAGGGAAACCTGTGACTGAAATTGAAGACGAAGATTGGGTTTTAGATTTAGCGTTTTTAGTAGACTTAACAGAACATTTAAATGATTTAAATTTGAGAATTCAAAAAAAAAATCAATTTATTAATAATATGTTCCAAACAATAAAAATATTTGAAAGAAAGCTGAAATTTTGGCACAATCAAATAAAAGTAAAAGATTTGACACATTTCAGAGCTTTGGCTGCACATAAAACTGTGAGTTGCACAAAATATGCTGCATTAAATTTTGATTTATTTCAAGAGTTTGAAACTAGATTTTAAGATTTTTGAAAAATTGAAGAGTATTTCAAAATATTTTCAATCCCTTTCCCTCTAGAAATAAATAAATTACCTTCAAATCTTCAAATAGAGTGTATTGAACTGCAAAACGATATTCAATTGATAGAGAAATTTGGAAATGTTTCTTTACTGGAGTTTTATAAAGATTACCTTCCCCGCGACAAATATCCTAATTTTCACAATCATGCTGTAATAATGTCTTCAGCTTTTGATAATACCTATATTTGTGAACAATTATTTTCAAGAATGAAGCATATAAAAAACAAAAATAGGACAAAGATCACTGGCAAACATCTTGATAATATACGAAGTCTGTTGAACCTTGTCTATTGAACCCGATATCGATTTGCTTGTTCAACAAAAGCAAATTCATCCATCTCATTAAATTGAATAGTTTCCTTTTTTATGAACTCAAAATTAAGTAAAAAGAAACTTTTGGAAATTTAAACTATGTACCTATGTGTATCTAATCCAAATTTTTAAGAAATTGTAATAAAAAGAAGTTAATTTATTTTAATAAAACTACTAAGAGTTAATTTTTATTTCAATATGTTGAAAAAATATTGAGTGACAGCAAATTTTTTTTTCTTGAAATGTGGCCCTCAAAAGGTCATAGTTTAGACACCCGTGTCCTAGACCTTTTATTTGTGTATCAGTTTTCATCGCCAAATTTAGTCAGTTGGAGAGTTAACTGAACAAATTTGTCGCCAAGATTCTTCTTATTCACTTAGCATTATTGAATGAGCATACACTGTTGGACTATAAGCGATTTTTCCGTACACAGTACCTTTTCGTACAAAAGTGAAGAAAGTTCAAAGCTATGTAATATTATGAAAATTTGCAATTAAAATGTAATATTTTATCTGCAGTCATTGAGTTTTTTTAACAAAATAATTTGAAATAAATATGCCCTCAGTTTTTAAGAAAATTTATTCTTTTTTTTTTTTGTCCCAGTATAAACCTACATGCTTGTTGTAAAACAGTTCTTTAAAAATTACTTGACAAAAATAAATTATATAAGATTATCTGATTTTTAAAAAATATATTGTGGGAGAAAGCTGAAATATTTTTGTTGATGTGTACACAGATAAAATGTTTGTGTTAAGTGTTACGATTTAATATATGATAAATTTCCTTGTTTGTACCCACCTAGTCAATATCACAACATACGACAGCCCATGGTGGGCCTTGGCCTTCTCAGGAAGCCTTTCCATGCCAGCTTTCTTTCTGCTAGTGTTCTCCAATTTCTATTTCTCAAAACTAAGATATATTTTTCTGGGTCTTCAATCCTTCTTAAATTTGGTCTGCCTTTTAACCGTGTACCAATTGATTGGGCATTGAAGACTTTTTTAGTGGTTCGGTCTTCGTTCATTCTGACAAAGTGGCCTGCTCCTTTAATTCGTTGTACTTTGATGAATTTAACAATCTTAGATTTCTCATATGAGTGATTGAGTTCTAAAGTTGAACTTCTTCTTGAATTCCTTCAAAAATAAATCTTAAAATCTTCCTTTCGTTGGTACTTATCATGTACTCACCTGTTCGAGACATGGACCAAGTTTCATATGCATAAGTTAAAACTGATTTTAAAAGACTTTTATACAATAGAACCTTTGATTTTCATTTTTTTACATTCAGTTTCATATATTTTCGTTTTCTATTAAGAAATCTATTAGGCAAAGAATTTCTCTTTTGGCTTTCAGTAGTACAATCGCTCCTATTGTTAATTTCAAAATCTAAATAAATTAAACAGTCAACAACTTTAAAATTATGCTCTTGTGAGAATTAGTATCAAGAATATTTTTACGGGTAGGATTGTTAGCCCTACGCCCAACCCCGGAACATGGAGGACCGAACCCTTAATATAATCCCAGGTGCAGGGTAGCCGGCTATACCCCCGGACAATGGGTACAAATTTTAGACGCCTTTTACCATATGCATGAGCTACATTGGAACTATTCTCATATCACATTACTTTCATTAAATTTGTAATTATCTGTGTAAAAAGTTTTTTATTCTACAAAAAAACTCTCAAAATTTGAGGAGAAATTATACTTTCAGAGACAACGGTTATCTCATTTACGAAAAACATCACATCGAATGTTTTAAAATATTTATTTACTTATCCAAGAGAAAAATTCAAAATAGTTGAAATTGAATTTTTTAAAAATACTTTAAATAACTTTTCAGTTTTTTTAAAAAAAGGAAACTTAGAGTTTGAATTTCAACCCTTATGTAACTAATGGAATAAAATAACCAGTTAGTAAATTTTGCTATTGGCGAAATAAATATAATTTCAACAGTAAAAAAAAGATTTAAATATAAAAATTTGCAAAAAACCTAAAAAAAGTCATTAGTTTACGTGTCACAATATCATGATGCAATATTAACAATTTTATAACTGTTAGTGCACTTTTATAAATTATTTTAATCGATATTCAACCGTGAAATATAAACAAGTATAAGAAATTAAATAATATTATACTAAAAAATTGTTGTAAATTTAAGTAAATTACTTTATTGTAATGCCCTTTTTTTAAAAAAAAAACTGCAACTTCTCTCTAATATTTCTTCATTAAATCGGAAATGTGATTGAATGCTACTTAAGAAATTTTAAGAAACTTCCTAAAATAAAACTTTTTATAAGTATCACTCAATGCAAAGCATTATTTAAAATAAATATAACTATTCTCATCAGGAACAGCTTTATAATATAAAGTTTAAATTTCACGACTAATAACTCATATATAAATGTGAAAAAAGGCAGATAATACCTTAAGAATAAAGATATTTTAACATCAAAAGAGCTAGAATAATATCTTTCTACATTCAAAATAAGGAAAACCATGGGAAAATAAATATAAGAAAATATAAAAGCCCTGTGAAAAACCCTTAAGTGAGGAGCAATAAAATAATTTTTCTCAGTGTGTGTGTGTGTGTGTGGTGTGTGTGTGTGTGTGTGTGGTGTGTGTGTGTGTGTGTGTGTGTGTGTGTGTGTGTGTGTGTGTGTGTGTGTTCATGAGAGAGAGAGCGAAATCTAAAAGCAATATTGTTGTTTATTGTTTTATAACTGTTAAATGTGTTACATCTTGAAAATAAATTGTAATAGAAAATGAAAAACTAGCTTTTGTTTACCAGTTTCTTAAAACACCCTTAGAAGTTAATGTGTTTACAATGTTTTTACTTAGAAGTTTCAATATGAAATGAGTATACTAATTTACCTGAGGCTCTGGGGACCCCTAAGACAGTGATTCCCAAAGTGGTCTATATCGAACCCCAGAGGTCTATGCCGATCTGAAAGGGGTCCACGTTAGTGAAAAAATAATTTAGGGGTCCATAAGGTGTAAATGGGGGTCTACGAAAGTAGCTCTCATTAAACCAGATCGTGACTTTAATTTTAAAACAAAATGTAATCAAATGGAAATCAGATTTTACCTATTTAACAGATTTATTTACTAAATTTAATGAAGCTAATTTTCAGTTATATTTCATTAAAACAAGAGCCATCATTTCAGTTTTTCTTGCCAGTATTAAGGTAAAGGAGTATATTATTGAATGTCGCGAATTTTCCCAGTTTTTCAATTGGCCTCAGACAATCTGCCGGGAAGACGTTTTAACCTACGTTCCACTTTTAAATTCCCTCTGTTTAGATTTTGAAATTAGGTTTGGGAATGCTTTGATTATGGTAATACCACAATAGGCAAGAATCATATGGTCATATTGAAGAAAGTAAATGCCATATTTCAGGAGGAACTGATTGGAATAGGCATTAACGCATATTCTTAAAAGTTCTTATAAAGTTTAGAAACGAATGTCAGTAATTTTGGCGTTAAAAAGACATGCCTGTTACTTATCTCGAATTACGGAAACAAGGAGATCTAGGTTTAAACTTGACAAGATTGATGTGCGAAATGTGAAAATTTGTTATTGAAGGGCCAGATTTATCCCACCAATTAAAAACATTTTTGTTTGTTGCTCAGTTGCTTATGTAAGTTATTTTATGACTTATTAAATTTTAATTTAAAATTAATTAACATATATGTTTTTTAAATTTTAAACACTATATTTCACTAGATAAAGTTTCAATCTTTTAAAGTAAATAGATCTATACCAGCTGTCAAAAAGATATTTAAGTTGATAAGAGTACAAAAATTTAATATGAGGTAATATTTGGGGTCTATTTAAAGGCGAAAGTTTGGGAACTTCTGCCCCAAGCAATTTTAAAACAATTACGACTCCTCTTCAAACAGAGCATTCCTTTGTTTTTCTCTCATATTTAACCGAAAAAGTTATTTCTCAAGTAATTAAGAACAAGATTAAATCAACTAAATAAACACATTTTTTACCGAATACAATTTTTTTTTATCATCATCACCCAATTTTTTAGCTATTGATTCCTTCGAATACACAACAAAGAGGCTATTTTTCTGTAATAAAATGATTTTACAGCTGTATTTCTTAACTGAGACATTTCATTCTTTGAATGGAAGCCGCAGAAGCATGTCTCCTTTGAACGTTCTACTTACTATACTTTTCTTAATAGTGACTTTTATAGGGATGAGTAAGTATACTATTTCGGTTTCCTGTCGAAATTTTATGAATTATAAAGTGACATTATTTAAATTTGTGAATTACCTCTAATAGACAGTTAATTTATCAGGATGGTATACGTTTCTATTTTGTTTTAAATAATTTAAGTAGGACATTAAACATTTATTGAATAACTATTGATAAACTGACCATAATATATTTTTTAATGTAATAGTGTTGATTGTTTATTTATGTTGCTATTAGACGTGTAAATAATATTTGCTTCAATATAATTGGTTTTCTTGTTTATATTTACTTTTTTATTTATATTTTATTTCTAATTAATTTAATTATTTAAAAAATGTTCATTTTTTTTTTTAAAAGAATTTTTTCTTTTTTTTTAAACAAATTTTGAAAAAAACATGTTTTGAATTTTTTACAATTGTATATCTGATGAAAATAAAACAGCCTTCAAAATTTGTTTTCATATTCTTATTTTTAAAATAATTAGAGATATTATTAGTAAAAGTTTATCTTCCTATGTTTGGTGTTGGTGAGAAAATTCGGGGGCTTAAATAATACATTTAACAAAAAGTATCGTGAACAAAGTCCATTTATACATTGAAGAGAATCAATAAACAATGTGTAATGGATGCAGGTGCTCATATAAACTGACTTTTACAGTTCAATATAAAAGTAAAGTTGTGTATTTAGAAAAAGAGCCAAATTTTATATAAATATTTTTGGTGGGGAAATATTTAGTAATATTTTAAATCTATTTTATACATCTTTTCTACTGCACCTCTTTTCACACAAAGCCAATCACTGTAAGCTTATCGAAGTCAATAATATTTTTAAAATAAAGTTTTAAGCAATAGAGGACTTCTTTGATTCAGAAATCAAACATTTGAGACATTTATATTTGAACTTTACCAATTAAACCAGCTTCAGCGCATTCTTTAAACATCATAACCAAAATGTTTCATTATATATTATCAATTGAAGTATAGAATTATTGTTAATAACCTATTAACAGTGTAAATACATGTATACTGTGTTATTACTATTATTTTTAATACCGCTAATTTTGTTCTTATTTTTCCAGAGAAATTTTTATAGATGTGATTAATTACTTATATTACCGAATTGTTACCACAATTAGAATAATAAGTTCATCAGAATATAGAAATAATTATATATGTATGTGTGTGTGCTTTTTTTGTATTCATGCACGCGCACTTTAAAATAGATTTTAACTTCTTAATAAATTTTCTTATTAATACATAATTTGCAGTACTCATTACTTACAAAACACTCTTATACAAAAAAAAAAATAAATAAAGTGGGTATGTATAAGAAAATTTCTTTTTACGTTAATTTTGGAACAATGTTTCGTAAGCTTCAGAATTTCACAGATCATTTAATAAGAATGTTTTCTGCTTTCAGCTTTTATTGAATTTATTTCAACCCTTTGAGCGGTTGGTTATCTTTCTGGTTCTACTTTTTCATTTAAGACATGTGAATATGCATTTTGTAGTGCATTGTTACCCATTGTTTCCTAACCCCCCCCCCCCCCAGGAGCCAAACCTTGCTTTTGGCGATAGTTACCCCCTTCATCATCACTGTTTTCATCAGTAAAATCATCTCCTGATTCCTTATTTGTTAAAATTTCCTCAATTTTATCCGGTGTGACCATTTATTTTCGCCAACACATCGCCATCTTAAAATGTAAATTCACAAGCTTTCGGAAAAATATTTGCTATGGCGCTTCTATTTCTTAAAGCTGAAATTAATATTATTTGCTGCCAATAGATGGCCCTACCTCCCTGCAAAATCCCAAACATACATAAACGGTTTTACCACCTGAGGCTAAGAACACAAAATGTATATAAACGTTGAAATCACCTTTAGCACGGCTTCTCACTGACGTGCATGTTCGTTGTTGCCATTCAAATGGTAAAATATTAAAAACCTTGATTCCTAAAAATTCCGTTTCACATTTTCAATATTTTTAATTCATTTTTCAAAAATTTGAGTTCTGTTCTAGTGCGGTAAAAGGACGAATATTCTTTATTAAAATGTGCTCTTTAAAATTGTTTCTCTATTCTAAAAAAAATATTACTTTTTGGCAATAATTTTTCAAAATAACATCTGGATCCACCTAATTTCAGCCAATATAATGCTTTTTGTTTGCTCAAAATAGTAAGAGGAGTCCAAAAAAAAATTATTGTTTTCAGATATCTGCACACAATACGTCTTTTATATTTTTTTAATAGTTTTAAATTTTTATATGGTTTTTAAATTTTCTATGTACAATTTATTGTAACTGTTATTAGTTTTGAAGAATTTTTACGATTATTAAAATACCAATGATTATATTAAAAATGATATTTTCCAAAATAATTTAGCATTTTAAATTTCTTATATTTTTCTAAGTAAGTTTCTTACTAAGTTTATTTTATATTACATACGAATATACAGTTCTATATTTTTAGAACCTTTATCATATCTTCTAGTGTTTCTGCCCAGTAATATGATCATATAAAAGGGGGAAGGTTTGCGCATTTAAAATGCGTTTATTTCTATAGATTCAGTCCTATGAATAGGAGTTTGCTATAGAATCGAAATTGATCTGTACTACTTTGCGCATAATACATAGAATTTTATAGAAATTTAGAATAATATTTATAAACACACACAAATATATATATATATATATATATATATATATATACATACACAAATATATATACACACATTAGTGGCGTAACGGAAAATATTAAGGCCCCTGCAAAGTCAGGTTTTGAGCCCCAAGCCGGATCTTACAAAGGGTACGTACTTGACATCAGACAGACTTTGGGCCCCTAGAGTCTTGAGCCCCATGTAATGCGGGGGTGGTGGGGGTGCAAGTTACGCCATTGATACACATACACATACAAAAACATATGTACACATACACACACAAATATATGTATACACATACAGTCACACAAATATATATATATATATATATATATATATATATATACATCAGTGGCGTAACAAAGAATATTAGGGTCCCTCTGCAAAGTCAGGTTTTGAGCCCCAAGCCGGATCTTACAAAGGGTACTTACTTGACATCAGAAAGACTTTGGGCCCCTTAGAGACCTGTGCTTCATACAATGCGGAGGTTGCGGGGGTGCACATTACGCCAAAGATACACATACACACATAAATACATATATACACATACACGCACAAATATATATACTCACACACACACAAATATATGTGTATACATACACACACACACAAATATATATATATATACATCAGTGGCATAAAGTAGAATATTAGGGCCCGCCCTACAAAGTCCGGTTTTGAACCCCAAGTTGGATTTTACAATTGATCGGATCGTACTTGTGTGTGTGTGACATCAGTCCAAGTCGAATCGTACTTGACATCAGACAGACTTTGAGCTCCCTAGCGTCCTGAGCCCCATGCAATGCGAAGGTTGTAGGGGTGCATGCTAAGTCAGTGATACACATGCACACACAAATACATATACACACACAGATATATATATACACATACACATTCAAATATATATACTCGTCACTAGCAAAAAAAGAGAATATTAGGGTCCCCCTGCAAAGTCAGGTTTTTAGCCCCAAGCCGGATCTTACAAAGGGCACGTACTTGACATCAGACAGGCTTTGTGCCCCCTAGAGTCCTGGGCCTCCCATAGTGTAAGAGTTCCGGAGGTGCAAGTTACGTCCCTCATACACATACACACACAAATATATATATATATACATACACACACAAATATATATATATATACATACACACACAAATATATATATACACATACACTAGGAGAAGCAAAACTTAAGCAATAAAACTGAATGCATTTTTCAGTATGCAGCCATGAGATAGTTGAATAAGGATTTTTTGCGGCTATTATAATGCAAACTCAGCTCAGTAGGATGATGCAAATATCACCCTTTTAACATCGGAGGGAACATCACGGTACCCAAAGACGTGGAATGCACGTTCAAGTGCCAAGGCAACATTAAAAATAAGAAGACGCATTTCCAGAGATTCCTTAACTTGTATTCCTAAATCATGTCTTAAAAATATGCCCACTTCACAACTTCTTCGTTTTTCACATCGAAAGAAAATTCGCAGCAGAAACTAATAGCATAAAATCTCTTTTCTGTGCCGTCATGGGATCAACCTGTGTGGAAATACGAAATTTGCATTAGTTTCACAAAACACATAGTATTTTGCATTCGTGCTACTTTCTACAGATTCCTGCGAAATTTTTTCTAACTGTGATGTGTAATGGATGGCTCGTGCCATCCATCAGGGGGTCGGAAGGAAGATTAGCTATAGACAATACAAATTCTACTTTTTAACAATTATCAACGACTCAAGTTCAACAGCCTAAATTAAGAAATACACCCAACACCAAATATGTGAGGCAATAGAGAGGTAAACGAGTTACTAGGAGAATTAACAATAAATCGGATCTCTTACGTCCAGGCATTACACCTTCTAATTCAAATCGTTCTCATCGAAATTAACGCTTATTTGAACAAATCGTCAATTTTAATATTAATTAAATAAGTAACGAAGTTCTCTCGCTTAGCTTCACGCTAATCAAGCACTGCTATCCTTCAGAAGTATAAACTCCCTCTCCTAACTCGAAAGTTTTACCTTATATACAAGTCTTAATTTATATAATCACATCTTCTTCGGAGGAACGTTTTCAATAGAATAAATTTTAAGGACCCATTATTCCCCTAGAGGACTATTAGTTGGAAGAGCTCGAATAGACCCGTAACAAATGGATGAAATAACCTCCGACAGAATTTTTAAATCGATATATGATTAATATAAGGTATCCCATCAATGGCACTCAAACTCTACACAGCGTTGGGGAACAGTATCAGTAGGATCCATAGTTTAAGAGAAAAAGGCGGTAAATGAGGCTGCAGGGTGATGAATGAATGACGAAGCATGATGGTTCTTGACGGAGTTCCGGAGCATTTCTGTGCTCCTGTACGTGATTGACTGGATATAGCATTTCCCAGCAGTTGGATTGGAAGTAAAGATCCTGCCTATGGCCAACACGATCGCTAGATATCCCACCATTGAATTTTTTTCTTGTGGAACAATCTCAAGGAATTGGTGTGTCTAGACGTAGTGATCCCATAAACGGACTTTGTTGCTCGTGTGCATGTTGCTTATACTTCAGAGGACACTACGCTGCTGTGACGTGTGCACTCATCCATTCCATGGCAAGCTCCAACCTGCCTCGATATGCACTTTGGACATTTTAATCTGGACATCTGCTTTTTTTAATAGAGTTGACTCTCGCTAATTCGAACTTTCGATAATCCGAACCTCTCGCTAAACTCTTGATATTTCGAACTAAAACTATACGTTTGGGTACACTCAATATTTCGTAGTAAAATCTGAGGCTGGCCTCACTACAACACGCAATATAATTCAAAATTATCTTACAAAACTCTCGACATTTCGAACACTTACAATCTAGAGTCGTATAGCAAACAGATTGGAGCTTACATGTTTTGCGTTGTATTGTCTTTTCGTGCCTCCCCTGTCATGGAGCCCCTTTGGTGACCATCTGTCTACTACCACTTCTTTGTGTTTCCTGGTTTCTCATGCCAAAAAACACTTTTATTGCATTCCTTATTCAAGTGGACAGTTCTAGCCGCGCCTGTTGTCAGCCGTCCATATCTTTCGTTTAAAACGTGGCCTTGCTACTCATGTGTTCAGAAAAGATAGTCCGCTATTATGATGCACAGGATTGTGCATTTTGAGTTGGATTGACATAACTATTTATGGCTCATCTGTGTGGCTTATAGTTTGTGGCACCAAGTGGGGTATGGGTAGCACGGGACCCTTCCTTGAAAAACCAATGGTGAACATATGTACAACTGTTGTTTTATTATATAGTTTCAAATTTAAATGTGTTAAAAAAAATTCAGGAGTTTTTTCTTACCTTCTTTATAATTCGAAGTTTTTCATTGGTCCCTTCAGCTTCAAATTATCGAGAATCGACTTTATTTGCCAATACTGCCTTTGATGTGTTCAATACGGTGTTTTTTTCTTGCTGCGTCATACTCTGTTTTTCGTATTTCTCTCATAAACTATGAATCGTACAAATACAGTATTTCGGACATTTTTTTGTATTCTACCAACAAGGAATCTAGCTGTGCAGAAATTGGGTGTTTCTTGGGGACACCCAATGTAAACAATGACACATGATACATGTATAATCATAAGAAATCAGGCTCACTGGATAATTTTTGTATCCGATTTAGATTTCTTTATTCCTTGAATATTTTATTGTATTGTAAATATTTCTGTTTTATAAATATACTAGGTGTTATACCCGCTCTTTGCATGAGTAAATTGAAAAGTTAAATAATATAGATTGAATGATAAAAAGTTTTTAATAAGTAAATTTTACATAAATTTCAAATTAAACAAAAAAAGCTTTTTGTATATCTCAGCTAAAAACAAAACTATATTTGTTAAACTTTAAATCTGAAGGCCTAATAGCTGATGTAAAGGTTTTTTTTTTATTTATAAAGCCCCGTATCTCTCTGGTGGGTCGATTTTTGAAAACATCTTCCTAAACTGATCTTTGCCCAGCAAAAGCAACACATTGTTACAAATTTTGTGTAATGAACGCTTAAAAAGGTGTAAATAATTTTTATCTGGATGTGTAATAAGTGGATCTGGATGTGTAATAGGTTAATATTATTTTCTGTAGTATTTATTTTATGTTAAAATTTAAATATTCGCAAGCAACGCTGTTCCTTGCATTTAAATGGCGATTCAATGGAAGCAAAGCGAAATGCCGGCGATAGAGCCAAGTTGGCATCATTTTTGGCAACCACGTTGGCAACTTGGCAATTGATTGAACGTTGCAGAAGATGCTTTGCTGTAGCGCCACTTGGTGAGGAGCTGCAACAAAGAGGATAGCACAAAACCTTCTCCTCAAAATATATATATACATGCCAATTTTCGTAGTGATCGGTTGAACGGTGTTGGAGTGAAGCGTTTCATATATACTAACATCTATTTTTATACATATATAGAGATTATATACGTTTTTTCTTTAATTCCTTCCAAAATATATTGTAAATGTAATTTTTACTGTAGGCTAAACAATAAACAAAGAAACATAATACTATTTTTATTCTACGAAATCAGGATGTTATATGCTTTTTATTCTATATTATTCAAAGTAAGTTTCAATAATTTTATAACATTTTACATTACGGATTGAATTTCCTAAATCTGTGATGCATTGAATATTTAAACTGAAAAGTTGTTTTCTCATTTTTTAAGTCACACAACTTATTTTAAAAGAGTAATTTAAAAATACATTTTAGTTGATTATTTCATGCATTGTGACTATGATTTTATGTAGCTATACTGAATCTTAATTTTCATTAATTTCTTATTTTTAGTATACATAAATTTCTACTTATTTTCACCTGAAGTTGCCGTTTACCGTAGGTTCAATATTATGTTTTCTTACTATGGAATATATAGTTAAAAAAATATATAAATAAATATTCAATTTATGAAAATTTATACTTTTTTTGTAATGCTATTAATGCTTATATACTTATTACTATTTCTTTAGGATTACTTTCTGATAAGAAAGATAGATGATAGATTCAAAGGTTATTTTTAAGTCTGTTAATTGACATAAAAATATGGGAAATATTAATTTTTGAATTTTATAACATGTCCAACACTGTTATTGTTATTTCATATGTGTTTCGTGAAAGATGGGCAAAATTTTAAGAGATAACAGTAATCATTCAAACAAGCAAATTTCTTCGAAGAATGCATGTTCCGAATTAAAATGCAGAAATACCGGCACATTTGGAAACTTGGTCCATTTAAATATTAAAGCTCCATTTATGATATGAGTCATCGGAAGAAGGACAACATAAAGAGCATGTTAATTTGATATGAAGAAGAAAAATCTGTATGCCTCCAGGGGGGGGGGGCTCGTACGCTTGGGCATGAAAACACTTCTCCCTTTTGACTCACCGTTCCTTCCACATATCTGGGGGGTATTGTGGTTCCAGTAAGATGCAGCACCAGGCCACTTTGTAAGAGACTATCTAGATTTTAAGATTTCAGAACTAATTGGTTGGGCGATGTGGTCATATTGCTTGACCATGACGCTTACCAGATCTTTCATATCCTTTGTATCCTTTTGTATGTGTGGACAGCTGATGGCTCTTATTTATGACACTCCCACTGTACCTGCTGAACAATTTGCCAGATTTTTGGCATCTGTAGGGGAATGGGGCGATATCCTTGGTGTTTTTCGTAAATACTGCCAATATTTTTTTCGAACATAGTACTGGGTACATAGGTCCATCTTTGGTTTATCCAACACCTTTTACAATTTAATTATGACAATGCATTCTTTAATGAAAGTGATTTGTTTGTATGAGTACTCTCACCCATTAAACTATTGTGCTGGATTCGAACCCACGACTTATGAATTCGTAAGCACGTAATAAACCACTAGACAAAAGTGTTCACTCCTGTCCAGAGGCTGTTACAGGCTTATTTAGATACCACTGCACTATTACCTTTCTGTGACACACCCAGTATATATATAGATAGATAGATAAGTAAATCACAATTCTATAACTAAGCAAAAATTTGAAATTATATGTGAATCCTAGAATATAAAAACCCGTTTCAAAACATCAATGGCGAATATAAAAATAATAATATATATTCATACATATTATATGTATTTATAATTATACATGTATTTATTTATATAAAATATAATTACATATATATATATATATATATATTCTGACATTTTACGAACTTATTTTTCTAATTTATTCTCTCTGGTCTTTATTCCATTTAACATTTTAGATTTAGTAAAAATGCAATTCTTTTCATTGCTGTATATCAAAATATTTCTCATAAGTGATTTAAAATCCATTGAAAATATATAATTCGAGTGATTATAATATTTATTATAATTTTGATTTTTTTTTTAAATCTCTTTCAAAATTCTTTTTTCATTTCTTCAGAATATATTGTCTTTTAAAAACCTAATACATATATAATATGGCAAAAAAACAAATCATAATTTTTAAGCATCTGAGATAATATGCAAAACATATTTACCATATTAATGAATTCGAAAAGCATTTTTTTTAAATTGTGCTTTTTTTCAGATTTTGCAGTCAGTAAGTGTTTTATGTTTGATATTTGCTTTTCAAATGTTTACTTTGATAGTAAATATTTTAATTGGGAACCTCATATCTTATAAATGAATTTTTAATCTGTGGTATATAAATAAACCAAAAAATAACTATTAAAATAAGTATTATAATAATAATATAACTCTTTGATTATAAATAGGTAACTGTTTAAATAAAAAAAATACACACACACAAAATTTATTATTTAAATATCCAGGCAAAAAACATTTGCAGTCATGAAAATTAAACTTTAAATTGAAGTTGGGATGAAATTACTTGTAAAAGCTTTGTTACACGTTTTCGTATTTGGAGCAATTTTTCTTTCAAGCACCCTTTTGAGCCATTAATATCCAGCTACCACAGCAAAGCCTTCAAACTTATTTTTCCTAGTGAGCTGAAAGATTTGCTCGAAATTCCAGCCAATTGTGTTCTTCGTCTCCCTACGCCATGAACAATATTGCTGCCTCGTTTTCATCAAACGCATCAGAAAGGCGTACAATACAATAAACAGGAACTTTATAAATAATTAACAGGTCCTTAATGGCTTATAATATAATAAACAGAATCTCTACTGTTAACGACTATCAACAAAAGAGTGAGCGGAATGAAATAATATTGAATGATTGTTTTCCGGTTGCAGAAAAACCGTTGGTTAACTTTTCAATGTGAATCAAAGGCGTGGCTGACGTCAAAGTTCATTTTGTTTATCGCAACCCTTCACCCACACAGCTGCTCAAAAGACTTTCCGAAACGGTTGTTCGAAAGAGACTCGAGTTGTTCGAGACAGGCGTGTGTGATAAGGCTTTAAGTGCATGAAATAAATTGAAAATAATGATAAAATAAAACATTTGCAACAAAAAAGTACTTAAGTTTGAAAATTATGCCAATTTTAAGACGAAATTTTAACTCCATCTATTTATGTTTATATATTTGTAAAAATTCTTCAGGGGTACTTTGAACGTTAGGAGGTCTTTGACGACTTGATTTATGATTATATAACTTGGGAAACAGATAAAAACTTTTTTTAAATCTATTTTCAACTCATTATTATTATTAACTTTTAAAAATTTAATGAATGATGTAAGGGAGAAATTAAATATGAAATTGCCAAGGGACTGTTACGCCAAGGAAGATACGTGAATCGATGAATCTAAAATCGACGTATATACTTAACTTGTTCGCTATCTTTGTGCTAGAGGCTATGGGGGTAATTTTTTAATTAAGTTATTTTTTAATGTAATTTTATATGAAAAAAAAACATTTTTAATCCAGGGTTTTTTTTATGTTGAACATCTTTATTTTATAATGTTATTGTAAAATTTGACTTTGTTTTAGTATACAGCATAGTTAAACGTTAAAGAATGATATTCCTGCAAAATTTTATATAAACTGCTGTTCGTAAAAAAGGCAACACCATGAAGGAATCATTGAAATTTAATGCATGAACGACTTGTGTTTTTACAAATAAAGAACGAAATTTTCAAAGCAAAAAAAAACAACATTAAGTGTCCCAAATCAGTATTTGGAGTAGCCACCACGCGCTGCAACACGAGTCGCTATACGACGAGACATTATGTCAAACAGATTTTGAATGTCTGCTTGTGGAAGACATTCCATATTGCTTGTATGCGGAGCAAAAGTTCGTCTTTTGAAGCTGCAGGACGCGAATCACGAGCAAAACGCCGACCCACCAAATCCCACACGTGCTCAATAGGCGACATATCCGGCGAATTAGCAGGTCAAGGAAGAAGTTGCATGTGTTGGGCTGAATAGAAGTCTCGAACAGTCTTTTCAGCTTTTGAAAGTACATTATCCTGCTGAAAGATAGCTCCAGGGATGCCATGAAGGAAGGGAACGACTTCGGGTTGTAGCACTTTACCAACGTACCTGTTGCTATTCATATTACCCTCAATTCGTAGCAAATTGAATCGTCCATAATACGAAATCGCACCCCAAACCATTACTCCGGGTGTAAGCCACTATGTCGCTCAATAACACACTCTAGAAGACAGCGTTCACCAGCATAGCTTCTAAAACAAATTCGGACATCATGGTCTCACAAATTAAAGAGTAATTCATCTGAAAAACAACTTGGTGCCAATCAGCTTGCCAGGCTCTGTGTTCGTGAGGCCATTGCAGACGCAGACATTGATGGTTTGCCTTGAACGGGGATCCTGTATAAAGGCACCCTTGCACGAAATCCACGGTACAGCAGACATCGACGAATTGACGAAGCCGACATTAGTACACCTGGTGCAGTAGACCAACGTGTTACCAACTAACTGGAGGAAGCTGTACGGTCATTCACTGCCAATTGGAGCAGGTTTCGATCGTCGCGTGCAGACGTCAACTTCCGTCATCCACTGCCAATTTTTTGAGCTGTTCAGTGCTCGTCGGTCCACTGCTTCCAAACTAGCATCACGGTGGAACAGTTCCGCGGCACACGAACTCATATGCACGATAAGAAAATCGTCCTTCTCGGAGGCTAATAATCCTCCCTCGTTCAAACTCCGTAAGTCGTTGGAATTTCTCCTTGTTTTGTCATGGAGGCATACTTAGGTCTCACTAAACATTCACCACTGACAAATAACCATTAACTATTTTCAACGTCCCTCTACAGCCCTCTATTTATATGTTTACAGCATCATTTCAGAGGGCGCGGCGCACACCACGCATGCTTGGTGGCTCTGGAACTTTACTATTTGACGTAACTCCTATAATTGATATTTACTACAAATTTCATTTAATTCTGATGTATATATCAGTTTTAAATGTCACTATTTTTTTTCAGTTTTCCCTTTGGATTGTGATAATTTGGATTATGAGAAGACTTTTTCTTTTCTTTTTTTTAGCATATTCACCATTATTAGAGTCAAGATAATTTTCTAATTTAGTATAAAATATATATTACTAAACACAAAATACGTTTTATATCCCAAGGGAAAAAAACGGATTCCAACGGAAATGGATGTTATAACAACATAAACTATTTTTAAGAGATAGAGAAATCAGAATTTTTTTTTTAAATTAATGTTACATTTTGAAACCAAAAAATATAAATCTCGTAAAGGCACATAGTTATAAAATCATAAATAATATGCATCATTCTCTCATTCCTGTATAAATCCATTTCCTGAGTGTATTTAAATTCATATTCCAGAAACTTTTTTTGCATATTGATTAATTTTACACCTTAATAATTGAATAGTATGTTAATTTTATCTTCAGAAATTATACTATTATAATTCTTTACAATTTTAAAAATTGTATTGCTTTTTAATAGGATACACAAACAGTGGAGAAGTGCAAGAATTATGTAAGTATATATTTAATACTTATAAAATAATAATTTATAATTACATTGCGAGACATTTTGTTCTAACGTGGAATTATTGAAACATGTCATTCAAGGAAACCATCCATAACTCCAGTTACTTCAAATTAAAGCAACTAGCAGGTGTGCACAAGGAGATATTTTCTCTACCTGATAATAAAAACATTTGTTTCACACATATTGTAGACATTTATCTGAACTGAACTGAACTCAGTACAGTAACAGCCCATGAGGGCCAAGACATGCTGTGCCTATCTCAGCTTTTGTGACGTTAGGCGACTTAGACATTTATCTAGACCATAGATTGGCAACCTTTTTTGAACTGACGCACTCTTTTCTAGTAAATATCGATATCACTCCTTTTTCTTGTGAATATTTCGATGCTGTCCCTTCCCAGTCTGGAGAAATAAGAGTGTACATAACACATGGTGAAAACAAGAGAAGTTTTAAAAATATCCGATTACTAAGAGAATATATTTTTTAATTTAATTTTTTTCTAAAGCCCCCAATCTTTTTACTTGCAAATCTGAAAAAACTATTACCACATATATATTTAAATATGTAATATTATATATATTTTTAGTCATAGATAGGATATATTGTAGAAATTGAAATGATACTGAATTTCTTCATTTAAAAGAGTGGAATAAAAGTTTTAGCTTGCCTGTTATAAAGACAAACAGGCAGGGGTTTTGATGATACGAAGTAATTCATAATACACTATTGCTTTCAAAATAAATATACAGTGACAGTTTCAGCCTTTAAAGAATCACACGTTAATTCCTGGTTAACATATTTATTTATGTATCTTGGATAATATACTTAATGAAATGCAGTGAACGAAACATTTTTCCTACTGTTCACAGACAGACAACACGTGCGCTACAGAAATTAAAATGCACTATATCATTAAATTTAATGTAGGTATGAATGTAATGTAATCTTTTTTTTTAAGTTTTTCATCCACTTCCGAACTACCGAAATATGTGAATTTTCGTACATGTGATACAGAAATGATTTAAATACATACAGTTAACATAAGTTAAACAGTATTAAAGTTTACTTTTGTTAGTACAGAAGTAGCGTGCTTTTTTATCTTTTTTAAACTATATTTGGTTAATCTGTACAAGCCCCCCCCGTGCCATCTCAACGCCTCCTAATTTTCCCTGGGTTTTTTACTGCCCCCCTGAAAGCCTGAAACGCCCACAAGGGGGCGTTATCACTACCGTTAGGAACCTATGTTCTAGACTATAATAATATTTCATCGGAAGATTTTGGCTGATTACAAACATTTTTAAGAATTAGGTGTAGCACGATGTGCAAATCATGGTATCGCCCGACTTTAGAGTCACGTCTGTGCTGCGATTACATGATGCCAAAGAAAAGCAAGTAAAAAATGTTTAATTTCACTTTAAAATACAGCTATAGCCTTAAATCTGCAATAGAATGAAAACAGTAGATTAGTCATTATAAAAAAAATCTGACATGTAACTCAAATAACTAGCAGGACCATTAACAGACGTCCGATAACCAATGCTAGCGTTTACTACTCCACTTACCCTTTATGCCTCTTTTTTATGAGATTCTATTACATTGTTTCAGATCTCCATCAGCTTGAAATTGTATTACTGAGGAACGAATAGTATTAAGAGACAATTTCGGTCTCTATCTGGATCCGATTATTACCTCAGAAGTGCTTGGAGAAATACAAAACACAAGGGGTATCCAGAAACTAAAGATCGTTTAGTTAAACAAAATGAAAAATTTTATGAAATTTATTGGAAAAAAATATATAGTTCTGATACATACCTGAGGCATCCTTTATTTCTCTACTTCATTAACATTTTCAGTTAAACATATAATGTATTTTTTCCCAAACATCAGAATTCCCATGTTGTACTGTTATACCGCCAGTTCATTGAGCCAGTTCATTCACTGCATTCAAACCAAAGACTAATATTTATAACCATGCTTTAAGCTCCTAAGATTTGTTCCATAAGCTAAAAGAGTTTCTAAATGGTATACGTTTTGGAAGTGATGATGAGTTCGCCACCTGTCTGTATGATCCTGTTATATATATATATATATATATATATATATATATATATATATATATATATATATATATATTGTGTGTGTGTATGTGCACGCGCTCTAGTAGGAGGAGTATAACATGAGAATTATGACGCTTGTGAACAAACACGGTATTACTGAATGGTTTTTATTTTCTGGATATTCCTCGTAGTGAAGGGGTCCTAGCGTTACTCTTGCACACCGCACATGACCAAAATAAGGCATTACGGTCATGGTGCCATTTCCTTTTTTAGATCTTTTGCAAGTCAATCATGGCACATTTACAGCTCGGTGGCACATAAGCAAAATTCTACTAATTAGTGTGTTTCCCTTCATTTTCGTACATTTCCAGACTTACTTTTGAGAAAGATAATGTATGGCTGATTTTGCTGTTATTGTTTTGAAGTATGTGCAACGCTTCCTTGACTAGCTAAGTTGCCTGATCTGTCTCTTATACAGCGCACTTAATACCGTATATAAAGGGCTTGCAACCATTGCACAATGTTGTAATTTTACCTGACATTTGTGATCCTCCGAAAACTTTTGCAATGTACGCAATAACGGATGACAGTTTGCCTCCATGCTAGAGGAAGACCATCACCGTATCAACTTACTTTGAAAGAATTAGAAAATAAATTTCTTAATAAAAAATTTTTATATACCATGTGTTTATAACCATTTTCATGCATTGTCATCCACTTCTGAGCTATAGTCCAAAGTTCAAGTCTCTAACTAATTGGGAATTAGTTTAAAATTAATTACAAAATTCCACCCGGACAGACATACAAGAGAGCGAGTTTATAAAAAACATGGTAACCTAGGGCCCCATATTTGACCCCAGAGCTACGAAATTGTATACGTAGACTTACCTTGACCCGTGATATCGACAGGTGTTCTTTGTTTGTGTTAATTCGTGTAAGTTCCGGATTTATGGGGCCCTTTGTCGAAATCGGACCCCCCTCTTCGGGGGCTCGGATTCGAGATTAGAGCTTCTTTTTACGTTTTCATACATTGTCATCCATTTCTAACCTATGGACCAAATTTCAAGTCTCTAGCTCATCGGGAAGTTAGTTTAAAATCAATTACAAAATTCCACCCGGACAGACATGCAATTAATTATACATACAAATGAAGCCAACGTGGATGTATCTGTAATTATTTAAATAATTAATTTCAGTCAATAATTTTAATCAATTATAATTAAATTATCGTATTGCTACGCAAAACAATAGTGTATAGAAAATTTGAGCTCAAAAGAGCGCTTTAAAATGTGAGAAAAAACTTTTCAAGTTTTTGAAATTTGAACAAGATCAATATAGAGAGAGAGTGAGCTAATATTATTAGGAATTGAAAAATAATTAATAAACAAAAAATGTGATAATTTAAATTTACTAAAACTGAAAGAAAACAAAAAGTACAAGTAAAATTTAGACAATGTGATATGCTTAACAAAGAAATTGAAGAAAACATTCCAAACAGACAAGCGCATTTTAATAAAATGTCTTTGTTTATTTCACCCCACTACTATGAAATTAAACTTCATCGCGAAAAACGAAATTATTTTCCCAACGCTCTATTTATTCATCTTCTTCAGTTCCTTTCTGAAAATTCCTCAACATTTTTTTATTAATAGGATACGCAGTTATACTACTACATGGTCATGAGAGTGTTTTCTTTCCATAACTGTGTAAGATATACTTTATTTTATATCATAGAAAGTTCTTGATGAAAATCAATTTTCCAGGAAATGTTTAAGACGTTATTGCGGTGACTTTATATTTACTAATGCGTTCTATAAAAACTCTGCGACTGAAAAAAGGAAAATATTATCTGCAGTTCTTTTGAATCAAATGCTTCAAGTAATAGCATACATTTGAAGGGAAAATATAATGCGTTCTTGCGTAATTAATTAATGGCGTAATGGTGCACAGAAAAAACTAAAATTGAGCAATAAAAGACCACAGCAGTCGGCAGACCGAGGCTCGTATGCCGCATATGGCTCTTCATAGATAGTTGCGTCTCTTTAGACTGTTGCTTTTTTTGTATTATTAAAAAAAAAAGTTATGCTGAAAATTGCGTAATTTTGGACTATTCCTACTTTCTTATAATCTCCCTTGTCTACTTTCGGACCTGGTTAGAAGTGTGGGAGCAACCAATTGATCAGACGACATGATTCACTAAAATCGTTTATTTGTCACAAGAATTAACACAGACACAATAATAATCCAATTAAGATAATTTAGATCAATGATTAGAGCGCGAAGGTGAGACCAGTTAGCCTGGGGATAATATTTACGGACATTCAACTAATTTCTACGATAATCTATACAAGCTCGTTATTAACTCAGACACGGCCTAGCAATTTAGTTCCTAACTTCTATTTAAATAATACACACAATACCTGAATTCTTGTCAGTCAAAAGTCCCACAGATGAGGCCTTGAACACTAATAGCTGTCTTGATCAGCTCACATCCAAGTGATCCTCACTTTGCATATCTTCAATTCTCACTTTAATAATCTTAGATTCTCACTTCAATATCTCACGATCCTCCCTTCACTATCTCTTAAAACTCACAAATACAGAATTTATATAATAAACTTAATTTGCCTAATCACGTTTTCTTACCTTCGGTGAAAGTTGGTTGAAAGAAATGTTTCCCTCAAAGAGTCCCCAAGGAATTAGTGAGAGTCGCGTATAGATCCGTCACAATTGTTTATTAATTTTTCCTTCATAATTATATACTGAAAAAACACACTTGTATTTGCATTTAGATATAAAAATTTAACTGGTTTAGCCTCTTAAGGGGGGATAGCGCCTTGCGGGGTCTTGATATTGCACATTTTGACGAACTGTTTTGATTCCTCATAAATCAGTACATTTTTCTCCTTTTAATATGGGTTTCTTACAATTCGTGCAGCAAAGAACAAAGTCTAAAATAAAAGAAAAACATTTGCTGTAGAGTTAATGTATTTTTTTCCAACAGCATAAAGTGGGAATATAAAAATAATAAAAACTAAATAACTTTCTTTCTGTTACCCAAAAGATAACTTTTGAAAGACACGAAGGTAGTACCTATATTTTTATATAAAATGAAAGTATAAGACTGCTTGTATTCTTCATACCTCCAATTTTAAATTTAAATTATATTTTAATATTTTTTTTTAATTAAAAGAATTTGAAAAAATTTAAAATCACTATTTTTTTAGTATTTATCATATTACAAAATAAATTCTAACTATCCCATCCCAAAAATTGAGGCATACTGAATGTAGATCTACATTATACATATAAAATATCGTACATATATAGCTCTGCGGCCGATACTTTTTTTTAAATCTTGTGGGAAAGTCGGAAATTTAGAAACTGAGAAAATCAAGTTTAAAGATTAAATTTTAACTTTTTTGCATTAAAATAAATATTTGTACACTTAAAATGTATCAATTTCATATATTGAGGCTTCTTTTTCCATAAAGTGTCATATATTTTTCTCCTCCACACTGTCTCAGGAGCCTTTTTTGTGAGAGCTATAGACAATTTCCAATTCCGTTATTCATGCCTTAAATGGGCGATTAGCTAATCGATCATCAAAAATATCAATGTTGCTTCATTTTAGACCAATATCAATTGTTGTTCTGTAAGATGCTGATATTTTTGGTCAGTAATTTTAAGCTGTAAAATTGAGCTGTCAACCTCATCACTTGACTGGGATTTAAAAGTACTATTTACCAACAGACCTCATGTTGCTTCTAAGTGCGAGATACTGATGAAACAAATAACAAATAAAAAATTCCTAACAGAACATAACGTACAATCTGTTTCTATGCATTTTTCTAAGGGTCAAGTATTTTTTGACACTTAAATTCTTTTGTGCTGAGAGCGTAATTATCGTCAAATTTCGACGAACTTTGCTTTAAAACGTTCTCAACTATCTATATTAATTTCTTAAAATGTTTTTGAAAATTCAGTTTTCAGAAGGGTCAAAGGTACTATGCCCTCTTAACTGGTTTGCCCGTACATCGTATGGGCTACTGAGAGTTGGCCACAACCGTTTTGCCCGTACACTGTACGGGCACTGATGTTTTCTTTCTTTCTTTGATTGGAGCGAATTTTTAATTTTTATGGTGATATTATTTAGCGCTAGTGTTTTTGAAAGGTGATACAGTTTCTCTATATGGTACTGAAATTCTTTACATCTGGCATTGTCTTTGTGGTGAAAACGGGAATTTTTCTTTGATGAAGTCAGGAGTTTAGATCCTTAAACTTTCTGTTTTGCTATTTATAATGATTTTACATTCACACCCGCGACTTTTGAAATTACGGATAATTCAAAGAACAAAAATACTTTTTTGTGAAAGTATAAATTAAATTTGGATACAAATTCAGAAAACTGCAGATTTTTTTTTTAGTTCTTCTTCAGAGGAACAAATATGTTATCTTCACAGATACACACAAAGCCCTCAACCTATTGAAAATTTCTAACATAAACATTTATCTAAGATATATGAGAAATTCCTCACACAGCATGTGAAGTGTACTTAGAAAAAAGCAATCATTAAAGAGTTTTTGTGTTCTACAATTGTAAAGTAAAAAATGGTTTAAAAAATCTAAAAGTTAAAATAAAATTATTTTATTTTCTCATTCTATTAAGCATGATGTTTAATTATGGCTTTTAAAAATATTTTGGGTAAAAAAAATGAATGGTAAAGGGGTTAAGATAGTTACTTATGAAAGAAATTGTTTTCCGTTCAAAACAGTTTATTGAGAATCACTGAATTGTTTTTTGGCTTAGTTTTAAATCAGGAAAATTCCTTGAAACGCAGGATCCAACAGCAAAAATTCTCAGAATAAATATCAGAAGGATTTTACACCTTCAACAGCACTTAGACACAATTATCAGTATCTAATGTAAACTTATTCACAAGCACAGCCGACCTAATCACGAGCAAGGCAAGTTTACTAATCGCTAGTCAAAACCAGATTGACTCGTTTGAGCGAGATCGCCCTATTTATAGACCCGGTGGAAACTTCGAGAAAGATGCGCTCGCGTCGTAGACTGTGAAATTGGGGGATTTATTTCTCCACTAATTTCTAGAAGAATCCAGAAGGTCCCAATGTCACCAACTTGGTCACCAAAAATAATGCCAACTTGGCTCTGTAGCCAATATTTCACCAAGTTCCTTTTGAAAAGCCACTACAACGTAAGGGACGGCGTTGCTTGTGAATATTACAGTTTTAACATAATATAACAAAGTAATATAAATGCATTGCGCAACCAAATATAGAATATTTGCAATATTTTCCAAAATTAGTAACAATATTATAAATATTTCTAACTTAGGGCCACTCATATATATATATATAATAGTTTATATAAAAGTAGGGTTTGACCACTCTTGGGGTTAGCCAACCTTACCCCTTTCTATTTATCAATCCGAGCGAAATCCTACCAACTGAAAACTCGCCGTATAGGGTAGCGATGCATGTTAAATCTGTTGAGAAGTAAAAGGTCCTCCTCTTGGTGTGGTGTGGTAGTTAAGAGAGAGGGTGTCAGCTCAGGTGTCGTCCTCGTCACTTGACAATGGTCCGAAACTACGAGATCTGTCGCCAAAAGGCCTCGACTGGAGGAACAATGCGACGTTAATATTCATTCACTCACTCGCTTGACATCCTTATCCTTTGTTGATTCACTGTCATTGTACTTGTACTACAAAGATTTTCTATTTCTACTGTTTTATTCAACCTTTTTTAAGAATTTTGTGGGGAGGGTCCCTCATTCGGGACCACTTTGTTTATTTATTTTGTTTAGTACATTAATAAAGTAACATCTCGGATTGTCGATTCACAGCTCGAAACCCTTTGTGTGGGCTTGATTTTCCCGAGTAAGTAAATAAGTAAAGATATTCTTCGAAAAACGAATGATTTTTTTCGAGAAAGTCATTAATAACTTCATTGTAATCAATTTTGATTGCAATATCATTTTGAGTGCATAGAAATATCAAACTGTTAAGCTTGTTATTTTCTATAGAAGATTTCATTTTAATCTTTATTCTCTTGAGGGCAGAAATGTTTTTCTCGCGATTCGCTGGGCAGTGGTACGTTCGCTGTAATTTTAATTCTATTTTTTCACTCTCCACTTTTTGCACCCTAGGCACGTGTCTAGCGCGCCTAAGCGGAAAAGTGTCCCTGATTCCGTACAATTTTAAGGATTATGTTAGAAATGCTTGAAAAATTAATATTTTTGAAACAGTAGTAATAATTTTATATCTTATCCACATTTATACGCTCCTTTTTAGAATTTCATGTCATAATTTTGCTATATCATAATTATTGGGTCTTTTCTTTTACAGCTGATCACCTTGAATTTTCCACTGATCTTAACGTTACTCTGAATTAATGGATTATACAGAAAAATATTAGTGAAAACTATCAAAAACTGCATAAAAACTCTTTTTGCATTGTGTTGAAATTCCATCATTGTATTAAATATATAAAAACCATTCTGGAATGGATATCACATCATAGATATATAAAAACTCTCCTGAAGAAAATTTCAATATTATATTCATTTAAACATTTATAAATGGCATCATTATATGATTTATGTGCGTCAGTTTTTTGTTCAAGTATCAATAAAATTGTTTATACGTTATGTATTTTTTCGTTTTATTTTTTTTATTATAGTGAGCACCTTGTATATATTTTTAACGCAAACGAACAAGTAATATAAGAAAAATTTATAAGTCAGTTCCTACTCAGATCAACAAAAAAAAAATATTTTAGTTACTTTTTATTAAACAGTTACAATTAATATATAAATATGTATAAACATATGTCAGAATCACAACATTAAGCGGCAATTAATTTTTATTAATTATCATTAAAGTATCGTATTGTCATTCCAAACAATCGTGTATTTAAAATTTTAGTTCAACTAAATGCTTTGAAACGTGAGAAAAAAAATCCTTTAAAGTTTTGACCCAAGTCACTAAAAATGAAACCAACGTGGCTGTATCTGTGATTCTTCAAAAAATTAATTTCAGTCAATTAATTTTAATTAATTATAGTTAAGTTATCGTATTGTTACCCAAAACAATAGTGTATAGAAAATTTCAGCTCAAATGAGCGCTTTAAAATGTGTGAAATAAACCTTTTCAAGCTTTGACACAAGTCGCCAAAAATGATGCCAACGGGGCTGTATTTGTAATTCTTTGAATAATTAGTTATTAAATTACTGTATTATCATCCCAAATAAGCATGTATATAATTTCAGCTCAATTGAGTGCTTTAAAATGCATTTTATTAACGATTGAAAATTTGAACAAGATAAATATAAATAGAGAGTGAGCTAATAGTAGGAAATGAAAAATAGTATAGTTTTTGATTTTCCTATCACCTTTTCAGAAAAGCTGAGATAAAGTTATACATTTTAAGAGTTTTTAGTTAGAAACTTTAAAGTAATAAAATAACTTTCTTGTCAGTTTTTTTAAATTTTGTTTTAGTTCTAAATAAAAATTTCAAATATGGTTCAATGCTTATATTTCAATAGGTTCATTCCTTTAAAAAAAAATTTGCACAATTTGAAAGATCTCTTCAATTTATGGTTGGGAAAGTTGTGTGTTATTTAATTAAGTTGCTAATTCCTATTCTACCTTTTTCAAACAGTCCTTCTACATTAACACACACAGACGGAAAAAAATCCCAACACCAAGAAAGACTTATGTTCGATAAATGAAAATTAGAAGACGTATTTATACAGCTAACAGATGACATCGATTCAAATTTAACGCTTCGCGCTTCAATGTTGCGCTAGTTGTGCCTCTCAGACTTCTACAAATCAGGGTTGCCTTAAATGCTTGCTGTGAAGTTCGTCAGCGTTATTTGACCGTGAAATTTAACGTATTGAGTTGATGTTAGCCAAGAATGCCTTTAAGAAGACGATGAAACCATTATCAACTGCTAACCGAGTTTGAACAAGATCGTGTAATAGAGCTAAGAGAAGGTTGATTTTCTTTCCGTGATATTGCAGTAAGACTTGACTGTGTGGAATACATCCACTGTGCGTGATTGTTGGAAGCAGTGGTCAAGGGTTGGTACTGCCTCAAGAAGACCGGGTTCCGGAAGGCCACGTGGCATTACTTAGAGGGAAGACCTCCGTATTCGGCGTACGGCTGTGGTGCATCGTACTGCGTCTGCGGCTGAAATTCGAGTTACAGTCGGTACCATAGTGACACAACGAACTATTAGAAATCAGTTACTTCTAGGATAGCTAAATTCAGGCACCTTGTAGCATGTATTCCACTAGCTCCCAAACATTGTCATTTGCGACGCCAGAGGTCACTGGAGGACGGAGTGAAGATCTGCAGTGTTTTCTGATGCAAGCAGGTTTTGCCTTGTTGTAAGTGATGGCTGTGTGTTGATTAGAAAAAGGCCAGGGGAACGCCCGTAACCTTAATGTCTTCGATCAAGAGACACACTTGACCTACACATGGAGTCATGGTCTGGCGAGCAATTTCCTGTGACAGCAGGAACACTCTCGTGGTTATCCCAAGCACACTGACTGCAAATTTATGCATCAGTCAGGTAATTCAATCTATAGTACTGTCATTCATGAACAGCATTAAAGGTTGAATTTTCCAACAGGATAACGCTTGCCCTCACACCGATGTATTGTTTTATAGTTTGACGTTAATAGCCCACACTAGCCCTCAGAATAATCTAGACTCACTAGCCCACAGAACTAGCTAGACTCACTAGCCCACACATCGCAAATAGAAATGATAGGAGTAAAATCTGCCGAATACTAACCCAAGGAATACTTTTTAGTCCAATTGCTAAAGGCTTCACTAAAGCGAAAACGGAGCAGACCAAACCATACTGTTCCAAACACCCTCTCCAAGGACACTGACATCAATGACCAAAATGTTGCATCAGAAAATGAGTACTAGACGATAGCGTATCCAAGTATGCATTCACCTTAAACATAAAAACAAGTCGTCTCAGTGGCTTAGAGGCAGAAAGCTCACCTCATAAGACCAAGGTTGCGGGTTCGATCCCGGCTGGTCGATAGGTTTTCTAGATGCGAAAATCGTAGGTGCGCATGTCATACGATTATGTGGCATTTAAAAGATTCCTGGAGGATTCATTTGTGGCTCTGGTACTCTCGGCAAAATTAAATAATCATGGCAGTATATTTAGCATCAGACGCGAGCTTAAATTGAACAAATTCTAGTGTGTGTTAAAATTTGGTAGAGAGAGCCGGCACTAGAAGGTACCACCAATAAAAGGGCTCTCACACACTTGGGGACTTGACGCGTCTGCGAAGGCTATTCGAGCAAAATGCAGCCCATTTGAAAGAAACATCTAAACGAATGATTGTGCTCTTGATTTATGGATCAGTTTATCAGAATTTTTTTATAATGTTATTTAATTTTCAGAAAACCAATTGTAACGAAATTTCGTTTAATTTTTTTTTTTCTCTTACAATGTGCTGTTTCAGGAAATTATGTTTCGATATATTGTAAAAAAAGTACTAGTCGCGTTTCATCTGAGAGCAGTTAGGAAGATATAAGTATGGCAGAAATTCTCAAACTGTGGGGTGCGCCCCCCTGAGGTGGCGTGATAACCCTACGCTAGCATATTAAAAATTCGAAAACAAAAGATAATTTTAAAAAAATAATAATTTATTGAACTTAAACAAAATACATTCTGGCATAATAAAATATAAAATACACATTTACACTGATATAATACACTTATAAATGTATCAGTACTGCAAAATGTATTTTATAATTAATTTAACAATACTAAGTTAAGAACAAGTTTAATAATTACAGTGACTTCACAGGATTGTCATATATAAAATTATACGCAAAAACTAACACTTATCTTGATAATTCAAACGCTTTACAATTAATATCTTAACTGCCGATTAAAAGTTACCCGATTTGCTTCCCAATGCCATCGTTTCTACATAGGCGCGCGTGTGATGTATGGGGAGAGAGGAAAGGAATAAATAAGCAAATCTTAAGAAATAAATTAATCCTTCGCAATCACTGTCAAAGACTTTTTAATAAATTACAAAGCCTTTGGAATAAATTTATAAATGACAGTGCACAGAAAAGATCGTACTTCGAAAAGACGTATATATACGTCCGGGGCAATTAATGCTTCGGTTGAGTGGGCTGTTTATATACGCCGGTGGTATTTAAGAGGTTAAAGTAGTATTGTCGCCTTAGAGTCAATGTACATTATTATTGAACGCAATGCATTATTATTGTATGGGGCGGTGAAAATTATGAATGAATATTGGGTCGCGAGTGTTGAAAAGTTTGAGAAGCACTGAAGTATGCTTAAATTCTTCATTTGTTTAGCAAATGAATTGAATGAATTATGGTTAAAAATTTTATCGTTGGTGCATCTTTTTTTATTAATGCTTGCTTTAGATGTTAAAAAGAAAATAATAATATACACACAATAAAATCCAGCGTATAACGCCCACTTTTAGCACAAAAAACAAGTAATATAAAAAGCGAGACGCCGACCAACGAAATCCCACACTTTCTCAATAGGCAAAACATCCTTTGAATAAGCAGGCCAAGGAGGAAGTTGCATGTGTTGAGCTAAACAGAAGTCTCGAATAGTCTTTGCAACATGTAGGTGTGTATCATCCTGCTGAATGATAGCTCCAGGGATGCCTTAAAGGAAGGGAACGACTTCGAGCTGTAGCCTTCACAAACGAACCTGTTGCTATTGAGATTACCCTCAATTCGTAGCAAATTGGATCGTCTATGATACGAAATTGCACCCCAAACCATAACTCCGGGTGTTGGGCCACTATATCGTTCGATAACGCACTCTGGAAGGCAGCGTTCACCAACATAGCGTCTAACACAACACGAATGCGGCCATCATGGTCCCACAAATTGAAGCGTGGTTCATCTGAAAAGGCAACTTGTTGCCCGTCAGCTTGCCAGGTTCTGTGCTCATGAGCCCATTGCAGACGTATTCGTGGATAGTTTGCCGTGACAGGGATCCGGTATAAAGGCACCCTTGCACGCAATCCACGGTGCAGCAGACGTCGATGAATTGACGAAGCCGACATTAGTATACCTGTAGCACTAGACCAACGTGCTGCCAACTGCCTGGAGGAATCTGAACGGTCATTCAGCACCATGCGGAGAATGTGTCGATCGTCGCGTGCTGACGTCACCTTCCGTCATCCACTGCCAGGTTTTTGAGTTGTTCGGTGCTCGTCGGTCCACTGCTTCCAAACTCGCATCACTGTGGAACTATTCCGTCGCTCACGAGCTGCTGTTGGGCGATAGAAAAATCCTCCTTCTTGAAGGCCGATAAACCTAACCCATTCAAATTCCGTAACTCGTTGGAATTTCTCCATATTTCGTCCTGGAGGCATAATCAGGTCTCACTAAACCTTCGCCACTATCAAATAATCATTAATTATTTTGAACGTCCCGCTATAGTCATCTATTTATACGCTTTCGGCATCAGTTCAGAGGGCGCTGCGCATGCCACGCATGCGCGGTGGCTCTGAAACTTTACTATTTTACATAACATCCCATAATTGATATTTGCTGCAAATTTCATTTAATTCTGACGATTCTTTCACGGTGTTGCATTTTTTACGAACAGCAGTGTAAGTGCGCAGTATACGGTGGATTGTACTAGACTTCTAATTTAAATTATTAGAATGTGAATTCTAAAAGTTGAATTATCTTTGAAAGGGTTCAGTTTTCCGTACAAATGTTCCTTAAGTACCTGTTTGTTATTAACACAATTTCACAAAGGTGTCTTAAAAATACTTCTGGAAAAAGATTAAGTCCAACTCAAAAGATAAGAATAATTTCTAAGGACTTAAGGTGAAATTGAAACATGCATGTCAACATGATGGAATTCTTTCAATAATATCTAGATTCTCAAAGCAGCACTTCAGCAGGTTCAAATTTCAAGTTTGTTACAAAAGCTGTGTTATGTCTGTAGGAACAAAATACCTTTTACATGTACCTAACTAAATTTATACTTTCAGCTGCTTCTACTCAAGAAGTAGTTTACATTGAATTAATAGAAAACATATTTCCTCTTCAATAAAAACATTTACTTAAGTGAAACTGGATTTTACTGCGAGAAAAGCCCGTGCGAAGTGTGTTGTGTGTTAGCCACACATAATGGTTCTGTTTTCTTAGCGGAATTTAATATTTATTTCGAGAAAAAATCCAGTTATATAATTTTATTTATTGACGAAATTAAATAAATAATTTAAAATAAAATTGGAAACGCATTTTATATTAAATTTTATGTCAGTGAGTGATGTTTTTTGAGTCGCTGGAGGAGAATTCGTTTTGTTTTTATCGAATTTAGAGCAGTTATTTGCTGTAGATTACTTCACGAATATTTCTCCAGCATCCGAATCTATTTTTTATGAATTCGTCATTCAAACACGTGCTCTAGTGTTCTACTAAAGGTGCAGCTCTGTTGAGTTCACTGTTTAGTTCGGATCCCTCCTATGATAGGCTGCGATAGGACAATATTGACATGCACTTTGATAGGAACTTTGATACGTTACAGTAAGTGTGCGAGAGTCCAAGGAATATTGCAAGTAAATCGGGGGAGAAGTTTGTAGAAGCGTCGTAGAGTGTCGAAGCGTTTAGAAGCGTCGTAGAGTGTCGAAGCGTTTAGAAGCGTCGTAGAGTGTTGAAGCGTTTAGAAGCGTCGTAGAGTGTCGAAGCGTTTAGAAGCGTCGTAGAGTGTCGAAGCGTTTAGAAGCGTCGTAGAGTGTCGAAGCGTTTAGAAGCGTCGTAGAGTGTTGAAGCGTTACAGAAGCGTGTAGAGTGTTAAAGAGTTACAGAAGCGTGTAGAGTGTTAAAGCGTTACAGAAGCGTGTAGAGTGTTAAAGCGTTACAGAAGCGTGTAGAGTGTTGAAGAGTCGTAGAAGCGTGTAGTAGCGAGTAGAAGCGAGTAGAAGTGTCGTAGAGTGTTGAAGCGTGTAGAAGTTTCGTAGAGTGTAGAAACGTCGTAGAGAGCAGAAACGTCGTAGAGCTTCGTAGAGCGCGTAGACCTTCGTAGAGCATCGTAGAGCGTCGTAGAGTGTCGAAGCGTATAGAAGCGTGCAGAAGCTTTGTAATGTGTCGAAGCGTGTAGAAGTGTCGTAGAGTGTTAAAGTGTCGTAGAATGTTGAAGCGTCGTAGAGTATTAAAGCGTTACAGAAGCGTGTAGAGTGTTGAAGCGTCGTAGAAGTGTGTAGAAGCAAATAGAAGTGTCGTAGAGTGCTGAAGCGTGTAGAGTGTCTTAGAGTGTAGAAGTGTCATAGACTGTAGAAACGTCGTAGAGTGCAGAAACGTCGTAGAGTGTAGAAACGTAGTAGAGTGCAGAAACGCCGTAGAGTGTAGAAACGTCTCAGGGTGTAGAAACGTTGTAGAGTGTAGAAACGTCGTAGAGTGTAGGAACGTCGTAGAGCTTAGTAGAGCGCGTAGAGCGTCGTAGAGTGTTGAAGCGTGTAGAAGCATCATAGAGTATCTAAGTCTGTAGAAGTGTATCTGTAGCGTATGTGAAGCTCATGTATTTCCCATTGTGGTGCCTAGTATTTAAAAGTGGAATGCGTCACGCCCACAAAAGTGGCACGTGAGGTAGAATAATTTCTGTTTGGGACGAAGCTGGGATCACTACCCAGCCATTGGTCCTAGTCATCCCTCACGCGGTTGACTTTGAAGTCAGAGATTGGCGAGGGAACTGCATTGGTCACCTCTCTGCCGACCGGGTAAAAGGTAGTCAAAGGTTGATTTCCCTTAAAACATAAACGTCAGAGTGTCCGATTTTGGATACTTTCCCAAGTAAAACTACATGACAGTGGAGACGTCACTAGTTCCCTAACAGGAAGGGCGTCCTTTAATGGAGACCACCACACCAGAGTATTATTCTCAGACATTTCATATTATATGCTCAAGTTAACCCTTTATAAGGGTTACCCAAGTATACTTACAGCCAACTTCATTAATTTTTAAATGTCGATGGGAACCTGTTTTTCCACTATGATGATTTGGGAAAAATTGATGAGTAGCGTTAGACTTAAAAAATTTAATTATTAATTTATTACGTATACTGTTATTAATTGCAATATTTCATTTAGATACAAGTTATTCAAACTATTGGGTATTTCAATATAACAGAATGTTATTGGTGATAGAGAAGGTATAACACAACGTCTCCTTTCGAGTTTTTCGAGTTCTCTCCACTCTCTAGGGAATGGGGCGGTTCCTTCTTACCCCTCGAATTTCACTCGAAGTTCGACTCGCAGGTGGAATATTGTTTTTCTCAAGGCTATTAGTTGTTGGAGTAGTTTCAGATGAAAAGATCCTGCCATATTTTAGGGGTGCACGTGGGAATATTAACGGCGTAACGTTATCTGTATAGGAAAGCAAATCTTGCAGCTGCAAGGCGAGATAACTGATTTCTGAATTTTCAAATTGTAAACATGAAAGACGACACATTCCTTGAACAGCAATAAAACTGTTCCAGCTGACGTACGATTGACTAAATTTGGTGAACGTATGCCAACTTTCCAAAACACATATAGACTTTGCTGTTAATGTGTTCTATTAAATCATAAGAAGAGATCAACGTTTTAATCCCCATCATCATCCCCATTATCATTTCCGGAAAAACCGCCCATCGTGAGCCAGTGTCTTCCTTTGAAGTTTCCTCCACAGTGACCTCTCATTCACCTTCGTTCACCAAGTTTTCTCATTTATAATCTTATTAATTTATCTTTAATTAATCTTTATTATAGTAATTATTACAATCTATTATATAATAATTATTAAAATCTAATATATAATAATTATTAGAATCTATTATAGAATAAAATTATTATTATTATATATTATTATAATTATAATTATTATTATAATAATATATAATAATAATATATATCGAATTCATTCTATTCATTTTGTTGTTACTAAAGCCACATGTCTAACGATATCAGATCTAGGCCCACGAAACTCTTCGTGGCAAAGAGCTAGATGTACGCCTGTAGTTATCCATAGCTTTAAGCACCATACAAGTGACAGTTTGATTTGGTTCAGTTCCACCCCAATTTAGAGGGAGAACACCCTAAGGGTGGTCAGGGACCTCTCTCTTCTCTTCCCCATCCACCAACCACACGAGAGAACTTGTGGCTCGATGGCTATTGTACCCCCATCCCGCAAAGGCACAATACATTTACAAGCGTCCATGTCTTCTATGGGATTCGAACCCAGGCCCTACGGCACTGCAGTCAGCGTCGCTAACCGCTATATCGGATGGGTGACCTCTTTATTTTTATGTGTTTAATGACTTCAGGTTGCTTATAAATTCTATATAATTCAAAATTGTATCTTCTTCTCCAGCTATATTTAACAAACACCTCAAGTATATTTCGAAGTATTTTTCTCTCAAAGTGTGACGGATTTATACGCGACCTTCTACTAACAGTCTTTTTGCGTTTTCTTTTGGTCCAACAAAAACTTCCAATTTTCTTCTAAAGAAGGAAACGTGTGATATGCAAATTAAATTTATTATATATTTTCCTACGTCGTGAGTAAAGGAGTTAATGAATTGTGAGTGGATTAGAAGTGAAGAGAATAGTGAATAGTTAGCGAATTGGCTATGAAGAGAATAGGTAAACAGAAAGTTAAAAGTCTAGCTAACAAGAGGTGGCAAGATACCAGAAGGTGAAGATTACCAGAATCGGTTTAATGTCCTTGTAAAAGATTATAACCAAGAAGTGGTAAAGTTAAGTTGGATTGAGTAGAAGACTGCATATAAGTTCAAGTACTGTCATCTTATATTAAGTTGATATTTAGAGTGTTAAAGTAGTAGTGAGGACATTAAATACGTAAGCTCTGTGTAAAGTAATATTAAGAAAGAACCACATTCTTGAACATATTCTCCCCAAACGCGAATCTCGTCTCTTCTTTCTATTGATTGACTGAATTATCCTATTTTAAGTGCTATTTGTGTGTGAGTTGATTATAGTGATAAATAAAATTTTTGGAATTTGTCCTGGCAAATGATCCTTTAATTCCTTCCACGTGTTTAGCTGGGTCACAGGATAGAAGGGATTTGGGCTCGTTTCAAAAGGATGCTAATTGATTTTCTTCCAATTTTATTATTGTCCAAGTATATATGCATATGCCAGAATTTATCTAATAAGAGTTTTGTAAATTTCAAACTTTGTATTTCTTGATAGAAGTTTAGATTTTAAAAACTCCTCAGAGTTCCATAAAAAGCCTTATTTGCCAGGTGTAATTGATTCTGGATTCCATGGGATCGTTTCAATCCACGTTTCTTGAAATTTCATGGCAGGTAATATATATAAACTGTTAAATTTTTTAATACCAAATATTTTTTAATCATAATTCTTTTTACATACTTTAGTATTTCTAAATTATACATTATAAATATTACGTAATGCGTTATAAAAACAAATCAGGAGATACCTTACCTTTGAATAGTTTCCAGTGGGTAGTTGGAAACATACTTCCCACTGAAAAAACATGGTCCTAAAAATCAAATTAATTTTTGCTAATAAGCTAAAGGAGTTTCTTTTTTATAAATCAACCTCTCAATCCCAAAAACTTTTAACATATCATTACCAAAAAATGGCCTTACAAAGGGTTAAGCATGAATTGAAACGGAGTTTCCTCTAACAATGAATAACGTCTAGCGCAGGGGTCGGCTCCCTGTAGCATGCGGTACAATTCTCAGTGGCATTGTTCTCTATTTTGTGTGGCCGCGATAGCCAAGTGGTCAAGGTATCGGATTATGGCAGGCATGTCATGAGTTCGAGCCCAATACCACTAGAGACCCGCCGTGTAGGTGAGAGATGCACGTTAAATCTCAAACGTCCTCTCGTTGGTGTGGTAGTTAGGAGAGAGAGTGCCAGCTCAGGTTTCGTTCTCGTCACTTAACCATGGTTCAAAATTACGAGGTCCGTTGCCAAAAGCCCTCGTGTATAGCTGAACAGTGTGACGTTAATATCCACTCACTCACTGTGCCCTTTTTTATAAATTCGTCAATTTTTGAGCGAATGAAAATTAATAATTTTGAAATGAAACTATCATCTTCAGAATTATAAAAAAAAGCAACATTTACGGAATTGCGAAAGAATTTGAAAGATAATTCTAACGATAAATCGGTATTTACTTTAAATTACTGGAGGTCGTTGTTGGAGATATTTAATTCTTTAAAGAGAAAATTGCTCTGTCTGAAAAGTGCTCTGCCTTACACTTTTGGTTCTGCATATTTCTGGGATCAAAATGTTTTCTCTTGTGAAAAATATATATATTGAGTCCACAAAAGGAAGTTGTTTAACAGCTGAATGAAATTTCAACGCATTTGCTCATTTATAAGCAAGGAATCGAACCTTACATTATGTATGGTTCTAGTATTTGGGGTGAGGCACTTAAAAGGAAGATGAATTCAAAAAATCTGCAACGAACACAAATAAGGATACTTCTGCGAGTCATATACGGTTAACGTACCATAAGTTACGAGTACGTTTATGCTATTTCTGGCTTTCCTCCAATCGAGATTGCTATTTTTCATGATTTTGCTTTCAGGGAAAATTTCTCTGCTTCTTCCATCTCTAATTTTGATTGCATTCTGTCTCCATTTTTTCTCCCTCATCCTTCATACAGGAATGCTGATGGTCAAAATTTCTGTTGCATTGTGATTTAGGATACGTTTCAACGACTGAAAATATGCCTCGCCACAGAATTCAAACAAATTGCTAAAAACTGTCAGAGTTTGAATAAGGTCGTATCATTAGATTGGAAGAGGCAGGTTGAGCAAATCGGTGAACCACTCGTTATATGAGTCAAAGCAATGCGGTCATTTGAAGATGCTGGCAAGAATGAGTGGACAATGGCAGATTTTAGCGTCATGGATAGTAGGGGCTGACCTAGGGCTACAGCCGATCGAGAGGACATATTGACTGCCAGATCAGCTGTAAAAGCTACTGGTTCATCGTTATCAATCATCAGACGTGTGACCCTCACATGATTGTCCAGCATGTCCATTCACAGACAGCTTCTAGAGTAAGTGTTATACTCGTACCGACCGCTACGCTACCTGCCACTCACGCCTGCCCATTTTCGAGCCAGATTACAGTGGTGTTTGGCTCTATCAGGTTAGAATCATGCTGACTGGGGACGTATAGTGTTTATCGACGAATCCCGCTTCCAACTGTGTCCTGACCATCATCGAAGACATGTCTAGTGACGCCAGACCCCGAACCAGGAGTTATGGTGTGGGGGGCCATTTCTTTTGAAAACCGGGCCCCTTTGGTCGTCATTAGACACAACACAGCGGTACGTAAACGACATTCCGAGAATTGTTTTGCTACTGTTCCTTTTGCAGTATCCTGGCCTTACTTTTCAGCAAGATGATGCCAGCCACATACAGTAAGTGTTGCTATAAATTCCCTTAGAGCTTGTCAAACACTTCCTTGGAAAACCAGATCACCAGATATCTCTTCAATCGAGCATGTCTGGGACATGATGGGAAAGCAATTGCATCTACCAGGGAATGTTGATGATGTGGCCCCACAATTGGAGAAAATTTGGCAAGAAATGCCGCAGGAGACTGTCAGGGTGCTTGTTACTTTGTAACTACAATAAATCATTCAATTTTTCTGAAATTTTAATCATTTTCTGTTTTGTGTATAATCTTTTTACCCACCGATTTTTGGCTCTATCAGACAATTCATTCTTGGTGCGTCGTTTTTTGTTGTTGTTTTTTTTTGCTTAGTTTAGACACATATATATGTGTGTACATATATATATACAAGTACAAAGAATATACATATTCTTTTATCATAGCCAAGAAAAATATAATTTTACTTCGTTTATTCTTTTGCGGTATCTCGATGGACCCTAAGAGTTCTTCTCTGGTGACATTGAACCACATATAGTCAAGATCTTAAACGCAAAATTCTTACATATTATTGTGATCTCTATAGTAACGACGAGTTTCTAGATATGGGCTAAATTCATATGATGTCATAGTCACATGTTAATGACAAACTCGTTTCTAACCAATTAGTTCATAAACTCATGTGATGTCATAACCATACGATGAATACAACCATGTGTTTCCAGGTAATCACTTCATGCGCTTCGTTGTTGCCAGCTTTTACTTATTGTTCAGAAACTTTTTAAAAAGCACACATTTGTCAAGAATAATAACGCACATAAGTAAACAAAATATCCTTAATTTAAAAAAATACACGAATAAAATATAAGATTTTTTTTTAATTTTAAAATCTTTGTTGTGATTTTTGTTTTATTATATTTGGCATCCTTACCCAATTTTGGAACTTGAAAAATGTTATCTAAATTTTACAAATCGAACAACTAGTACAAGTCAGGTTAATATTAGTTTTGAATTTAGTCGTGAACACGTGATTGTCTTTTATCATGGGATTGTCGTGAATTGAGCCCATTGGGTATCTTCATTCTGTAACTCCAATATTACAGATTCTTCAACACAACTTTGCAAATCTCGATAAGAATGCTTTAACGAAGATCACATATTTTTCTCAAATATACATACTTATAAAACTTTTTATTAGAAAATCATCGGTTTTACTCGTTAAGCATCAAGTACACCCACATTTTTTTTACATGATTTTGAAATAACTTGTTACACGAATTAAAAAAATTTTATAACAAGAATTCCGAAAAAAATTGGAGATTCGTGCTCGTTGGTTTAGGACAATTTGATCGAATTTATGATAGTAAAGAAGTCTATAATGACGAAGTCGAAGGTGAGTGAATGAGAGAATAGTAACGTCGCACTGTTCAGCTACACGAGGGTTTTTGGTGACGGTCTTCGTCATGGAACCTTGACCACCCATTTTGAACCATGGTCAAGTGACAAGGACAACACCTGAGCTGGCACCCCATCTCCTATCTACCACACCAACGGGAGGAAGCTGGAACTCTCAACATATTTAGCTTGCAACGCGCCCCTACACAACGGGTCCTCAATGGTACTGAGCTCGAACTCATGAAAAACCAGCCACGAGTCCATTACCTTGACCACTAGGCTACCACGGCTACGAAGTGGAAGGTGAAGTTCAGCTATTAACATCTGATTTAATTCGTGAACGCTTGAAATTTGCTACAAGTATGGAACAACATTTTCTTAATCATGATCTTGACATAAAGCGTGCATTGCAATTTCAACGTAATCATAAGTTATGTGTAACATGATGTGAAGAATTATATAAGCAACTTGAGAAACCAAAAAACAGCCGCTAATAACAGATTTTGTAACAACAGAAAGACCAGCACAGGCTGTTAATAATGAACGATTAATAATTAACGATTTTAATAATGACAGTTGTGCTAGACATATCTAATACATCTAGTGATGATAGCCTTTTTAATCCAGTCCCTAACAAACGTGCACGCTTATTATCAGTAGAGATGAATAGTTTTGTTAGTAGTTTTATTCCTAATTTCAATTCGAATTTTTATATATTGTATGCATTTGAAGACTAAATTTTCGGTGTACATTAGTTTAATTTTTTTTGTAATAAAACTAAATTGATTTTGTTTTATAAATATGTAACATAGATTTTATTACTACTTTTTTTACTCGTTTTTATGGAAAATATATTTAGAAATCTTTCACCTTTTTTTTTTTACACTTTTTTTAAAGTTTTGAATTACAGTAGAACGTCGTTTATCCGAATCAATTGGGGCCGGACACCATTCGGATGCGCGATTGTTCGGATAACCGAAAGCCGAATGCGATCCATGCAGTGTAAGATACTGGACACTATACAAATATTGAAAATCATCACATGTGGGAAACGTGCTTTAAGAGAAAGCAAAATAGGTGCAAAATGTCGTAATTTTACCTTGATTATGGAAAATAATCACTTATTTTTCGCTGTAACATAGCACACCTTCGTTTTTTCAATGCAAAGTCTCCGATTCTCTTCAGCAATAGTAGTTGAATAGGAGAGCACTCTCTGATGGTTGTTCGTACCATTCCATGACTGTCTCTAACGCTTCGTTGTTGCTGTCCTCGTCTTCATCCGTTTCATCGTCGACAGGGTCGGATTTTTCTTGCACGGAAGTCACAATCTCGTCATTATTTAGCATTTGAAATCCACAGTCTTGTGCATCGCATGCCATCCAGGTTTCTACATCAACAAAACTCCACAAAAGAGCTCGTATACACCACCTCGCTTCGAAACAAACTAACATAATATTCCGCGCAGATGTTTACTAAATCACACAGCTGAAATTCTCCAAATATCTCTCCCCTTGGGTTTTCCCGTCACTTTTGGCCTCACAGAAAACAAGTGTCGAGCATTGCACTGTTCGAAAACGGATCCGGACTTTGGTTAGGATATTTGACGCTCCGGATAATAAACGTTCGGATAAACGACGTTCTACTCTATGTTCCTAAATTTACCATAGATCGCATGTACTTCTTTGGCATTTTTTTTTTTGCACGGTATTCTAAGGAAACGTGTAAAAAAAGAGTTGGATATACCTTTGGAATAGACTTATAAAAATATTACAAAATAAATGATGGCTTAAGAAACTGGCTGATAGGATCTGTACATACACACAGATAGAATAAAAGTTATTCTAAACTGTAAGATCTATACAGCCATATGGAGAGTACTTATCGTATTTCCGGCGTATATACAACGCGCCCCTATACTTTCAAACGGCTTTTTTTAAGTTGTATGCTTATTCGCCACATTAAATGCACCTATTTTTTAGGAAGAAATCCTAAATTTACATTTGCAATATTTTTATCTTTAGAAGCATACAAAAAGTCTGTGAATAGATAATAAAAGCATGGAATTAAATTAAGCCTGAAGTAATTAAAAAACCATTTAGAATTGTAACACACACACACATATCTAACAATCCAAATCAGGAATGAGAAACTAGTGGCTAAAATGAGTTTTTAGCGTCCTACAAAGATAGTCACAAAATCTGCTTTGAATGAAGATTTCTTTCCACTGTGCCATCAATTTTTAGTCTTTTATTTGTCACTACTAGGAAAACGAAGTACCTGAAAGTGTTTCTACTAAGAGAATAAAACACAAGAAAATTATAGGATTTTTTAAAAATTTAGCGTAAGTTAAATTTTTTCTAAGTTATTCCATTATTATATATACTGTATTGTACAGCATTAACATATTGACTTGAAATCAGACCACAATATAAAGAAAATGTTTAATGCTCTGACACTGACTTTTACAAATCTTTGTCAGCTGAAAAATTTACATGTATGAACAAATTTGAGAGTAAATTATTCTTTATATTTTAGTTGACATACATTTGTGAGCAAAGTTTTTCTGGCTTGAAGATCAACAAGAGTAAACACAGATGCAAGTTGACTGAATAAACCTGCAATTTGAGATGAGAACTTCAACAAGCAATTTAAATCCAGAATTTTTTTTAAAAAAAAGTATGCTACGGACAGAGAGCAGTTCTCAAACTGTGGGGCATATTTCCCTAAGGGGGCGTGATAAGTCTACGAGAAGGGTGCAAGCCTGTTGAAAAATCGAAAACAAATTATTTTTAAAAATTATTAATTTACTGAAAGTAAACAAACAAAATGCATTCTGACATAATTAAAAATAAAATTAATATTTGAACTGATATTAATACACTTATAAATGTATCAATACTGTACAGTGTATGTTTTATAATTAATTTAACAGTATTAAGTTAAGTTTGATAATTACCGGTGACTATATAAGCTTGTCATATATAAAATTATATGCAAAAATTAACAGTTATTTTGATAACTTGTTTGGTCTATAATTAAACCTTAATTGCCAATTAAAAGTAACGCCATTCGTTCCCCTGTGCCACCATTATCCACGCAGATATGCATATGTGATGAATTGGGGAGGGGGGGTAAATAAGCAAATACTATGAAAGAAGTAAATCCTTCGCGAACACACACACTGTCAAGGTCATTTTATTGCATTCCAAAGCCTTCGGAATAATTTTATGGATAGCAGTGCATAGAAAGGATCGTACTTAGGAAAGACGTCCGGGGCAATGAACGCTTTGGCTGAGCGAGACGCTTATATACGCCAGCGGCACTTAAGAAAAAGTCGTATTGTAGCTTTAGCATCAAAGTATAGTATTATTGAATTCAATGCATTGTTATTTGTATGGAGGGTAGGAGGGCGGAATGAAAAATATGGTTAAAAATATTGGGTAGCAAATATTGAAAGTTTAAGAAGCATTGTGCTAGGGTACATATGTCTCTCTAAACTTATGCTAAAACTAAATGGGCTTGCAGCTATAGACTATATAAAATAAGCACAATAAATAAATTGAACAAAATTGCAACTATTTTATCTAACTTAGATTTATTACTTTTTATAATGAATGTAATTATTTTTTAAAAAGAAGCGCCCTCGCGGTATCATCCGCTCCCACAATGTGAGCTACGACCTAAATCAAGTTGCCCAATTCTGATCTGGATAATTATTTATTCGCGGATCAGAATACAGTGGTGATTAAAAAATTAAACAGAATTCGCTAATGTGCCTGAACATAAATTTGATGATGAATATAACAGATTTTAACAGGCTTTTATAAGTTTCACTTGTATGTAACGGAATATTTGAACTCTATTTTTACTCACTTTAAAAGGTCTGATTAGTTCGAAATTTTGCTCACTTGTCAAGGAAAGATCACAGTACAATAATTTCATAATTTTGTTCCATTGTTCTGATCAGGATCATCCGGAATTCCAGATTTGGAGACTGATTCCAGGATTAGCGACTCAAAGATTAAGATGCAACCCTAAAAGCGGAAACACTTGTGGTTAATACAAATTTAAAACAAACAAAAAGTGTTCTTTATGGGAGAAAGAGGAGGGTGGGCGCGTCAACAATTTCTCACCATAATATAAACAATTGTCTAGTTTTTCTGAAAATAGAAGTAAAAAAAGACTTGTGCATGTGAAAAAAATAATTCTAACTGATAAATATTTTTTATTTTTATAAAGCAATACGCTTAGAAGTGATGACACGAATTAACATTATAGCAATACGTTTAAAAGGTGATAATACGATGGACACTTAACTTTTCTTCGTAACATACTTTTATTACTTTGACCTGTATCTATAGAGACGGAATCTTTGAAATATAACAATACAGGCCTAATCCTAGTCTCCGTAAACGGAGAGAATAAATACCCTTCAGACCCGTTAATTAATATCCATTGAAGAGCAAGACTAATTCCAGCAACCACGTAATTCCAGCTCCAAATATCAAACTCAAGGATAAATTCAACAATGAATAAATGATAGTTTAAAAAACCAAAAAAAACACGCTTTTATTGTAGATCGAACTAAAAATGAAAAATAAACTATAGTTTTAAAAAAACTAAGAAACGTGCTTTTATAGTAAAGGGAACTAAAAAGTAAAAAAAAAAATAATTCTTAATATGAGAATAAAATGATTAACGAGAAAATTAATGTCATTGGGGTAAAAGCGTGAGGTTCTTTGTACTAGATTTTTAAACTAACTCAGCATTTCGGAATAGAACGAGTACAATTTATAACAATTACTATAGAGTACCCCACGCTTTTACCCCCAATGATATTAATTTCCTCTTAAACCATTTTATTCTTATATTAAAAATTATTTTCTTACTTTTTAGATCGATTCGCTATAGAAGAGTGTTTTTTAGTTTTTTTAAACTATAATTTATTTCATGTTATCTATTAGTGAAAGTTCAAAGTTCATAGGGAATGCCATTTCATTTAAATGAAAAGAATTTAGAGTTATGTAGATATATCTATTGTAATTTCTTATGCTAATCTTTTTCTTTAATTTTAAAGTTATTTTAATACCTGAAGCATAACACGCACTCGTAAATTTTAATCTAATTTTTTATATTAATAGTGCAAGTTATACACTGGATTATATAAGGAATGCGGAATATAACGCCAAATATCACAAATAGTTTTAAATAAACGCACGAAAAAAGTTATATAAAGGGAAAAAAAGTATAAAAAATGTCGCACATTAAAAAACCATATTAATAAAAACGGAGCTAAAAAAAGAGCATAAAAACAGGTTTGACTGCAACTTATTCGATTGTTTAAACAGTTTTTCTCAGAAATGTGAGAACATAAAGAAAAGAATTCGCAAATGGCGAAAGATTCTGAAAAAACTTAACCTTAAAAGTATCACTTTGAGCCAGTTATGATTAAATAAGTCGAAAAGGGTAACAGTTGTCACTCCTGATTTAGATTATAGCACTAATTTGAATGTATGATAAAAAAAAAAATTAAGATAAAAGTACAGAGATAAAATTTAAGGAATTCCAAATAACACTGAAAATCATTTATCATTATACTTACATGCTTAAATACCAAGGCAATGAGTTCAGGGGCCAGCAGCAATTTTAATATCTTAGGTTTTTTTGTTAGGTCTCAAAAAGTTTATTGCAAGAAAGGGTGGGGGGGGCTGGTCTTTTGACATATACTATAAGAATGCAGGCAATTTTATCGGAGCGAAGAATATACTCAACAATATGTATTCTGTTTCCATATCTCAGATTATACGTTTTAATACTGAAGAAGATAAGAGGGTGAGTCGGAAAGTAAGTTTCCCCTATCGACTGTGGTCAGAGCTGTGTATGAAAGTCGAAACGTAGATTGAGACATTAAAGATAAGACATAAGTCTATTTTTCTACATAAGTACCAAGTACATTGAGGCATTTTCCATACCGCTTGATAAGCTTCAAAAAGCCCTCCATGAAAAACTCAGGGCTTTGCATACGGAAGAAGCGTTTAACGGCTTGTTTGACTGCAGCATTGCTTCCTTCCGGCCAGATTGTCCAGTTTGTAGATATGCCGCTAAAAGTAACGTTAATATTCTTCATACCCTGCAAAATTCTTTAATTCGGATGATTGCCAAAGCAACTAGATACATGAGAAACGAAGACATCCGAAAGGCTCTTAAAATTAAAAGTTTTAAAACTCATATTCAAGATATAGCAAAAAACTTCTTCGATTCTGACCTCTCACTAACAATATCAATATACTAAATCTTCCAAATTATAATCCTGATCTCTAAAGACAATAATCTCTAAAAAGCCAAAAAGAATTTTCATAATCCCCCCCCCCCTTCCTTAATGCTAAATTAAGTGCAATATTTTATTGCACATCTAACAAAAAATTTTAAAAATTTCTTAATATTTTTTTTCGTTTGGCTATCTCCACTGGACAAGTCCCTCCCCTTTCTATATGTAGGCTTTTCTAAGACCCTCTGGGAAACCAATGAGAGTCGTCATCCTCACTTGCCAAAAGCCAATGAGAGAGCGATTTCTATGCTCTCCTTCTAGCAGCAAATATCATCTCCATGAACGAACTTTTCCGAAAGATTGGCTCAGCCAATCAGAATGCTGCACACTCCAGCAAGAAATTTTTCCACTTCGTTCCGTATCTATTCTCCATCAGATATCGGATTGCGAGATGTAAGCGGACGGTATACCCACAAACAACACCGAAATCACCTAGACTAGAATAGACTGGATAAGAGCAGACTGAACTAGTCAGGAGAGTGGAGGCTGTATACGGAAAAACGTGGTTGGGGAAGAAAGTACGAGGGAAGAAGAAACTGAGAACGACGGATGATGTGTTTTCAATCCAATTGAATCTCCTGATTATACTTGTTTTGTGATGCGCCCTCTTTTTATAAAGGAAATAAATAAATGGAGCTGAACGTTGCACTTATTATTATTTTTTACCATTTGAACACAAAACACTGGTCATCAACTAGAAAAGAATCCTCAAGTTTACAGTGGCAGTCATTGATATCTGCCCTTTGTATTTGACGGTCTGGTCCGAGAGTTATTACCTCAAGACCTCTTTAGACAACTTCAAGAGGGTGATAACGAATATGTGAACACTTTTTTTTCAGTATTATTGATAGATGTTCAAACAGGTACGACAGTTTAGGTACAGAAACTACCATCAGATACTATTCATTGAAACGAAGTGAATTTATTGATTCCATGGTCGATTTTTGTCGAAAAACAAAGATGTATTTTACATTAAATCGGGCATTGCTGTAGCTAAGAGCACATCTTTTAAGATTATGTACGTTTGTGTAAATTCTTTTTTGTATGTAGTGTATGAGTTCAACAATTGCTGTTATATTAATAAATTAAATTTAAAAGGAATTTGTATGTAGATTTTTCTTCAAACAGTAGGTAGAGTATCAATGTTATTAATATTTGCTGCGTATAATATATTATTGCTAATTTTTCATCATCTCTTTTCATTCTTATTCATTTCTTTCTTTAAAAAATAATAGCCTATAACACAAAAACAAATCATATTCAAAAATGGGCAATCTTAAGTTCATTGACAAAACTCATTTTATATATTAAACAGTTTGTCAGCAACAAATTGTAATCAAAAACTTTACTCTTTTTTTTTTATACTTTTGGAGAATTTCTTTCGAAAATCCTCAAAACTTTATACTTATATGACATTATTTACGAAATTAATATAAATTATCATTTATATATTATTAAAATTTTTTAATGTAGAATTGATAATAATATTGTTTTTAAGCTCCGTAAAAACCACATCTTAAAAAGTACGAATTTATGAACACTTACGAGTATTTTTAGAAACATTTAACGCACAAAAAACTGACCTGCTGGATTTTGTAGCTCCTAAAAAACTGTTTCTATATTAGTTTTTTATTTTCCCAACTATAAAGTAAACTTTTTTTCATAAAATGAAATAAAAAACTTCACTTTCATAATAAATAGTTTATCTTACACTAGGCAATGGTAGATTTATTACAGTCACTCTCAAAATACAGATCGGAGATTAGAGCCCGATGAGGTTATGTGCTTCACCTCCCTTCTTCTCAACCACAAAAATGTTTAAGTATTTCCGTGTGAATGATTGTTTGATTGTATATCATTGTCGCACTCTAAGCTAAACTAGAATTATTTGTAACGGACCTAGTAATTTTGACGTTTATATACGCCGGTGGTACTTAAGAAGTTTTAGTCGTATTGAAGCTTTAGCGTCAAAGTATAGTATTATTGAATTCAATACATTGTTATTATATGGAGGGGACGCGATGATAATTATAAATGAAAACTGGGTCGCAAATATTGAAAGTTTGAGAAGCACTGTCCTATTCGGATCAATTATTGTAATATGACATTTTTTTTCAATGTGACCATAGTAATTCATTGCTTTCTGTGGTAATTAAAATCCGGTTTCCATTTGGTTAAATTTTCCGTTAAAGTTAAAATCACGATCTGTTTTAATGAGAACAACTGTTGTAGATTCCCACATTTACACCCCATGGACTCCCAAATTATTTTTTTGCTGTCGTAGACTTCTTTCAGGTAGTTATAGACCCCTGGGGGTCTATAAAGACCACTTTGCGAATCACTGCTCTACAGTGTCGATTTCAATTGAATAATAAATTTCAATCTAGTACCTTTAATATTTAACTGTGGGTTACTTCTCTCTCTCATTCCTACTTCATTCCTAACAACTCCTTCCATTGAGTTATTTCCAATTAATCATACACTTTCAAATAAGCATTATTTTAAAAATTGTCCTATAATATCCTTCATAAATTAACGAATATTTTCTCACTAAAAGCATTATAAAAAACACTATTTTAAAAATTTATTTAGAAATGAAGTTTACTTGCACCTGCAAAATAATGAATTGCTTTTTTTAGATATATTTAATGAGAAAAGAGAGAAGAGAGAAGTTCTAGTAAGTACGTATTTTCTACTTAAGCCAGTGGTATATCTTTAATTATTTGTATTGTACATTTTTTTTAATATTACTCTATTTTAAAATTATAATTTTTCTCAACTAAAAACGTTCAAAGGTTTTTAAAAAATAAAAGTAAGAAATAACTACTCTTAGGCTCAAGTTCTGTTTGAAATATATTTTATCAATGATGTGTTTATGTTCTATTTAAATTTATATTGTTTTCATTATTAGATACATTTTTATATCTGGTATTATAAAGTGTTGACTGAGAATAGATTTTGCACTTTATTTTTAACTTGCATTTTTTCATCAGTATGTGTTTCCACGAGTGTGTTTTTTACACAGAAGTGCTAAAGAGCAATTACATACGATACACTTCATAAATTCTTAATACAAAATCTAGCAGGTAAAAAGATATTTGCATAGTTGCAAGTGGTATCCTTACACGTTGAAAATGACCAAATTCAGTCAAGACAGATATTTTTGTTTTTTATTTTATTAAATAGAGCTATCTTTTGACATTACGAAACATACTTTGTTTTATTTCTACGCTACCTAGAGGCCAAGTAACAATCAATTTTATAAAGTTAGAAAAACCGGAAGTGGGTTTTTGATCTACCAGAAGTGGGCATTTAAATTGCTCAAAATCTATCAGGACGAGTCTGATAACTCAAAATATTACGAATATATTTTTATAAAACTTTTTCAACCTGATATTTGTGTTATTTTCTAGAGAATGTACTAAAATATTTCTTACTGTATGAACACTTTTTGAGTTATGGCTTGTTATTTAAATAATGGTCTCATAAAGAATGTAACATTTCTTATAATGTTTACTCAATCAGCTCTAAAATTTTCAAATTTAAACAAAAAAAACTAAAATTTTAGTACATTTTCTAGATAAATGCTTCTAATTTGTTGTAGTAATACTTTTAGTAATATATGTTTTTTACTTTTTTCTCTAACTGCTTTGAAGTTTTTCAAAAATAATTGCTAAAATTTCACTTATATTTTTTATTTTTGTAAAATTCAGATAATTTATTTTAAATATTGATAGTTAAATAGTAATATTTATTGGTATTGAGTCCTAAAAGAGCATTTATAATGTTTTATATGCTATTTTGTTAAAAAGTACTCCGAACGTGTTCGGATACCTTAATAGTATCTTATTTCATAGCAGTATTAGGAAACAAGAATCCTGCAGTGAAAAGACAAATTTCCTAGCGTCAAGAACGCAAAATATTCAAAGGTAAATTAAAGGTATTGTTTGAATTTCACTTATTAACATTAATTCTGTTGAGTATATGAAAAACATGTATTATCATAACCATCGTATTAAAAACCACGTAAAGGTTATTGGGTGTGATACGAGAGTCACTCTTAAATTTTTGAAATACCCCTAGGTTTTTAAAGTAATAATTACAAAATTTTAGGCTGTTCGAAGTAGTCTCCCCCAGCATCAATGCACGTTTGTAGACGAACTTTCCACAGATTAAATGCCTCAAACCATTCATTTCTTGGGATTGATGAAAAAAATTTAATTATAGCAGCATCAATCGCTTTTTCCGAATGAAAACAACATCCACGTAAGTTCTTGTTTAGATTAAAAAATAGCCAAAAGTCACACTTAACTAGATCCGGAGAATAAGGTGTATCTTCTATCACTTTAATTTGTTTTTGTTTATGAAACTCAACTGTTAATCTAGCTGTATGGGAAGATGCATTGTCATGATGAAGCATTAGTCCTTTAACATTAACATCTTGGAAAATTTCTGGAAGACATTTAGTGGTATGCCAGTTTGCTGCTACTGTCTTCTGTCCTTCCAACTTGATGGACTTGGCCAATCTCCTACTTCTGAAGAAAACGGCATACATTACTTTTTTCATTGCTCGTTACCTTTTCACCATTGTTGGCATGGGATCATCTTTCAAAGACTCATATTTTGCCTTCTTGACTTGTTGGAACGTCAAAAAAGGTATGTACACATTTCATCACCCGTTACAATTTTAGAAATGATGCGGTGACCTCCATCATTTCGCAATTTAAGGGTTTCTTTATTGATTCTGACTTGCTCCTCTTTTTGGGGCTCAGTTAGATTATGGGGAACCCAACGGTAAACTACTTTTTTCATATGTAATTCTTCATGAATAATTTTGTGTTTGTCTGCGGATCCAATTTTAAATTCTTTCTGTATCATTTGGTAAGTACAGCGATTATCATCCATAAACATTTTTCTTATGGTAGACACATTATACGGGATTACTGTTGATCGCGCGTGGCCGTTCTGTGCGTTCTTCATCCTGAAAAGAATTGTGACCACTGCAAATTTCTTTAAACTATCAGAATACAGTAGCACGACATGGAGATTCATCACCAAATGCTAATTGCTGCCGTTGAAAGCATTCCTCTTGATTTCCTCCTTCAGCTTTAAAATCATAGAAAATCACAGCTCGATAATATCTCACGTCAACTCCAGTTTCTCTACTGTCTGAAGTTTATTCTACGCTAAACAACTTGAAGTAAGTCAGTAAAAAAATCTTCTCCTGTGTAAAATACTTTGTATTTTCAATTTAAACCATTAATTTTTTTTATAACCTCGCCTGCGCGTATCTCAAAAATTTCAATGTTACCTTCGTATACATCACAATTTAAACCTATAAAAAGCCTTCGGGTATAACTCTGAACTACAGCCTCGCTTTTTGAAGCTCCTCTACTACTATGTAATGCTGAAAGCTTCAATCCCAGTTAAATTTACAGCATACAAAAAGTTTTGACTGAACAAGGGCTAACCTGATGCTAATTGATAAATTGCATCGTGACAACTATCACAACTGAGTAATAGTTTTTAAAACTATTAAAACTTTCTTTGATTATATTTTTATAATCAAAAAGATCATTTTAAATATTCTTAATTTATAGTTTAGTATATTAATGTCTAATTATTAAAAAGGGCATAAAGCTCTAGATATTTAACACCCTGTTATTTTCAATCTTTACTTGATTCAGTATTTCATGTTAACACAGCGTTTCTTAAACTGAGGGGAGCGCCCCCCCCCCTAGGGCGGCTTAGTAACTCTACGAAGGTGCACGAGCAAATTGAAAAGTCGAAAACAAAAGATTATTTTAAAAAGTAAACAACTGAAAGTAAGCAAACAAAATACTTTCTGACATAATAAGAAATAAATAAGCATTTATGTGCTTATGTAATACACTTATAAATGTATCAGACTGTACAATGTGTTGAGGGGGGAGAAAAGAATAAATAAGCAAATCCTCTGAAATAAGTATAAATCCTTCACAAATACTGTCAATATCTTTTCATTGCATTCCAAAGCATTCGGAATAATTTTATAAATAACAGTGCACAGAAAATATCATTCTTCGAAAAGACGTATATATACGTCCGGGGCAATTAACACTTTGGCAGAGCGAGATATTTATATATGCCGGTGACCCTTGAGAGGTAAAAGTTGCATTGTAGCTTTAGCCTCAAAATATAGTATTATTGAATTCAATAAATTGTTATTGTATGGTTGGAGGAGGTAGGGAGGGTACGATGAAAATTAAGATTGAATATTGGGTCGCAAATATTGAAAGTTTGATAAGCACTGTGTTAAAGAATCCGACTACTTGCGACAACTTTTTTTAACATAAAATGGAGATATGGGGATTTTTTTTCAGATTTGTTCAGTATATTTTAAGAAAAAATGCTAAAATTAAGCAGAGAAAAATAAATTATTATTACTAAAATTGATAAAAATTTACAAAAAATAACATAAACGCGGCCCATTCTGTACCAATATTTTATGAACAAATTTTCAATTTTTCAATTCTGATGCGTTGCTATGTTATTCCTTTTTAAAATGACCTTCAGGATAAGAGATATTTTAATTTTTACAAATACTAGAGCACTTTATCTTAGTTATTACGTGAAATTGCTTTAAAAAAGGGATTATATTAACATAAGGGACTGTAAATTCTGTAATAAAACAGTGATTGATAAATCTCAAAGCAAAAACACTTCTATTATTATACAGAACATACACAAAAAAGTTCATTTAATTATTTTAAAACTTTTTGAGCAATCGCTGGACCCGTTTGAGCATTTAAAAAAAACACATTTCGAGAAAAACGCATTTTAAAGCAAGACATCTTGTTTAAAGTAATAGCGTCTGCTTTTACTAAAACACTTGTAGTTTTTCTTCTAGTGAACGGAAAATTATAAGCTTGGTATTTTTATAAACCTAATAAAATGCGCTATAAAATAAAATCATAATAAGTTTGTCAGTTTTTGGTAAATTCACAATTTTAGGGGAGTCGGATACCTTAACAAGTATTTCTCTGATGCAATTTAGCTTAGTTCCAAAATAAGTTCTTCCGATTCTAACCTTTTCAAATCAGAATCTACATCTTCGTATATATATAACTACGCTCTATCCGGCTTCCTCTTCTTATAGTTAATATATCATTATTGTTTCATCTGTCTCTTCAATCGATTGCAGATTCAAAGAAAAACTTTATCATAAAGACCATTGCCTTAAATATCATTTGCCAGATCATTTTGATTGCTATCTATAAAGAGATTTTTATCTCTCTCGATAAGGCTATATCATACAGGAATCGCTTTATTTTAATAGTTTTTAACAGATGTGCTAATACAGCTGCATTCTTTACATTACGTATTAGTCTATAAAAGTTTATAAAATTGTAAATAAATTCCCGTATCAGAGTTCTATCTGTTAGTATAGAATTCTGTACGCAGCAAACCTATGCAAAATGGTTTACCTACATACGCAAATACTATGCATTAGTATTACACTCTTTGCTTTAGCTTTGGGAGGAAGTAAGTACATTTTAATAATTTAAATAAAATTATTTAATATTTAAAATTATCTCATTAGAAGCATCGATGCTGTCATGATTAGGACAATGTTCTTGGATGAATCTTGACTTTAACATTTGAGAACTCTACCATATCCTGCTTTGCCAATTGGTGGTTTAACCCCTTTTAGAATTTTTTAATGCAATAAAATTAATATTTAATGTTTCTTATTTATGTTTATATGCGGAACATTTAAAAATAATACACCACGGAATTTCTTATAAAAATTATTGATAATAAATTTTTTGGCTTTGAAAGTCTGTAAGACACATATATATGTTTGAATATATATTGATTACCTTAGGCCATGTTAGAAAAACATATTTAGAGATACGCCAGAAAGATGAAGAGAAATTGCTTATTATTAACATTTATTAAAAATGAAGTAAAAAATTTTATAAAACTATATTTTGAAAATTCTAAAATGCAAATGAGAAAAATAAATTGTGGTGTCTCATTTCCGTTTAAAAATTTTTAGTTTAATTAATAAATACAGAATAAATATTTTTAATAAAAAAATAATAAAGAAGCACATTTTAATAATTTATGCATATTTAAAACAGAAAATTCCATTTTTTGCTCTTTATAAAGCAATTTTAAATCAATTTCTATATAAATTCTCCCAATTATATTTTGCATTTACGAAATAATGTTCAAATTTCGAAGAAAATTTTCACACATGCAAAAAAAATGGAAAATGTAATTAAATATATATTTTTTTAAAAATACTAAAAGATAAATTTTTGTATTTTTATTTTAAAATCTGTAGATGTAGGATAGAAATGTAAGTGTCTGATGCCTGGCCACTGGGCAGTAGCTAGCTCTTTATGGCCCTATACAATCACTTTAGCTCTTAATACTTTAATATTCGAATCACAATATTCATAATATTCGAATCACAATATTCATAATATTCGAATCACAATATTCATAATATTCGAATATCAATATTCTTAATCATAATATTCGAATCACAATATTTATAATATTCGAATCACAATATTCATAATATTCGAATCACAATATTCATAATATTCGAATCACAATATTCATAATATTCGAATATCAATATTCTTAATCATAATATTCGAATATCAATATTCTTAATCATAATATCCGAATTAAAAATGAATACACCCTTCATTTAGTTATACATATGTAAAGTGTAACGATATGTATATTTCATTAAAAAGTATTATTTCAAGCAAATTTTGATATCTTTAGACATTTATATATATAGTCCCTCAAAAATATGCATAAAATCATTAGGAAATATTAATTTTTGTATTCCTTATTTGCTTAAAAATTACATAATTTTTCAGAAAATTTGAAGAAACTGCCACGTGATATTTTCAAACCCTTTTTTTTTTCTTCAAGGGGAAGAGGGGTTGTGTATTTGAATGTATATTATATGTAACAAATTTTCTCATGAATGATATATTATACGCTGATATGAAAAATCCAGTATTATAATTTATCACTTTAAAGATTTATTCCCTAAAAGATATCTTAATTTTAAAGTTCTAAAGCCGCGTATTGTTTTTCAAACTAAGAAAAAAAAATTGTATTATTTATTCCTATTACGTGTTTCCTTGCCTCAAAGAAAAAAAGATTGTTTCAGATAATATTTCACTAAATTATTCTTTACTGTACTATATAATTTTTAAAAAAATATGTAAATTAGAATAAATATTATTTTTAAATTATAACTACTAAGTGCTAGATAAAATGAGTGACAAAAGTAAAATAACCCCCCCCCCCGAAGAAAATGTATAACGAACGAATTTATTAAAAAGCTTCCTTTATTTTTATATGTTAAATCCTGAAAAAAATTTCTTATATAAATATGTTTATGAAAATAAAAATTTGTAGCTGTGTTTTTATTCAAACTCGCTTTATTTAGTTGAATAAATTTAAAGTTGAAAAGTTATTTACATGAAGCTTAGTAGAAATGTGTAGTTGTAGATAAATCTGTTATCACACTAACTAGAGCAGCACTTCTCAAACTGTGGGGCGCTCCCCCTAGGGGGACGTGATAATCCCAGGAAGGGGACGCGAGCATATTGAAAAGACGAAAACAAAATATTGTTTAAAAAATTCTTAATTTATTGAAAGTAAACAAACAAAATACATTCTGACATAATAAAAAATTTTAAAAAAACATTTACACTGATATAATACACTTAAAAAATGTATCAGTATTGCACAACACGCGTATTTTACAATTAATTTAAAAATACTAAGTTAAGAACAAGTTTTATAATTACCAGTGACCCCACGCTAATTATAAAACTATAAAACTATTTTAAAAATTAACACTTATCTTGATATTTTGTACGGTTTATAATTAAACCCTTAATTGCCGATTAAATTTAAGCGATTCCCTCCCCAATGCCACCGTTTTGCCCATATGGATGGATGAGTGGTACATTGGGAGAAAAGAAAGGGGATAAAATAAGAAGATCCTCAGAAATAAGTATAAATCCTTTGCAAACACTGCGAAGGTCGTTTCTTTGCATTCCAAAGCCTTCTGAGTAATTCTACAGATGGTAGTGAACAGAAGAAAATCATATTTTGAAAGACGTATATATACGTCCGAGGCAATTTACACACTGCCTGAGCGAGACGTTCATATACGCCGATTGTGCTTAAGAAGTTATAGTGTCGTACTTTAGTCTTAGCGTGAAAATATAATATTATTGAATTCAATATATTGTTATAGTAAGGAAGGGGGAGCGCAAAGAAATGTATGATTGAATATTGGGTCGCAAATTTTGAAAATTTGAGAAGCACTGAACTAGAGGGATAAAACAATTACTTGATTATAAATTCTGCAGTAAATTTGCATAAAGCCTAACTTCCTAACATGGTAATAAACAGAATTAAAGAGGAAAATATTTCTTAACTGGTAGTGTCCTGACAATTAAATAAAACTGTATTATATACAAGCAAAATCGTTAAAAATCATCACATGTTGGCAAAATTGTTGGAATTAGTTTTGTTAGATTTTATCGTTGCCTGCACTAATTATTATTTTTTTTCTTTTTACAGTTGAAGGGCAGCAACACAGTAAGTAGAAAACTATTTTAACCAGTTGCACACTATAACTGTATGAATTACTTAATAACTGTATGGACTGAATTAATTCTACATTTTTTATCGTTTTAAAATGTTGATAAATTTCATCATTTTTATTAATATAATCAAGAGATAAACTATATGTGATTATGAATTCTATAACATATTATTCTAAAGCTAAAAAAAAAGTTATGTCAAAACTACATATTTATTAATGAAATATAGTTCCAACAGTTGTATTCAGATTAAAATTCATTAAAAGAATATTTTAAGGAATTTCATGTTTAATGGTAATAAAATAGTAATAACTCTTATGTGATCAAATATATTAAGTTACATCATTTCTCTTTCGAAAAAAAAATTACATTAATTTTTTTATTTTATTGATGTTTTAATTGAAATATACTCTTTTTATACATAATTATTATAAAAATTACATTAAAATTATTTGACAGCTGTTTCTAGTATTGTAATAACTCAGATATCAGACAATGAATCTAAAGAAAATTTAAAAACACAAAACAAATAATCTAGGAAATAAGCCATCTTAAAAAATAATGAATCCTATCAATAATGTGTATCTCTGAAAAATATAGCTCGAATATAATTCAATCGTTTTATTCAATTCAGGTGACATTTTTTGTTCAAATCATTTTAGAAACATAAAATTTCCCCATATTACAAATAAATTACTACAGTAACGTTGTAACTAAAAAAAAAATATATTTTTAAAAATATTTTTAATTAGTTCTTTATAAATCTAATTTAAATTTTTAAAAAATAGCCAAAGACTTTTATTAAATAATTATTATTTTATTTTAAATGCTTTTTAAACGTTTTTATTTATAAAATTTAGTATGGAATTGAAATAAATATATTTATTTCAATTAATTCAAGTTCTAACATGAAATATAATTTTTAAGAACGCAATGATAAAGCAACAATAGTCTGTTTTTTTTTTTTTTTTTTTGGTTAATCTTTGTTACGAAATCTTTGTTGTAAACAAGTTAAAGACAGAATAATAGCTTAAAAAATTAACATTTCACAATGAATCTTAGACAAATTTAAAAAGGCAAATCGAATGAAGTGGAAAATATACATTTCTAGGAATAATGGTACATGGTAACAAAAGGTAACTTCTAAGGTAAAAGACTATGTTCTAGAAAAGGCTAGAATCTTTTAAAAATTCAAATAATAAAACATAACTTTAAAATAGAGAACACACATTGAATATCATCATCTCAAATACAAAACATCCTTTTAAAGCTTCCACGCTTTTAAGCCCCTTATTTTAATCGCATATAAGTTTCAGGAATTCCAAATTATCATCAGATCTCTCATGATATAAAGTTTACCTTTTCAAAACATCTCATACATTTAAATATTTATTCAAAAATAAATAAACTTTTAGACCTAAAAGTGAATTGCTTGTACAGTGCTTCAGAATAAAAGTGCATTTAAAATTCATTAACAATTTAATTTTAAAATAATTTTGAAGTTTTCTTAAAAAAACACTTTTTTTGTTCGAAATTAGTATTACTAAGTTGATATCATATGTAGTCTTCTAGTAGACTCCATTTAAAGTTTAACTTGCCAAATGATTTTACTATTCTTTTTCATGAAATTATAAACTACACATGGAATAAAAATATTAGGGTCTTAGGGGTGTTAATTTTCTCAAGAGCTGAAAATATAAATAGTTTTCAAATAAATGTAATTCTTTGAAATTAAAATTAAATCATTCGAATCTTTCAGACATTTTTTATAAAGGAATGAGGTTTGAAAAAAGTACAAAGTGTTTGAAATATAATCATAATTTTAAAAATTATTAGTATATGAAGTTAAGAAATATTTCTCTAAGAAATACACAGTAAGGCAAATAAGATTTAAGACTGTGTCAGTAAAAAGAAATGGAAACAAGAAATTAAATACTGTTTTGGACTTCTATTTAAAATAGGACCCTCCGGCTTCAATGCACTTGTTACAGCGATTTATTAAGGAATAGAATGCCTGTTGTAAACCACTTTGTGGAATGACCTTCAAAGCATGCGTCGAAGCGACGTGTAAGGTCGAAATATCGTCAAAATAACACCCTTTTAATTTCAGCTTAAGTTTGGGGAATAAAGAGTAGTCACAGGGTGCTAAATCAGATGAATACGGTGGATCGTTCAACACACAGACATTATTTCTTGCCAAAAGTCGACGACCAACAAGGGAGGTGTGACTGGGTGCTTTGTCGTGTAACAAACACCAAACGCCTTCAGTTCGATATTCTGGACGAATGCGACGAATTCTGGCCATCAAACGTTTTAAAACAGCTAAGTAATAATGACCTGTAACTGTTTGTCCCGTTGAAACGAATTCTTAGTGGATAATACCCCTAGCATCGAAGAATGTAATAAGCATTGTTTTGATTTTGAATGGAATTTTCCTTTTTTTTTTGGGGGCTTGCGTCTGGCTTCTTCTACTTTATCTCTTCCATTCAAAAAATGTTTGTATCACACGAAAACATTTTATCTACTTAAACAATAGTCACCGTAAACTTGTTTCATGAGTTGGTGTGTTTCCGAAGCACTTTTACCAAATTTTGCGTTAAATTTAATCACAGCTCTTTCTCCATCTTAAAAAAATCAACATGAAAAAAAATTACTTATGCAAAGAACGCTTATCTTCTCTCACCTACTCAACGAAATGCGCACAACTTGTTGGCAGTGTGTCAGCAAACCATGAACATTATGACGCATGCACATTTGCACTCATGGTGCCATTACAGGCTGCGCTTTGGGACGAGTTTTAAAACTTATTTGCCGCACTGTGTATTGAATAAATTTTACATTGCCATGCTATTTTCTAAAATAGTAGCCTTTGATGTATAAAACTTTATAGAATTGTAAAATGTATCATACTCTTAAAACCCTATCTAATTTTAGTATTATATATCTTTTGTATTTCAAAATATTTGAAAAATATTGAAATATAAAAAAAATTTTAATGTAATTTTTTTAATTTTCAAAAAATATATTTTATTATTCTATTTATATAAAAAAAACAGCTACAGTGTAATAAAGATATATGTATAACTTTATAAATCAACTTATTGCTAATAATTAGAGCAACTGTTTTAGAAAATATCATGCGCAATGCAAAACTTAATTAATATATCTTACAGAAATGTTTCTTATTTTCTGATATGCTTACATTTTTTGAAATTGCGATTATATTTGAAACATTTTACACTTTTTTGAAGCTTCATTCCTTTACAAATAATGTGTAAGAGATTCCAATAATTTAATTTCAAAGAATCGCATCTAATCGAAAATTGCTTACATTTTTAGCTCTCGATACAAAATTAACATCCCTAAAACTCCTTTACACCATAATTATATATACAACAACCATTTTGAACTGTTCTTTTTTTTTAACTAGAGCATATCGTTCATCATACTGGTAAGTATTTTTCTCACGTGGAAGACGTGAAATTTATAAAAATATTGCAGTGAAATAAAATAATACATACTTTTTTATTATTATGTACATTTATTTGGAACAATTTTAATACCAAAACTCTGTTTGGGAAAAATAATAATACTCAAAAGCTTGCCACAAGTACTACAATTTAAGAAACTCAAGTTGGATCAAGTGGAATAATTTATAAATATCGAAATATTAAATAAGTGTAATCTAGCTTTTTAATGAATAATTTACACAGATGAATAATATGTCACTAGAAAATTTTAAGAATAAAAATTGAATAATCAATGCATAACTTGAATGTATAGTGTAACGACGACGCATTGAACGCGGCTCATACCACTCTGTACATGTCTAGTTTGACATATGGAAAGCAGGTGGCTGGCATTATGGGTTGGAGATGGAACACATCGCTTTGAGGTCATTTTCTTTTATTTGGCTTCTGGACTGTCGATGCCGGTGTGACTGAGGGCACGACGAGATATAGACTTGTTGTGTATCCCTTAGCGGGACATGTCTGACTTAGGAGACTGGTGCCTGGGATGACGGCGGCAGATTACTTCAAAGAGGAAACGGCGACGAGTTGGATCAAAGACCAGATGTTCGGACAAGCCTTTGTTGCGAAACCGTTCGAGAAGAACCACAGAGCCATTGTTCGGCCCGCACCAGTGGGGTGCTACTGAGAGTGAGGTGCAGGAGGCAAACTTTTGGGTCCTGCCAATGAGAGATGACGAGGGGCTTGTAGTTGACCCGCCCCTGGCGTTTAAAAGGGTCGATTCGAGAAGAGAAGGGAAAAAAAGACAAACGACTCAAGTTACCAGATCTAGCGGAAAGAAAAACCGGGGGGGGGGGGCAAGCGCCTTCAGGGCAGAAATAAACTCTCTTTATGTGTAGGACTGTTCGTGATGGGCAGAGAGAGGAACGCTGACGATTCCTGGGCCATATCTTGTGGGACTAAAGAGAATTATTATGGGGCGTGCGCCCTCCGGACAATAGTCAGAGATGTGTCGGAGCATTAAGACCGAGGGCTTAAAAAGACGCAGACCACCAGCTACGTGACCCTGAAAATATTTCAACACGGGACTTTAGTTATCTTCCAGCAAAACAAAAGGATGGAGGCATTGCGTGTGAGGTTATAAGTTTAACTTAAATATTATTAAGTATTCCAGAAATAAAAATTATTTTTAATGCTTAGCCGTGAGACTGAATTCGCTACCCTGTCATGACGTCACAATAGATTGTAGTGCGAGATAAAAGGATACATTGTATGTAATGCTTTTTGTATGTAATGTAAGTCAACTTATAGTAAACCTTTATCATAACTCTCATCGTGTGGCCACAGTATCCCAGTGGTCATGGTCATGAACTCGCTACTGGCGTTTCATGAGTGCAAGCCTTAATATCTCTGAAGACCCACCATGAAGAGGAATTTTTGCACGTTAAATTTGCCCAGGCTCAAAGACCTTCCATTGACGTGGTGTGAAAGCTTAGAGAGTGGATTGCCAGATCTGTTCTCACTTGACCTTGGTTCAAAATAACGAGGTCCTTCACCAATAATCCTCAGAGAGTGACGTAAATTGAAATCAAGCCACTATATACTTGTAAAAAATAGCAAATATATAAATAAAAAGTAATAATTGCATGAAAGTTTACAGAGTTTCGTTTTCCTACTATTTAAAAAGTTTTATTTTATTTTCACCTCTTAAATCGTTGTTTAAGAATTTATATATTTCAGAATAACATATTTTTTAGAGGGACATCAGTCGAAATTTCAATCAGTTTTACTTTTAATATAATGCACTAATTTTATTACGTATTTTAATGTGAAAACTTATTTGGTTCCAATATTTTTCTCCTATTTTGAGAAGGGCCAGAAAAGACCCGTCATGTAGAGGAGCTCATGCCGTTAAATCTGTCGAGGCTTCCCATTGATATAGTGTGGAAGTTAGGAGAGTGGGGTATCATCACTTGACCGTGGTTAAAATCTTAAGGTTCGTGACGTTATAAACGCAGTAACGCAAACAAACATTTCATCACTACCATCGTTGTTCTATCACTGAGTTAGTCAATAAATCAATACGTATTTTTAACGAAAGGTACATCTGTAAATATCCATGACGAAAGAAATGCCAGAGCCTCAGGAGGGGTTTGTCTTCCCATAATGCATTTTAAGGTCGGTGCAGGAAAAACAGCATCGAACTACACTTGCGAACTCCTTACAATACAAACAGCCCTAAATGAGTGCCTCAATGAAAAAGGCTTATAATCTTCAGTGACTGTAAAGCTACTCTCTCTAAGTAATTTATACTCAGTTTGAAATATGAGTACATCATGCAATGGATCTCAACGCATGCTGTTATTGATGTGTAGCGGTATCATCTATATATGCCAGTAACAGCTTTCAGACTGAAGCGATCATTTTGGTCTAGTGGTATGTTACGTGCTTACGGTAACGAAGGTAGCGGGTTCTGTACTGCAGGATATGCGCCACTTCATTGGTGACCCTAGCTGAAAATAAGAAAATCGCAACCTACTGATCCACCGTGGCTCCATCTACCCACAAAAAGAGCAACCAAAAACTCGCCAGACTCACTTGGCTCAGAAAAGCCGTCCGACTCACTTGACACAACTCCTCTAATTAACAGCAACAGCTCACACGCTCGCCATAAGAAATATATCGTTCGTTCTTCTATCCATCAACTCACTGAGGGGGGAAGTGTGTAGCGGTAAACCGGAAGAAATATATCGTTCGTTCTTCAATCCATCAACTCACTGAGGGGGAATGTGTAGTGGTATCATCTATCTAAGCCAGAAATAGCCTCCAGGCTAAAGTGATCTAAGCGGTATATTACGTGCTTACGCAACCGAAGGTACCGGGTTCTGTCCTTCCGGATATGCGAGCCATTTCAGTACCCTGAGTTGATGATTACTTCAGAATGACCAAGAACAAATAAATCATAGATTCAACAAAATATGAATTATACAAACTTTGCGTATCTAATTTTATTCCCATTTTAGTTTTTATTTAAACTCTTACTGAAATAAATGTGCGTCCGATACATATTTCAATCGAATGCAGTTATGAAATAATACTTCATTGTCCTTACGTGTAAACTAGGTATCAAAACACAAAAACTCATTTGTATTTCTTTTTGTTCTTACAGGAAAAGCCACTGATTTGAATCATGTAGACCCGAGTAAGTATTTAGCTGTAATCTAATTCATTATTTATAAACACTATTAGATATAAACCCTTTATTTACCGCATTATGCAGTTTTTTCATGCAATAATTATTTTAATCACTACATTGAAAATTAAGGTCTATACCTAAGCAAAACACTCAATTTTTTGGAAATTTAATTAAATAGAGCTAATTAATTGATTAAAGATAATCAACTGTAAAATTAATTACATACACTGTTCACTTAAAATAAATAGTCAGATCGTTTTTTAAGGTCTTCATTAACATACAGAAAAATAAGACACCTTTAGACATTAACTACTTTTTCAGAATAAAAATGACGTCCGATCAAAATGTCATTGAAAACGCAATTTATGCTATAAAACTATTCGCCTTCCGAGCTAAAATACTCATCATAGAACCCGTGCTGCCATATATCTTAGAAGAGTGGATTTAGAAGAATATTCCTGCTAAGCATCATCACAGTATTCGTAAAAATGATTATTCTATGTAATTTTAAAGTGCGAGGGTACTTTAAAGTACTTATAAGTACCGTCGGTAGATAAAGGGTTAAATTTATTCATCAAAATTAGAATTATATTACCCAGTAAAGTAGGTCTTAGGTAGCCATTTTTGTCTGCATTCATTAGCATATATGTATTTGAAACATTTATTTCCCTTTTTTTAAACAGTAGCATTGCATGATAAACCTATGTTGCTTGTATTCCAAAACATTTTATACTCTTAAATATGGACTGAAATCACCGACCAACTATATAAAACAATAACTTAATTCCTTTCAAAAACGTTTTAAAAGAAAAAAAAACAAATAATTTATGTTGTGGCTAATCTGATTTCGCCTTAGAGAGAGGATAATAGAAGGGATACACATTGCAAAATCAACAATTATTATTTATTCGAAGAAGTTTAAATTATCAAAGGGGAACAAAAATATCTTCTCTAAATTAATAACAAATATTACTTATCTGATACCAGGTGAAGTGAGACAAGGGTATTAAATCTTAGGACTAGTAGACCACTTAATAGTGAGGATAATAAGACTACGCCAAGATGCTTTACGGCATGGGCCAACTGCCCGGGGCCTTGACATAGGCCTTGTCTCCTTTTTAACCCTTTTTCAATAGCCTCATGATCCGAATAATGTTAATCGTTAAATGGTATTCTCAATTTCCGTATCTAAGCTTACCCTCCAATGGCGTAACGGAGAATATTAGGGGCCCCCTGCAAAGTCAGGTTTTCGACTCCAAGCCGAATCCTACAAAGAGCAAGTACTTGGCATAAGTCAAGCTTTGGGCCCTTTTCCCACAGTTTTAAAAAACTAGGAGCATCTATCAAAAATTCCAGAGTGACCTTCGTACTTTGGCGCTAAAGCTACTATACGACTTAAAACTCTTAAGTGCCACCGGCGTATATCAACGTCTTGCTTAGCCAAAGTGATCATTGCCCCGGACGCATATATACGTCTTTCCAAAGTACGATCTTTTTGTGCACTGCTGTTCATAAAATTAATCCGAAGGTTTTGGAGTGCAATAAAAAGGCCTGGACAGCGTTTGTAAAGGATTTGCTTATTTCAGAGGATTTTCTTACTCATTCTTTTCTTATGCCCTCCCACCCAATACATTACGTAGAAAACGGTGGCATTGGGGATCGAATCACGCAAGTTTTAATCGGTAGAAAATGGATTAATTATATAAGCCGTACACAAAATATCAAGATAAATGTTAATTTTTGCATATAATTTATATATAACAAGCCCATGGGCAAAGATGAAATTTATTCTTAACTTAGTATAGTAAAATTAATTATAAAATACATTGGGCAGTACTGATACATTTATAAATGAATTTATTTCGTATTATTTGAGAATGTATTTTGTTTGTTTACTTTCACAAATTAATAATTTATTAAATAATCTTTTGTTTTCGGCTTTTCAATATGCCGAGCCATCCTCGTAGAGTTATCACCCCCCCCCCCGCCCCGAGGGGGTGCACCCCACAGTTTCAGAAACGCTGTTTTACATCTTTATATAACAAGTTTATAACGCTTATATAATCTTCAAAATGTTAATTTCTCCAGCATAGTACGAGGCAATATATTACTAATTTATTTTAAATTTTTTCCCTTGCTATTAAATAAAAGGTATTCTGTTTTTTGTTATTCAGGTCCATTGGCATTATGTATCAACGCAAAATAATTATAAATACTGTGGCTGTAAGAACCTAAATAAAAATTAAGATCAAAAACTTTGATTAATGAGCAAAAAAAAGTTACAATTCTTTATTTCAATAAAAAAAATTTATTTTAAAACATGTTTATAGGTAAGCCTATTTAATGATTTGTATATTTTGCATTGTTAATGAAATTTTGAGCAACAATTTATAGATCTTGATGTTTATTAATTTTATTTTTAGGTAATATTCACCATCACCGTAAGTTATTTTCTGTATTGTAATATTTTTATTGCAGTAATATGTTTTACTATCGAAATCTGTTATTTGTTTTTGCGTGTGTGTGTTTTGAAACGTTTACAATTTAAATAATTAAAGTATCTATAATTATTGTTATATTTAATATTGAAATATTCACCAATTTGTCATATTTTATGTCTCTGAAATAATTTTGTTAAGTTTTTGTTTGTGTGTGATGAATTAATTTATAAAATACTTATTGTGAGACAATTTATCAAAGTTGTAGAAAGACTGTAATGTATTTCATCTATTAATCTATAAAAAGAAACTCAATTTTTTTATATTGTAATATTATTTTTAAAAATTATATTTGTTACAAACTAAACTTTAATTGCCTAAATATTTCTTTTCTCATTACTTGGAAAAGTTTTCCAAATAAAAAATATACCAAATATACTTATGTTCTTTATATTCTTCTACATAAATTAAATCGCTGTTTTATATACTTAAGAAACAATTCTAAAAAAATTAAAACACGTTACCAAATAGTTCAAGTATTAAATATTGATAAAATGCACGAAATGAAAATTTATAGTAATGCACAATTAGTGAAAAAGTTGAAATAAAATAAATAATACATATATATATAAACCGAAACAAGAAAATAATAAAATGTCAAAATTTAAATTTAATTTTAAAAAATTAAGATTTAACCAAATGAAATCTCATACTTAGGGTCGAAAAGTTGGGTTAAACAAATTTAATGGTATTATCAACTTTTCCCCTTTCGCAACTTGATAGGTACATATACACCCTCTGACAATAAAGTTCGGTGAATAGTTTTGCAACATTAATGTAGATGAAATATTAACGAAAGTTACTTTACTGTCCTTCGAAATAGTCACCTCCCATGACTACGCACCGCAGAGATCTGCTATATATGTCCTGGAAACTTTACAAGAAGTCTTCTTCTGGGATGGGGTTTAAAATGGATGGAGGGATTGAGTTCACTCGTACTCATATTTCATAGAAAGTGCTTGATCTTCATGAACACATACCAACATCGCATAAGTTTCTTTCGGTGTGTGGTCCAGCCTAAAACAAAACTTTAAAGTGCTTTTTTGTTACTTTGTTTTCTTGTTCTCACTTAAGAACCGATGCACTGAACACACAAGCACTTTATTAAACAAGTCTTACATGGAGCGCAAACGACGCTCAACTGAACAACGATGAGGACAATTGGTCAACACCTGCGCTACGCATGTGTGGCGTTTTGTTTCAACAGTGTTGCCAGATAGACCGTTCTGACTTCATTAATCGAATTTTATTGTCAGAGATTGTATATATATATATTTAACTTAAAACAATACGCCAGTAGTAGCAAGCAGGTATAGGGTAAAATAAATAACCACAACAAATTTTTAGGCTTAAAGCCAAGATTTGCAGAGTTCAGCAAAATTTTAAGGTGCCAATATTTCCCTTTATTTGTCTTTATTACTAAGCTAAAAGAATTTAGAAAACACAATTAGGAATTATGAAAACCATTTAAAGAATTGAAATTAACTCATAAATTATCTAAATCGCCAAAATCCAATATTATCAAAAAATAATCTACTTGCCTCTCAATAAAAAGCTAATACAAAAAAAAGTGGTATTGCATTTCCAAAAATAATTACTCCTAAATAAACATAATAAACAACACGTTATATGCAGAAAAATGCAAACATATATATTTTAAATGTGTTTCCATAAAGTGTAAATTTAAAATTGATAAAGTGTAACAAAATTAGAAAATCATCTTGACAAGGTAACCGATAGTGACCTTTATAACAAATAAGGCAAATAATAAATTTTAAGATGTAAATTGAATCAAATTTACTTTAAGCTTTTTAAAAATGTATGGTTCAAGATGTTTTACAAGGAAAAATATATATACATGTATATATAGTACTGTTTTTTTCTATTATGTCGAAATTTTCAGCTGTACGGGGAAGGTGGATCCATAAAGTATTGCGTAACCCTAATTCACCGGCCTATTTCAGTGACAGCTTTAGAAATCATAATAGGTCTCCATTTTAGTCCAATGATTCTTTCAGTATTTTCGATTTTAATAGCTCTACACCTTTCATTCTTGTAATTTCTGTTTTTATCCAATTTTAGAACGATATTCTTTTGTACCATTTACTTTACTAATATTTTGGCGTGTTTTGATATATTTCTCAAAATCCAATTTCATTCATTCTTAGCTTTGTTGGAATTGCAATTTGTCTTATAATATTTTATTTTATATTATACTATATATATACAAATACATATATATGTATAGAGAAAGAGTCTTGGACTGTATAAAAGAAATGAATTTTAATACACAGTGTATCCCAAAAATAGCATCCAAACTCAGCACAGCCTGATTCCTTGATGGGAGTAGATAAAAAATGCCTTAAAAACTGTATCTGTACTGTAAATGATGATGAATGGATGATGGTGCATGATAGTTCACAATGGGACTATGGCTTATTTCTGTGTTCCTGTACGTGATTGGCTGGATATGGCGTACTCCGGCAGCTGAATTGGCTGGTTCTAATTCATTGGCCATTCACGATTGCCTGATCTCACACCTTTAGATTATTTTTTTCTTTTGGGTCAAAGGCAAAGATTTGGTGTGTCGAGATGAAGTGACCACACGAACAGACTTAGTTGCTCGTCTGCATGCTGCTTATACTTCGATGGACACTAAGATGGTGCGAAGTGTGCACTCATCCATTCCATGGTGTACTCAATAATGTCTCATTACACGCTGTGAACATCAGTCTTTTTGAATATTTGCAAATACTGCTGTTGGTGTGTTCGATACGGTGTTTTTTCCTTGCACACAATGACGATACTTTTTTTTCTTATTTTTCTCGTAAACTATGTATTGTATAAAAACAGTACTTTGGGCGTTTTTTATGTTCCACCAACGAGGAATCTGGCTGTTCAGAGTTTGGGTACTATTTATGGGACATATTCGTCGTATATGCGACATTTTACTCGGATACTCGTCTAATATTCGATAAATGACAAATTATATAAAAAGAACATAATTCATACACCTCCTTTTATTTCAAAATTTTAAAATAAATATAAATCCTTCTTTTCCGTCTCTGACTTTCCTTTGTCATTTCATTCTAAGCAATGCTTAATTATTTTCAGTTGTAAAGAAATGATTTTTGCTTTTGAAAGTGTATGTGTGAAATAGTGAACGAGAAAAACTGAGTTATATTTCCTAGTTTTTCATCCACAGATACTTTGTTCAATGATTTTCTAAATTTTTTAAGGTGTGCAACATTTTATTTAGAAAATCAATGCTTTGTGAACTAAACAAAATAATACCATGTACATTTATTTACATTTTTTACATTTATCTGGTTTAAAATGTTTTTAAATTTCATGGTAAATATAAAAAAAATATAAATCAATATGTTTTGCAGTTTGTTGTTCTCTAATATTTTATTAATGTTATTCTTAAAGATAAATTTTGTTTTATTATTTAGAGGTTCCCGGTAAGAAACACTTTTGCTTCAAACACTGTTTAAAGTCGATTCTCATTGCGGAAACAAATGCTAAATTTACTTTTGTAAAATTAATAAAAGTGAAAAAATATTCCAAATAAATAACTATTAATTTTAAGATAATTTTATATTTGGTTAAAAATATATATACTCCTAATATATATATATATATATATATATATATATATATATATATATATATCTAATTACAAAGTGATTAAAAAAGCGTGCTTCTATTATCTAGTCATTTTTTTATCTAATATTTCTAAATTATTTGTCACATATGTTGCAACAATATTTTTGCATTTGTTATGAATAAAAATTAACAAATTAAGCTTTAGATTATATTTACTATTTAAATAATGGTTTCCTCAATTATTTTTTTCATATAACCATTAATATTTTAATACTTTCATGTGAGTTATTGAATATTATTTTCATTTTTAAGGTAACTCAACCGGGAGTAAGTATATATAGATGTTAATATCCTTTAAAAAAAATTTTGCTTTTACTTTTAAAATTTCTAGTGTATGTTTATTGCTTAAATTATTTTAACTATCTTAATGATATTATTTTACTTTATCTGTTTTCAACACTGTGGCGTAACATACATCCCCGCATTACGGGGAGGCACGAATTCTAGATGGGCCCAAAGCCTGACTGTTGCTAAGTCCATTTTTGGGCTTGGGGTCCAAAACCTGACATTGCAGGGGGGCCCTAATATTCTTCGTTTCGCCACAGTTTCAATAAATGCATTTAATTAACTTTTGTTCTAAGCTATCGACAAATTAAAATTCGGGATCATTCTAAATCTAATTTTTGTTGATAAATTATAAATTTTTCAATTCCTAGTTAGTATTTTTATTTCTATTTTTTATCAATGCATCCTTATTTGGTTTCCTAATATTTCTTATATATATTAGACTCAAGTAGTAGATTATTAACTCAAATTTAGTTTATTTAATGTTAGTTGCTTTTCATCTAACGGGAAAAACAAAATTCAAAATTTTTAATAAAAATATAGAAATTAATACTACTAGTATTTATTTTCAAGATAAATAAACAGAGTGCTTTTTAAGTATATTTTCTTTAGCCTAGAAATAATATTAATAAATTGATTTTTTTCATGAAAATATTTCATTCCAGGTCACGTACGTAAGTATCGAAAAAATTCTTTAACTTTCAGTAATATAACATGTATCAATGCTATGCAGAAGAAAAACAGATTTTAGGCAATGGTTTGTTGATGCAAAGTTAAGGATTTATACAGGGTGAACCCAAAGTCTTGTTTTGATAATAAATATTTATTAAGCTCAAACTATCATAATTAGATAGATATGTTTCTTTGGATACGTTGTAAATACTACTAAGATTTTTTATGAGATCATTTACCTCGGTGAGTTTCAATGTGCGCCCATTTGGTAACTCGGAGAATGTCTAATCCAGTGATTCTCAAACATTTTCAACCCATGAACCCCTTTTTAGTCAAAACTTATCCACTGACCCCTTTCTGAAGTCAAAGCGTGTCCAAGGGCCCCTTTTTAAAGTCAAAATGTGCCCAAGGGCTCCTTTATAAAGTCAAAACTTTCCCACGGACCCCTTTCTACAGTCAAAACTTTCCCACGGACCGCTTTTTAAAGTCAAAAATTGCCCATAGACGGCTTTTTAAAGTCAAAACTTGCACACGGCCTTCCCCCCTTACATGTGAACAAGCCACATAAATGCATAATATAAAATTTACGTATTTTAAAAAAAAACATTTTGCTGAAAGATTATTTATTGAAATTATATAACTTTTGTTTAAAATAAAATTTAAAAAATTAATGACTTGGATGAAATTGATGAGATGTTATGAGTGTATTTATGTGTGTGTATCCGTTACATTATTTGTGAGTAACAACCGCACAAATCCCACAATCACTAGTTGTTGTTTTTTTAATTTATTTTTTATGGCATTGACTTTACGTTCCTTCGAATTGGATGATGGGAAAGTAATCCCAACAATTTCTGTACAATAATAACCCATATTGCAGGATATAAAATCTGAATATGTTTTTGTAACCAGAATTTGTGGTATCCATTTTCATATATTGGTTGAAGACCCATTTGCGGATATTTCAATAAAATACTCCTGTATTACTATGCATTCATCTGCGTTTGGGATCTGAATTAGTCCACGCGCAAAAGCGTTCAACATCCAGTCGGGAATATCCAAGTGAATTATTGTTATTTAAATTTCCATAAAAATAAAAAAGGGTCCAAAATTCTTTTTTTCTTCTGTATTAAACCCTGACGTCGTTTCGGGACCCCCAAATAAATTTTAATTTCTCACGCCCCCCCCCCTCTACTTAATATCGGGGGGCCCTGGGGGTCTGTAGGGACCACTTTGGGAACCACTGGTCTAAGGGGGAAACTAGCTCCCGCCAAGTGTCTTGTATTATAGCACTTTATAAGCATGCAACCCAATTCTTTTATAAAGAATTCTTACCAGACCATTTGTGATATTTGAAGTACACGGAATGCTTCACAAATTTTGTAGGACTCTATTGAAATGATTGGGGCAAGGTATCAATGAGTTTCAGCCCAGTACCACTAAAGACCCGCCTTGTAGAGGAGCGATGCACGTTGAATCTATCGAGAGCTCAAACGTCCTCCCGTTGGTGTGGAGTGGTATTTTGGAGAGGGGTGCCTGCTCAGGCGTCATCCTCGTCACTTGACCATAGTTCAAAATAACGAGGTCTGTCACCAAAAGCCCTCTTGTACTTGAACAGTGCGTAGTTTATATTCACTCACTCACTGTTGAAACGATTGCTGAACGTGTCCAACAGTTGCTTCACTCACACTAAGCCTGCCATTTCTAGAAAGATCCTTAACGCTGTTTGTTTCTTTAAATACAGGGTGTTTCATATTGAATGGGACAAAAACAAAACATGATTGTGAACGTTGTAATTAATTTTTTTAGAAAACTCAAATTTACTTCAAAACTACATTTATTCAAGTTTCTACAGATGCTCAATATTGCCCCTCCGGTGACACGACAAATGTCTACACGGTAATCAAGCTCCTGCCACACTCGTGATAACATATCCCCTGTGATGGAGTTCAACACTGCAGTTACACGCTGCTTCAGTTCCTCTAAGTCCTGAGAAGTGGACGCACAAACACCTTGTCCTTAACGAAACCCCAGAGAAGAAAATTCGTGCGAAAATGTCTTTGCACAACAGTTACCGAGGAGGTTTTGGCATATTCGAAAACGCAGTACGCTTCTCCTGCATGGGCAACATTTTGCTTAACAGCGCCTCTAGCGGAGAGTTCGTCATTCGATAATTTTTCCCTGTTGCCAAATAAAACTTGTATAATTGTGGTTGCAGAATAAATTTGTTTTGGCTGAATAAATCCATTACGGCAGTCAAACTGCGCTATTCTTTTTGTCCCATTCAATATGAAACACCCTGTATTTCATACCATAATTTAACTAATTATTCACCAGAAGGTTTGCTTCCATAAAAATTTCGAAATTTATGCTTAGCATTAATGGATGATTTCGTTTCGTAAAACCAAATTAAAATGCTCTTTCTCCTGAATCGACATTATTTGGGCCAAAAATTATGTCTTCTTACAAATGCCCCCCCCCCCGAGTCACTCCTGAAGAAGCATCATGCCATTTATTACATAAAAATAACTACTAATACTGACCTATTCAATAATACAAAAGTTACATTAGTATATTGATCGATTTTAACAAATTTTTATAATAAGATTAAGGATATCACTCAAAATAATTATTCAATAATAATTCTCATTAAGGGGAATTCATAATTTTACTCGATCTATTAATTAATATCTTTTATAATCTGTAGAAAACTGTATAAATAAAGGGCAAATGTAATAGTGTATTTCATAAAAATTGCAGCTACGGTATTAAACTTAGCATCTTTTACAGAAATGTAAAATATAAATATGTACATATGTTAAAAATATATAAGTATACATACATAAACATATATATGCAAGTATATATATATATATAATATATATATATATATATATATATATATATATATATATATATATAGTCAAAATTCTTCTACAAGAGAGAAATGAGTAAACATTAATCAAATCTGGAAAAAAAATTTTAAATGCAAGCTAACCAGAACAATAGATTTTAGAATGAATACATGAAAAAATAATAGAGTTAAATATATAAAATATATGGATGCTACAGTATTATAAACATTGCTGACTTAGGAGAGCTTGTATATAAAATATTTTTTATAAAAGTGGGTTTGAACATGTTTTGTGGCCAGCCAACCTTCCCCATTTCTATTAATAATACTGAGCAAAAACCTAATAAAAATAATGGATAGAATATCTAAATCTAGCAAGAAAAAGGTAACTTACCTAAAAATTGCATTCAAAAAGGGAGAGCCCGAGCTAAATCTGAGTACAATAAACAAGCAATTGCCAGATTCTGGACATAAATGCAAATTCAAAGCATGAGTGAGAGTGAGAGAATATTAACGTCGCACTGATTAGCAACACGAGGGCTTTTGGCGACGGTCCGCGTAGTTTTGAACCATGGTCAAGTGACGCGGACGACACCTGAGCTGGCACCCCCCTCTCCTAACTACCACACCACACCAAGGGAGGACGTTTGAGCTCTCGACAGATTTAACGTGCATCGCTCCCCTACACGGCGGATCTTTAGTGGTACTAGGATCGAACTCATGACATGCTAGCCATGATCCGATGCCTTGACCACTTTCAAAGCATGAGAATGGCTGAATAGCAGCACTAAGCAGAAGTATGAAAATACTAGAAATAAAAATTATAAATTGTAAACATACTACCATTACATTAGGAACACTAAAACTATATATTGTTTTAAATATATATATATATAATTCAAAAATATACACAAAATAGTCATAAACCTAAATAACTAATCATGATAGTAAAAAGTATATTAGGCACAGTAGTACTATAGCAAACTCCTCGCCTTAGGAACCAAGATTGCTTGTTTAAACAAAGTTTGAGGGCTAGCCTGTCAAGAGAAGTTTATCTATTATTACAAATAAAACCAGAATCTATTAATATATAACGATAATATTATAGCCTATAATAATTACTGGTATATGTTAAAATCAAAGCTAAAAAAATTTGATGACAAGATTTACCACGTGAGTACAGCAATAACCATTTTTCCCACGCGACAGAAAGAAGTATATCAGTAACTCTTAAAATTAGTTAGTAATGATAAAATAACATTAAGTCTATTTATATATACATTTAAAAATTCTAAATATTGTTTTAAAATTTACAGAAAATAAAAATACACAACCCAATTAATTTTATATAAATTATGTTATTATTAATTTATTTATCCTGTGGCGCCATCTATCGATTTTCTGTACAAATAATTAAAAATTCTATTGTTATTACAAGATTAATTACATTGAGAACTAGTAGAAATATAACTGTAAATAAAATTAGCACGATATATATATATATATAAATGCAGGTTTTGTCGGCTCGGTGGCTAAGAGGTAGCAAGCTCGCCTCGTGAGCCTCGGATTGTGGGTTCCATACCGACAAAAGTGGATAGATTTTCTTAATGCGAAAATCATAAGCACACATTTCATAGGATTATGTGGCATGTAAAAGATCTCCTGAGTATCAATTTGGCTATGGTACTCTCGCAAAATGAAATCTCGGTAAGATTTAGCATCCAACGAGAGCTTGAATTAAAATTATTTCAATCGTCAAAAATTTGGTAGCGAGAGTCACCCCTAGATGGTACCACCATTAAAATAGCTCTTACACAGGGGGGACTTGGCATGTCTGCTAAGAATTTTGCGCCAAAATGCAGCCCCTTTGAAAATTGAAGAAAAATTCTGCAATAAATTTTTTGTTTCCTTTCATTGTTTCAAGAAAAATATATTATATTACTTTTACCTTTTATTACCTGAAATCAATTATCGATATCGTTTTGTAATTGTGTCTCATAATGCTTATTTTCTTTATATTGTATAACAATGGGAATTTTTTTTTATAGATCATTATAGTTACAGTAAGTACTGAACTTTTTATTAAGACATAATACAATATTTACATAATATTTATCAAGACATAATACAATTAATATTAAATGTAATTCTATCACTACGAAATTACTTTAATGGACTTAGCAGTAAGGCTATTTTTTTAATAAGAGTTATATGAATCATAAAATAAATTTCTCAAATTATATAATTCTTGCCTAGATTCTTTTCAAACTGTCAACAAAATTATTCAAAAATTCAATACAATTTGATGACATTTTTAAAAAATATGTATTGCACTTTTAAATAATATTGATCATTTTTGGTTAAAACTAATTAAATTATTAAAATAAATATAAAAAAATTTTAAATTTACAATTTTTGTTCCGATTATTGTATTACAAAGCAATACGCGTTTAACTGTCATTTTTTCTCTTTTTAGGATTGCCTGGTACGTACAATATGTTCTAAGATTTTTATTATTTATAAACATTAATATTTTCTTAATAACAATTAATAATTTTCTTGGTAATGTATTATAAGTATTATTCTTTTAAATGAATCCCAATACGCAATAATTCTTTACCTATAAAGATCATTGCAGTGAATTTAATACAGTATAATTAGAGATCTAGAGAAATTACAGTGGGCTCAATTCATTTGACGTCCTAGTCACATGATAAGGATAACCACGTGTTTTTAGCCAATCAGTTCAAAATCTCATGTGTCGTCATAGTCACACGATAAAAGCAATCATGTGTTCCCATCTAATTAGTTCATGCGCTGTGTTGTTGCCAACTTTTGATCTTTTCAGAAACTTTGTCTTAAAAAATACAAATTGATCAGCAACAATAATGCACTTAGGTAGATAAAACGCATTTTTTTTTTATCTAAAAAGAAATGCATAAAATAAGTTTTTTTTATTTTAAAATCTTTTGAAGAAATTTATTTTTTTTTTTAATAATCTTTGAACATTTTTACCTAATTATGAAATTTGAGTTTTATCAACATTTTAAAAATAGAACATAAGTGCAATTAGTTTGATGTCTGTTTTAAATTCAATGAAGAACACGTGACTGTCTTGAGCATGTGACCGTCATGAATTGAGTCCATTGTAATGAAACTGAAACTTACATAGGTTTATTTATTTCCAAAGATTTTAAATATGCATAAATTTGTATTAAATTTTTTAATACAAAAAAATGTATCTTTTTTCCCTACTTTTTAGCATTTGCTAATTATATTCTATGAATACTACGTAATGCGATATAATAAGAAATGCAAAACATACGAGGCCCTACCTTTGAATAGTTTCCAATGAACAGTGAGAAACGTACTTCCCACTAAAAAAATGGTCTTAAAAACCAGATTAATAACTGAATGGGCTGCTTTTTATAAATCAATCTCAATCTTAAGAACATTTCTTATATGATATTACCAGAAAAAAGAATGTCGGTATGTGTTGTTGCTTCTTATCCCACTTGACCGACAGAAACATCTAGATCAAGTCCATGAACCCGAGCGTTTTTAAGCAATGAAGAACTGTAGCTGGACTTGAGAGCAGGCAAACTCTTATGGCAACCAATACACGCCAAGATGTGGGCAGGAGTGGCTTGGGTCACATTACAATTCGGACTAGGAGGGTAATTTTTAAGATAACCTACATGCCATTGAGCTTGAGTATGTCCATTGCGAAGCCTAGCATAAGTAGTTTCATCTTACTTGTCCCAAGTAAAGCAACACCAGGGGATTTCTACACACCATTCATGTACGGGGGCCTACTTCCAAGAAGAACTGATATCTTATTGGACCCGGGTAGCAATTTCTAGAAAAGTAAGGCAGCCACCATGTAAATGTCGATATAAAGGGTTAAAATACCAATAAATTCTTAATATCCAATTATTACATTTATCGTTGAAAAAAATTGTGTTTTTGATAGCAATTTTTAAATATATGGAATTTATCAAATGAATATCATTAATGAATAAAGTTAAAAAAAGATCGTATATCTTAAATTCAGCAATAAAAAACTGTATTCAATGCATAATACATACAAGGTGTCTAAAACGCTGCACCTAAACTCTACACATCTAGATTTCTCATTGAGAATGCATAACAAATGCCCAAAGAACTATACCTGAACGATTCATAGTTTGGGAGAAAAATACGAAAAACAATGTATGCCGGTGGAGGGATAAAAAGATCGAATTTTACTTGTAACAAGAGAAATATATTTGCAAATATTTAAAAAGGCAGATGCTCAAAGTATCCGTTGTGCATATCGAAACAGGCATGCGCGCGTATCGAAATGGATGAGTGCACACGTCTTAGCAGCGCGGTGTCAGCCGAAGTACAATCAGCATGCGGAAGAGCAATGAAGTCTGTTTGTGTGGTCACTGCGTCACGAGACACAAAATCCTGGAGATAGCCCTATTGGGAAAAAATACCAACGGTGTGAGATCTGACGATCGTGTTGGCCATTGAATTGAAGCTCCACCACCGATCCAATGTCCGGAGTAAGCCATATCCAGCCAATAACGTGTAGGAACATGTAAATACACCGGAACCCTAACATGAACCATCATGTCTCATCATTCATTCATCATTTACTGTATTTTTCTCGTAAACTATTAATAGTACAGGTACAGTATTTAGGGTATTTTTTATATATTTTCAAAGAGGAATCTGGCTGTGCAGAGTATGGACACTAATTTTAGGACCCACTGTATAGTAACTTATATATATGTAGTAACTTATATAATATATTCGAACATCTATGATTGGTTAATTAATGTACAAATGTATTTTTCAGGAAAATCAACCAATCACACCTACCGTAAGTAAATGGAACAATCTCAAAATAGTTGATATAAAAATATTTTATCTTACAAAAATAATATTTTTCAATCAATTTTAAAAAAAAAAAAATTAAAGCTACAAATCATATTCTATTTTTAGAGTGAAATATGATAACAAAAATAATTTAATATTCTTTCAAGATATTTTTTATATACTTAAGCTGAAACCAACTGGGGCAATAAGTTATATTAAAAAATTCTTTTCTTCATTAAATTACTGAATATTGTTCTCATTACAGATTTTTATTAATTTTCGATATAAATATCATAACTTTCGGAACTTCATAGTTATTTTAATTGTTATAATCCATCAATACATTCGAACTAGGTAATGAGATAAATAAGTTGAGAAACATTATTTCCAAGTTTAAATTTTCGAAATTTTTATTACTTTTAAAATTTTTTTCACGACAAATACAAAGTTTATTTCGTTATTTTTTATAACAAACCATAATTATATTAAGATTTTAAAATATTTTTTAAGTATTTAAATTTTTACTCATTTTAGTAAATTAATTTTTTAGCACTGTAATAAAACTTTTTCCAGCATATAAAAAAGAAATGAAGAACTACATTTTTTGTTGTATTCATTTTATTTTAAATATATGAAGCAACGCGATTCACCCAGTCATGCGATCTACGCGAGTCTATTTTTAAAATTAAAAATATTACTTTCAATAAAATTTATTCTTAAGTGTTTCAATAAAATTTATTCTTAAGAGAGTGTCAAGTTTTCTTAAGCCTATATATTTTAAAGTTACAACCTGGTAAGAATCTATCATTATATAAATTTTCATGAAATTTTATTTAAAAATAATTAGAACAAATACATATCCAACTGAACCTGATATTGAAAATAATTCCTACAAGTATATTTGATGAAGAAAAATTAACTGGATTTTATCATGTTGAGAAATTTTACTTACATTTTATAATATTTCACTACACTTATTTACTTACATTTCTATTTTTAATTACAGGGTACAAAGTACCAGGAAAATGTAAGAAACTCATTTATTCTTTATGTTAATTGTATATCCAAATTTTCTTTACAAAAATAGTCTTTTTTTTCTACCACGTTTATAAGTTTTAAACTGTTATTATAAGCTAATTTACATATCATTAAAAAAGTCGACTGGGTGGCGTAGTTGGTTTGGCACTTGCCTGATACGCCGGATGAGGTGGGCTCAATCTCGTCACAATTCGGTGGATTTCATGTTGCAAAAAATCAACAGCGTTCACGTCGTATAATTATGCGGCCTGTGAAAGATCCCTTGAGTGCCTGCTTGGCTTGGATGCTTTGGGCAAAAGTAAATTCCTAGTGCAGTTTTGCATCTTCAAAGCTCAGGTGCCTCTCTCTGGGGAGGAAACAGCGTCAAAATTATATTGAAGCCATTGTTATCCACATTTTTGTAATTAGTTCGAAATGCTTTCCTATTGCTGACACCTTCAGATCAAATTAATAATTGTAGGTTTATCCGGTTTATCCATTGGCTCTTGGGGCGGGCACCCAGGAGCTGGATTTAGGAGATTGTCTGGATATAAATTTCGATCCACCAGTGACAAGGGAGGCAGTAGATCTTCCGCGCCCAGGGCCCGAATTAAGCTTAAATCGACACTAATTCTAGACACCGGGATTCATGCTTTAGCCACACTTAAAATCCTCGTTGAAGCTGGTATCTAAGCTCTCTTCAGGTTGGCTGCCCTTCCAACACCTCAGTCAAACAGCAGGCTTAATTGTATTTTTAAATTATGTGATTGTTATTTACGATGAAATTTTTAAATCAGGATCTATGGGACTCGTGAGTTTCCTTCGAGGAGAGTTCGGTGACAGTCCGTGAGTTTTTATAAGAAAGAAAACACTCCTTTTTTTTTGTTAGTCTTGATGAGTTGATTTTTTTTAAAAAAAAGTAAGGTTTCTCTTCAATAAAAATATTTTTAAGGTTAAAGAAGCTCGAGTAACACTCACAAAAAAAAAATGTTAGGAAAGGTTACCTTAATATCTTGTTTATTAGTCCTACTCCTTATCTCTTGGAGCAGATTGAACTCGGTCAATTTACACGCGCGAAAAATTAAAAAGAGAAATCACTACCATCAAGTTACAGAGAGCGCACACAAATTACAACTCAGATAAGTTTAACTCTCATTAAAAACATTGTAGCACAAAAGAGGGAAAAGAAAATTGTAAATTATGATGCTAGTCTTCTTAAAAAAAATAGCTTTATTTATATAGTTTAACTACTCGTATATCAATACGAATTGTGTAAATAGTTTAGACAAAAATAACATGAAAAATTGTTTGGGAATATTTTTTAAATTATAATAAGGAAGTAATTCGTAATAAATTGCAAATTACTTCTTCTCAAAATGATATTAAACTAATTCTATATATTGTCTTCATTTTAGCGGTCAATCATACATTCCGTAAGTATAAGACTTTAAGATGGCAGACATTGTATTGCTCATTTAAAACGAGTTCTAAGAAGAATATGTTCCGCTTATTTGTATTTATATAACCATGCTTAGAATTACTTAAGTGTTATTTATATATATGTGTATTATTTTTAGGTTAACCTACTTATAATCTAAACAATTTTAAGCTTTATAATATTATTTTTACTAATTCAAGTATTTACTGTTGTTAATTCTCAAAACCAAGAGAAAAAGTAAACCATTATGCAAAAAAAATATATATGTTTCAAAATTTTTTAAAAATCTAAACTTATAGTGCAAAAATATTGAGCTGTCCGGAAGGTTATTGTCGTTTTTTTAGTAGGTTGCATAATAACAGGTCTGAATATATTAAAACAGGGGTGGCCAACCTTTTTAGGAAAATTGGGCAAACTAATACACCTGATCGGGACATCTGTTCATGCACCTCAGCGCCTAATGGTCACGTATACTAAAATGGGCACAGTAGGCCTTGGCCCTCATGGGCTGTTGCATTACTGAGTTTAATTTTTATTTCAATATTACTAAATTCACTGGAGCAGCAGCCTATAGAGGGCCAAGGTCTACTGTGCCTGTTTCAGTTTTCATGGCCTTGGGTACTGAGGGGCATGAGCAGATATTCCGGTCAGGAAATCAGCCTGACGCAAAACCCCCAGCGTTTAGTTCCTAAGCAAGCTTGCTACTCATTTATAGATCCTCAGAAGGAATGAAAGGCTGACTCGACCTTTCTACTCCGGGGTTTGAATCCCGGACCTTGGGTTGAAGCGCGATAAGCAACCACTCAGCCACTGGGCTTCAATTTCAATATTAAAAAAAATCATATACTATAGGTTTACTTGTAAATCAAGTCCATTTTGCTTACCTATGTGCGTTATTTTTAAAGACAAAAATGTACTTTTTAAAAGAGAATTTCTTTAAAAAGCATAAGTTGGCAACAACGAAGAGAATGAACTTATTGGCTGGAAGCGCGTGATTGCATTGTATCATGTGACTATGACGTCACATAAATTTATGTACTGATTGGCTGGAAACAAATTATTGCAGTTTTGGTTTGACTATGACGTCACATGAATTTAGGCAATTATCTTCCGAATTAATTTTAAATTTGGCATTAACCTTCAAAAAAAATTCTATTTACAAATATGAGGTTTTGTTAAAAAATACAACCAAGCACGTTTTTGAAATATTTGCAGTATGTATTCACGTGGATTGATTTCAAAAAGATGATGAACCAAGCAATATTTGAGTGACCACAATCAAAGGATAAAATAATAAATTTTTAGATACCAAAATATGAACTTCCTTGAATGGAGGAATAAAACTAATATCTTTTTTCAATGTCAAAATAAATTAATTAATCGTTTTAATTTTTTTTAATTTATCAAACATAATTATATTTTTAAAACTATGTAGGGTACTTTCGTATCAAAGCACTGTAGCTAAATTTGCGCCAAAATCTGACATATTCGGGTTTTTTTAAACAAAAAAAAATAAAAGCCTATATACCCTATATAATTATAATTAATTTATAAAAAGTAAAAGGTAAAGTTCTAGTTGTACCTCCTAAAGAAACGCGTTTTTCAAAATGGCCAACTTGCGCTAAATTCTGTTCACGCATCCTGCGTATAAGAACTAGGAGTAAAATCCTCAACAAAAAAAAATTAAAGCCAAGTTTTTGTCACCAAATCAGGGAACTCAACTAGGATCCACTTCCAATTAAAAAATCATGTACATTCTTTTAAAAACAACTTTTATATTTGTAAATGGAATTTTTGAGTATTTCTTATATATGATTATGGTTTCCTTTAATGAAAAATGGGTATTTATACATTACTGCGACCGTATTGGCGACATTAGATAAAACGAAGAAGATGGTTGCCATTTCAGCGCGTACGACACATGCAAAATCGGGTTGCCAACTTCGAGAGTTATCTTGATCGTTGGCATTGTTGCGATAGTACTTAAGTACCAAAAACTGTTTTAATTGTTTTGTGCATACCATTGAAAAATAAATTATTGTTCGGACTTTTTTTAGAAAAAAAAACTGAAAAACAGAATATTGGAGAATATGATTCGTTTTTATATCGTCGACCAATTTTGCCAAAGGCTGTCTAGCTTTAATACATGAACAAGAGTACTGCGTTTGTGCATGTGTAGGGACAGTTTTTCACTATTGGCTGCATATTGTGACATTTGGCGTCGACTTTTCAATTGACGAAATGATCAATGGTATAATACTAAAGTACTGAAAATATCAAAGAATAGTAATAATGAAGGAAATTTGTTATTCCTGAAGCTTATTGTCATGAATATATTCTAACGTAAATAACATATAGTATATATTTTATATATTTTATACATTTGATTAAAACAAATATAGGTATGTTTTTTTAAGTTAACTAGCAACAGGAAGTTATGATGCATTTCTTAATAATTTATAACTCAAAATGATGTTACAGGTAATTAATAAGGTTTTATATTTTTAAAAATTATTATATTGTATTACTCAAACTTCAAACAATTATGTGTGCCATAATTATTTAAGATGTTTAAGATACATAAACTGTTTGTAAATGTCTTTTAATTTTTCTTCTTAATTCAAAACATATAGGTTACAAACGCCCTGGACAAGGTTAGCATAACCTTTAATTTTTCTTATTTCTGTACCCATTAAAGCATGAAATCCGTTAATGTGCAGATTACCTAACTAATTTTCAGAATAATTGATTAGCTGCGTTTAAGAGCGGAATCAAGATTTTATCGAATTTCAGTGACATAATCTTCACATTAGAGGTTTATATGTATCGTTAAATTTCACAAAAGTTTCTTTCTCACATTTTCTTTTTGTTAGAAATTTTTATTGAACGCTTACTCATCCCAGAATAATTTATCCTAAACATTTAGATAGAGAGTGGCAGTAAAAGTATTCCATAAAAAACTCCTTCAATTTATATGTTACAAACTTAATTACAACGACCAGTATAATATGTTAAGCCTTTTGATTCTTCGTATTATAGTTTTTTCAATTGATTGACAATTGATTCTATCAACTAATTAGTTGTTTGCTTGATTGTATTAACGTGATTCATTAAACGAAAAATAAATAAATAACATTTTATCAATTCTCTTAATAGTTATAACATATTAAACCATTTGATTGTTTGTATAATAGCCCTTCAATTGATTGACAATTGATTCTACCAACTAATTAGTTGTTTTGATTGATTGATAATTGACTCTATCAATTAAAGTGTTGTTCAATTATATTTCGATTCTTAAGAAAAAAATAAATAAACAACATTTAATTTAAGCGCACAGAAACGTTGTTGCTGTTCCACCAAACATCTTATTTTCACTTTAACTAGTGTCTAATAGGTAATACACAGATTACCTAGGTAATTTGAGAAATGAAACAATTTTCCACACACTAGTTAATGTGCAGATTAGCTAGCTAATCTGAGGTTTTTAACTTATTTCTGCACTTTATCGGTAATATTTATACTAAAAGCATTTAACTTATCAATATGTTGCATATGTGAAGATTTGTCTCTGAATTTTTCTCATATTTCTCTCTTACTTTTATCACCAGTTTAATTAAATAAATAAATGCGTATTTATTTGCATATTTTTTTTTTAAAATAGAACTATACTTTAAATTAAACTGGTTTTATATTCTAATATTTTATATTTTTCTTTTTCAGTGCACCACCATTCGTACCGTAAGCATATAATATTAAAAAAAACCACTTTTACATAGTTTTCTTAAGTAAAAAAGTATATAAATTGAACAATATTTAAAAATGAAATGGAAAATTGTGTTTGTACTTACAATGATGAGTTTCAGGAACAACCATTTTTTTTTTTATTTATTCTTCATTAAAAATAATAGATGTGATAGCTTAATTTCTTATGCAATTCTAAATGAGAAGGATTATTTAGAAATAAAAAATATATATTTAGTAAAGAAATATTTTTAAAATCCTGTAATGAAAAGAATAAAATGATTTTATTTAAAAATATTTTCCCAATTAACTGTGCTTTAATAGTGATTCTAAAGTTATCTTTGTCTATCGAAAGTTCTATACAGGAAGTTAAAACCGAAAAGGGTAAAATTGTTGAATTACAAAACTATATTTTTGATACTAAATTCTTGACATTCATTAAAAATTAAGACATTTAGTGACTATAAATTTGAATAAGTAATTAATAAATAATTTATTACATTCTAATTATCTAATTTTTATTTCTCTTCTTAATAAAAAAATTTACAGGTTATAAGAATCCTGGAAAAGGTGAGCTTAACTTGCATTCCATTTATATGCGTACATTTAAATACTTAATTTCTAAAATATACACTCTGATGGAAAAAAATCCCTACACCAAGAATTATGAAGTATAAATGAAATTTAATGAGCGGTGTTTATATGTCTGAAAGATGACGTTGATTCACACTTCGAGTTAGGTGCATAAATGAGCGTGTTAGTAGAGCCATTTTGAGCATGCAAATTAGGTGTACTTGATTGGAACGGGTCAGGTGTATTGGATTTGAACGAGATCCTATAAAAAGGATAAGAAAAAATAGATTATCTGTCCTCAATATTGTAGAACGTAGGAATGTATCCACAATGCATGATTGATGGCAGCAGTAGTTTCGGGAAGGCGCCATATCAAGAAAATCGGGATCCAGGCGCACACGGGTCACCACTGACAGAGAAGACCACCGCACTCGCCGCTGTGACGTTTGATTCAATAAAGCTAGCGTGATTTGAAATATAATAATTTAGTTTAATTAAGTCACGGCTATTATTTACATTAATATACCATTATGTACTATTAGATGATTAGTTCCAAAATAGCTTTGTGTGGGAGGGATCTTGGTGACCGTTCACTGCCAGGTTTCGCTTTCAACCCTTGGTTTTTCTCCCGGTTAACTTTTCGGTCTCTGCGGTTGACCGTTGTTGGCATCCTTTTCCCCCCTCCATCCGGTCGGGGCGGAAGTGGTTTCTCCTCGTGTCAAAGGTTGAATGGACTAACTAAGACACGTCCGTCGCAGTATATTAGCGATTGCAGGTGTTTTTGCACATGTGATGATCAATTCTCCTAAAACTGATCCGGCCGTGGGAGGAAAGTCACAGGTGTCCCAAAAGGGGGACGCACAGATGTCACACCGCATGGCTGTGGAGTATCGTGCATCTGCAGCAGAAATTACAATTTTCTAGGCATAGAATTACTGTATGGAATTGATTATTTGAGGTATTAGCTCCGAGCCAGACATCCTATATTCTTCCCACCATTAGTTCCTAATAACTGGCATCTGCGACTTCAGTGATGGAACGCTAAAGCTAACAGAAGGGCTGAGTGGCGATGTTGTTGTGTTTTTCTCAAATGAGACCTGTTTCTGTCTTAATAGAAAGTGATGTCCATATAAAGATTAGAAGAAGGCCAGGTCTGAGTCTGCAAGCAACCTTTCTACAGTCTAGTCAAACTGGAACTCCACCTGGATTTATGATCTGGGGAACAATTTTCTATGATAGCATGGGCCCTCTCTTCGTTATTCCAAGCACCCTAATTGCAAATTTGTATGTCAGTATGGTGATTCAAACTGTTAAGCAGACATTTATGAACATTATTCAAGATAATGTGCACCTCATATCGCTTTTGTAACCCAAAATGATCTGTAGAGTGTCGCCGTGTTGCTTTAGGTTGCTAAATCACCAGGTTTTTCACCAATAAAGAACGAAGGGGACATCATTGGACGCCAAATCCAGCTTCATCGACAACCAGAATTAAACGCCCTTAGTTTAATTCTGGTGCCGACCAAGTGCAACAGGCATGTAAATCCATCCCACAAACTAGTATCCAGTACCTGTGCCGTGGCTCAAAGGTCGCAGACGTAAGAAGGTTCTAGGAAGAAGCATACATGCTAATAAAATAGCTCATTTTCTGTTGTTGTTGTTGTTGTCGTGTATGACAGAGTGCAAAGGTGTATATAACAAAATAAAGATATAGTCAAATATTGCAAAAAGCGTGAATCACTGCCATGGCATCATCCATGGCACGATCCGAGTATAGGATGTCCATGCTGTAGTCATTGTCTATTTTAAAAAGAGCACCAACAATGGAAGGACAGCTAAAAAGGTGTTTGCGATCCAGTTGCTTGCCTGGGCAGTGTCTGCATTCCACATATGATCTGGATCCATCAGGCAGAATCTTCGCGCCCTTAAAATGCTTTGTCCTTAGTCTGGTTATTGTTGTTGTAATTTCTCGGCTATAATTTAATTCTGGGAGCAAGAAGTTTCTTTCATGGGTTTGAGCAGAGCTTTTGTTTTGCGACTGCGTTGGCATCAAAGACCGTAGTCGAAGAAGTTAACACTTGAACCTGTATCTTCTTCGACTACGGTCTTTGATGCCAACGCAGTCGTAAAACAAAAGCTCTGCTCAAACCCACGAAAAATATTTCTCGCTCCCAGATTATGACAAGTGCAATAGCTCATTTTATTTCATCATTAGCACTTTATGAAGAATAATATTTTGTAACTTAACTCTGGGAGTGTTATGGAACCCTAACTCGTAATCGGATAATTTGATTATCGAAAGTACTTATCTGGATGGAAGCTCCTTGTTATGATTCTTCTTGAAGCCCGATAGTACGGTCAGCTTCAAGGTTGGTTTGTTAACTACTTCCTATATATAGTGGATTCTCCGTCTATTATTAATCTTAAGATGCGCGACCTCCAGAAGCTACTTACGTTTACTAACACTTGGAATTCAGCTTAACGATCAAAGCTTAACCATTAACACGCATACTCAACGATAGGCACTCAAATGGAAATTACATTTGCATAAAATTAAGTCATCTCTACGGAAAGTGGTTTTTGAACTAAAACCACAGTTAAAGAGTATTTTTCCCATGACGATTAGTAGAAGACCTGAATAGAACCCGTTACACCTGTACGATACATTCATTGTATGCACGTTTGCATACAATGTATGCAAATGTACGATTATTAATGTACGATCACTTTACATTTTAAATGGCTTTTCTCGCGCTTACATTGACCTGTTATCTTAAAGCTTAAATAATTAAACATGCTACCTAGACAAATGTATTGCTGAAGTTTCATTACTCTACATTAATTATATCTTGGTGTTGGGAATTTTTTTCCAACAGTGTACTTAAATCCAAATTACTAAGTTTTCTCTAGTACAGTAGAACGTCGTTTATCCGAATCAATTGAGACCGGACACCATTCGGATACATGATTGTTCGGATAACCGAAGACCGAATGCGAGCCATGTAGTATATGATACTGGACACTATATAAATATTGAAAATCATCACATGCGGGAAACGTGTTTGAAGAGAGAGCCAATTAGGAGCAAAATGTCGCCATTTTACCTTTAATGTGGAAAATAATCACTTATTTTTCGCTGTACCATTGTAAACCATCGTATTTTCAATGCAAGGTCGCTGATTCTCTTCAGCAGCAGTAGTTGAGTATGACAGCACTTTGATTGTTGGTCGTACCACTCCATGACTGTCTCTAACGCTTCGTTTTTGTTGCCCTTGTCTTCATCCGTTTCATCATCGACAGGTCGGATTCTTCTTGCACAGAAGTCACGATCTCGTCATCATTTAGCATTTGAAACCCGCAGTCTTCTGCATAGCCTGCCATCCAGGTATCTACATCATCAAAACTCAACAAAAGAGCACGTATACACCCCCTCACTTGGAAACAAATTAATTCCTAATCCGCGGACCTAATATTCCGGGCAGATGTTTACCATATCACACAGCTGAAATTCCCCAAATATCCCTCACCTTGGGTTTTCCCGTCACTTTTGGCCTCACAGGAAACAAATGTTGATCATTGCACGGTTCGAAAACGGATCCGGACTTTGGTTCGGATATTTGAAGCTCCGGATAATAAACGTTCGGATAAACGACGATCTACTGTATTGTTGAAATATAGCATATAGATTTTATTTTATTTTATTTCAAATAATCATAATTGCTTTTTCGAATATTTTCACGTTATTTCAGATTTTTTTTTCAAACAAAATTTGAATAGCTTTTTTACTCTAATGTCACAGAAAGAGACAATAACTTTAAATACCAAAATACAATTAAATTAAATAATATAAGTAAATCATTCATCATTTCTAATAATGGCTATGCACTTTTCATTCTGCTTAAAGATCCTTTTACAAATTCCTTATTAAAATGCTTGCGTTATGTAATTCCTTAATGTCATCTATAAATAAATAAAAATCATTTCATAACATATTTTTTTTTAAATTTTATATGTGCTGAGATTAATAATGATAATTCTATATTTTTTTTAAAAAATTCTGCAAGTTAATTAAAAAATGCTTTGAATTTAAAGATGCTCGTTTTTTATGTTTTTTAAAAATAAAAAACCTATTGCGTAAATTTCACACATATTTTTACGATGCAATTTTTTACAATTTTTATTTTTCATATATTATACATTACACCAGGGGTCAGCAACCTATGGCACGTGGTACAATTCACAGTGTCATGCACTACTAAACAAATTTATCAATTTTTGTGTGGATGGATGTTGATAAATTTGTAATGGACCTAATTTGACGAACATCTTCAAAAGTATGGACATATACGGAATTACGAAAAAAATCTAGATGATAATTCTAAAGATAAATTTGCAACTATTTTGTAAATTATTGAATGCCATTGCTAAAGAGATTTAATTGTCTGAAGAGAGAAAATTGCATATACTCTGCTTTCCACTTTTGTTTCTACAAATCTAAGTAAAACATTTTTCCTCTCATATTGAAAATATTTTGAATTCGCAAAGAAATTGTTTCATCACAACTGAAGGCTCGGAACCCTGCCTAATTGAAAGTCACACATTGTTCCCCTGATTTTGCGATGTGAAAGTAGAGGGATGCACAAGCACTAGGTTCGCATTGAAATTTTTATTTATCATTTTATTTAACTCTACTGAAGGAAAATATTTATACTTATGTTGTTCATTTTTATCTTAATAAATAGTTTTAAAAATACACAATATATGTACGATTTTAATTTTTTTTTTAATTTTTGTTGAAAAAACTTCTATTTTATGCTGTTTGTTTTTATGTTAAGGAATATCTTTAAATGATGCAAAATTAATATATAATAAAACTATAAATACATATTATTGTGAATTCTATTCTTTAACGCTATATGCATTATCGGGAGGAATCGAATTATTTCAAAAATGTTCTACTATGTGGCACGCTTAATTATATTGGTAGATTCTTTTTGGCATGCTACAGCTAAAAGGTTGCCGACCCCTGTATTACATAATCATTTAAGTTTTATTTTATCATCCTGCCATTTGTGTGAGGTTCTTTTTAAAACTTATCTGAGAAAAAAATACTCGAATTTTAACAACCCAATATCTATTGCCTTTTTATGCGTGAAAATATAACCTTACATGTTTATCTGAAAATAAATGTATTGTATAGATGTTTTTAATATTTTAATAGATTAACTGAAATATCTAGTTAGTTCAAAGAAATTGTTTATATTGTTATTATTCTTACTAACCATTCCTTTCTTTTTCTTTTTCAGTCCACCGCCATACTTACCGTAAGACATAAAAATAAAAAATATAAAAAAGACTGCTTCTATTTATGTTTTTGTTTCTATAACAAAAATGTGAATTAGAACCATAATTTAAACATAGTATTGAAAACTATGTTCATATTTAGAATGATGAGTTTCTCACAGGGTTCAATTTTATTGATTCTTTCTTCAAAGTAATATGTAAAAGAACTAAATTTCTTATACAATTCTAACAAGAAAGCTCTTTTAATAATCAAATTGTAAAGCATATATATGTGTTAGCAAAAAAAAATATATTTTTAAGTTCCGTTATATATTTTAAAAAGAGTGAAATAACTTTGTTTTAAAAATTTCTCAGAGTACCTACTTCAATTGTCATTCTGAAATTACTCGAACCAGCGAAATTGAAGTTTCAAAAAAATACAAAAGTAGTTTTTCGTGATTTTTATGTTTTTTGGTGTGCTGATTTTTAAAATAACCTCTATTTGTATCCATCACGTCAGAATTTTTTGTAAAATCGATATTTTTGCTCAAATTTTATTTCAAAAGAAATTTTTTCGAACAATTAAGCATGCGCTATCTGACAATAATGGTTTTTATTCTGTTAAATCTTTATAATTATTGATTCTTGGTGAGGCTTAGTGTGTTATTCAACAAAAGGTGAAAGGCTTAAGCACAAAAAAATGAAAAACTAGATGTATTTTTGTTTCAAATAACAAAAATACGAATTGAAAGCATAGTTTAAAAAAAGTACAGGAAATTGCGTTCACACTTACAGATATGAGTTCAAGAATCACCCATTTTATTCTTAATTCAAGGCAATAAATGAATTTTTGTACAAATCTGATCAGAAAGGCTTATTTAATAATGAAAGAAAGTAAAGTAAATGCAATAAAAAAAAAAGAGTAAGGAAAATATTTTTGAATTCTTATTTTAAAAAGAATATAATAATTTTTGTTTTAAAAGATTTCTCTGTATTAATACTTCAATATAAATTCTAAAGTTATATTTGTCTGTCAACATTTTTACGCATTAATTTAAAGGTATAAAAAGTTACAATTGTTAACTGACAAAAATTACATTTTCAAAACTAGTCGACATTTTTTACAAATTCATAATAATTTGGATATTAAGCAAGTATAAATTTAAATAAGTAACTTAAGTTTATATGTTCTCTTTTTTTAATTTTTATTTTTCTTCTGAAAAAAATTAATAGGCTACAAACAACCTGGAAAAGGTGAGTGTAACTTGTATCTATTTTATATATATTCATATAAAAACATTCAATATATATATATATATATATAAAGATTTGATATATATTCATATATCTTTTTTTCAATTCCTACTATTAGTCACTCTCTCTATATATATTTATCTTATTCAAATTTTCAATCGTTTATAAATTACATTTTAAAGCGCTCGTTTGAGCTGAAATTTGATATACATTAGTACATATATTATTTTGGATGACAATACGGTAATTTACTTATAATTAATAAAAATTAATTGATTAAAACTAATTATTCAAAGAATTTCAGATACAGCCATATAGGCATCATTTTTGGTGACTTGTGTCAAAATTTTAAAAAAAATTTCTCACATTTTAAAGAGCTCATTTGAGTTGACATTTTCTATACATGATTTTTTTGGATGAGAATATGAAAATTTAATTCATTAATTAAATTTAATTAATTAACTTTTGCTTCATAGGGGAGAAAAAAATAAAATAAAATTTTTCTTTGTAGACCCAAGTAGGAATTGACTTTTAAAAAAATTTATATTACTTGTTTACGTGTATAATTTATATTCGAGGCATCATTGAGTTAAGGGGTCAAAATCTTTCGTGTTTGTAATTTTATTCAGAAATAAAAAAAAATTAAAAAATACAGAAATACGTGTATTTAAATTTTTTTTTATTTTTATTATTATCTCGAATCCAAAAAATCAAATAAATCTGAGTTTATGAGTGACAGAGACTTAATGGAAAAACTAAATATTAAAAAGGAAATTCATTTCATAAAAATATTTTTCAAAAATTCTTATATGTGCTGAGTTAAGTCATGCTTAGTTAAAATAATACTTCATTTTTTTTAATTTTGCAAGTTAATGGAAAATGCATTGAATTTAATGCTACATGTCTTTGTTGTCTTTAAAAATAAAGTATCTTTCGTGAAAATTCCATATATATTCCTTACAATGTTATTTATTGTAATTTCAATTTTTCATATACCGAGTTTGCCAAAAGTTCGTTTAAACTTTAAATATTCATTTAAAAAAATAAAGAAATGATGATCAAGCAGTGCAGTTAACTAGAAAGGGTTCGCAAAGAAGTCGAAATTCTTTTCAGGAGCAAAAAAATTTTTAGACATTGTAACATAGGTGACTTACTCTCGGCACCGACTAAAGGTGTGGGAGGAAGTAAAGGATGACTCGCTGTAATACTTTTCATCTATTTATTCAGCACACTAATTATCAACAGGCGCAATTCAAGTATTCAAACAAGATGAGATGTTCCAATAAAAAGCAGAAGGGGGCATTTAACTACGAGAGACGAGAGTTATGAGAAGACTTCTATTAAATTGATCCTCCTCCTATGAATCAATCCACCACTCTGATATTTGATTTACAATTTAGCTGTGGTGACCAATCGTCACTTAAATATCTTCCACTATTTAATGCCCGAAACGCGCTATCAATGTTTACAAATACCTGACCGGTAGATATATTTCCTTATCGTTAGCTTCTATATTTCAATCTCCAGGTAACTCCGTCTATCCCTCTATTCGTCTATTCACCTATTCATCTATATCTCTTGCTAGAAAACCTCTACTTTTTGTATATAACTGACCTAATCTGCATATCACGCTTTCTTCTTCCAAAAGAGTTGGTTGTGAATGATAGCCCAAAGATTTCCCAAGAGGATTAGTTGAAGGACGCGTATAGATCCGAAACAAAGTGGCTTCTTTGAATATGAGATGTTTTTTATCTGTGATAATTTTCATACAAAATGGGCACCTCCACACTATGCCAATTCAGTAAAATGATTTCTATTAACTACTTTTCGTTAGGACAGAGGGATTGGTCGAGGTTGCAGGATAGCATGGCCACCGGGTTCACCCGACCTCACTCTGGTAGATTTCTGGTTGTGGGGCTATTTGGAATCCCTTGTGTACCATTTATTTCCGTCAACATTGATCGAACTCTAAGATTCTATCTGTCGTGACGTTTCAGCAATTCATTCTGATAGGTTGCCTTTAGCTTTAACGGGTATTGTGAGCCACCTTAATTGTGTTGGACAATGTTCTGGAGGTCATATTGAACAATTATTATTACATATTGAACATTTATTATTACATATTGAACATTTATTATAACATATTGTACAATTATTATTACTAGGTCATATTGAACAATTAGTAATACAAGGTCATATTGAACAATTAGTATAACAAGGTCATATTGAACAATTAGTATAACAAGGTCATATTGAACAATTAGTATTAAATATTTAACAATTAGTATTACATATTGAACAATTAGTATTACAATTAAACAATTAGTATTACAATTAAACAATTAGTATTACAATTAAACAATTATTATTACATATTGAACAATTATTATTATTACATATTGAACAATTATTATTAACTATTATTGAAAAATTATTATTACATATTGAACAATTATTATTCTTACATATTGAACAATTATTATTAACTATTATTGAACAAATATTATTACATATTGAACAATTATTATTCCTACATATTGAATAATTATTATTAACTATTATTGAATAATTATTATGAATGGGGCGTACTGTTGTCCTTTACATTGTGTTTCGGTTTTCCACCACTCTCTGCTGGTGACATTTTTAACTAAAAAATATTTTTGCCACTAAAAAAACCCGACTTCATTTTGAGCCCTTTCTTGGAAACCACGCTCATTTATCATTGTTTTTTTCTTTTTTAACGAATTTTTTAAGTTTGTTCAAACTTTTGACTCATCCAGTATATTACACAATGCTTTAAACTTTATTTTAATATCGCTTTAGTTGAAATACTTTATACAAGTTATCTGCAGGAAAATTCAGAGAATTTATAAATCATTTCAGTATTTCAAAACCTTCTTTTGTAACTAATCCATGCGTAAATAATACAGTTTTAATTTATCTAAAAATAGATGTATTCTAGATGTTTTCAATATCTTAACAGATTGATATGAATAAATATCTATACTGATAAGTGTAAATATCTAGATAATGCATAAAAATCTACCTAGTTCAAAAAATTGCTCATAATATGAACTATAAATTTTTTCATAAATTTTTTTACCATTTTCAGTTGACCACCACTCGTACCGTAAGTATGAAAAATAAAAAGACTGATTATAGCTGCGTTTTTGCTTAAAATAACGAAAAAAAATTAAACCATAATTTAAAAAGAGTACAAAAGAAATTGTGTTCATGATTTCAATAATTAGTTACAGGGGGACAACCATTTAATTTATTCTTCATTCAAAATAATAAATAAGTTCTTTGATGATTGTTATTATTTTGATTAAAATAACAGACTGTGTTATATACAGGAACAAACAATATTTAAAAATTTTTTAAGTTCTGCAACACAACAAATGACACCAAAAATAAATATATAAAAGACTCATTTTAGAACCCATCATAACATCTTACTAAGGAGAAAAGCAATTGCTAAGTGCGCAGGCTACTTTAATGAACTGCTGCTTGGAAAGAAAGGAATTTACCTTCCACAGAACAAGTAACGCCATCTGGCAGTTGTTTAATAGTAAAGGAAAGATATAGCTTTAAATATGCAGAGGTACAGTGTGAATTTTCTCGTACAATTCTTATAAGAAAGCCTTATTTAGTAATGAAAAAAGTACAGCATGCGTTATTAGTGAAGAAAATAATTTTAAAATCCTGTCTTGAAAAGGATAAAATAATTTATAGTTTTAAAAGAATTATCTAAATAGCTACATCAATAGTAATTCTGAAATTAAACGTCTATCGGCATCGGAAATAAAAATGTAAAAGGGTAAGATTTTTGAATGCCAAAATTATATGTTCGAATTAAATGCTTAACATTTATAAGAAATTCATAAAAAAAAAACATTGGAAATTTAAACACTATACATTTTTGAAAAAGTTATTAATAATCAACAGACTATATCCTAAATTTTTTAATCCTCATTTCTCTTCTTAATTAAAAATTTTTAGGCTATAAAGTTCCAGGAACAGGTGAGCTTAATTATTTTCTTTTAAACATTTATATTTATTTTTACATGTGTACAATTCATTTAATTTTCTTAATATATTTTTACTAATCTCTCTTTTTTTTCCTTTTTCAGTTGACCACCATAAATATCGTAAGCATTAAAAATAAAAGGACTGGTTTCAGTTGCGCTTTCTAATTTCAATAATATCAGTAAAAATATTAAATTATAATTTTAAAATAGTTAACCTTGGCTGGTATGTCCAAATCCCAGTAATATGTGCCTGCATTGGCTATTCAATTTATTGTCATTGAAAATAATTAGCAAAAACTAATTTTGTGGAAAATTTTTAAATAATTTTTTTGTGATTCAATGAACATATTTTTAAACTATATTTAAAACATGTTTCTTAAAGTTTGAGTATTAAGTGAATCTGAAACTCTTATAGCATTTAATGGAGCCTCTGCAATAAGTAATGAGCACCTGAAAAAAAACTATATCCACAAATGTATAATAAATTCTTTATTAATCTTAGAGAAGGTTGTAATATCAAATTGTTTTTGTATTATGTCTCTTTACAAGCTCTTTTTAAAATTATGTAAATTTTTCGACCCCAAATAATTTCGTTTAAATTTTCCATACAACAGTAACTTGAATCATAACAAAAATTAATGACCAGAAAAGTAAAATTTTTAAAATATATATGTTTTTTCCTCACTGAAGCACAATTAATCTCTTCATTAAGTCAAAAACTTGTTAGTGGTTCATATGACTATATACAGCAGGGGTTGGCAACCTTTTATCTGCCAAACCAATCTACCAATAAGATTCAGCGTGCCACACAAAAAAACCATAAGTACAAATCATTTGGTCATTTTTAAAACAATTCGATTCCCACGATAATGCATGCAAAGTTATAGAATAAAGGTCAATAATATAAATTTAGACTTTTATTATTCCTTAATTTTACATCATTTAAAGATATTTCTTAGCGTAAAAATAAACAGTATAAAATATAGCTGTTTCTTAAACAAACAAAAGTTAAATAGTACAAATATTAATTATTTGAAAGCATATTTATTAAAATAAAAACCAGACAACATAAAATATAAATATTTTATTTAATTATAGTTAAATAAAAAAGATAAATAAAAATTTTAATTTGTGAACCTAGTACTAGCAACGCTCTATCTTCATATCGCAAAATTAGGGCATAATTTGGGACTTTCAATTCGACACAATTCTGGGTGTTCAGTTAATTGTTAAACAATATCTTTGTGGACTCGAAATATTTTTCATATGGGGAAATAATTTTCTTAGATATGTAAAACCAAGAGTGGAAAGCAGAGAGTACATGGAATTTTCTATCTTCAAACAATTAAATCTCTCCAGCATGACATTCAATAATTTACAAAATAGCTGTAAATTTAGCTTTAAAACTATCTTTCAGATTTTTTTCATAGTTCCTTAAATGTCCATAATTCCGAAGATGTTGTCAAAAAGGTCTTTTACAAATTTATCACCTTCCAATTACTCAAAAATGGACTACTTTGTAGAGTAGTGCAGAGTGTCACTGAGATTGATACCGCGTGCCATAGGTTGCCGACCCCTCATGTACAGGGTGGGACAAATAAAAGGGGTCTGGAGGACAACTCAACAAAGGAACAAGACAAATGAAAGGAGATAATTTATTAACTTGCTTATAGCAGATGCTGAAAATGACCACCATTCATCATTTGGCACCTCAGGGTCCTAATTAGCAAGTTGCAGAACGCAGATCAAATTTGGGCTGCTGAAATCACGGCAATATCATCAGAAATGTTCTGTTGCAATTCTTGAAAATTACGAGGGTTATTGCGATACACCTTAGACTTAATGGTTCTCCACAAAAGGTAATCACACACTGACCTATCAGGTGACCTTGGTGGCCAGCTAAGCCCGAAATCAGGGTGGCCAGCTAGGGCAGAGATCAGGCTGACCTCAACTTCAACTCTGCCAAAAGTGAAGATTGTGTAAATATGATCCATGGGTTCGGCGAGATGTATGGGCAGTTGCATCGTCCTGCCAGAAGTAACTGTAGGTATTTTTCTCCTCAGCTAATGTTGCCACAAATGGATTGCCATTAATCAACTTAAACTTACACAGATCTGAGCCGGTTTCAACCACTTGGTTGTTGTTATTGTTGCCGTGTCCTTCCTGAAGGGAAGGAATGGCAGTTGCCATAGCCTGAGACAGGTTGTATTTCTACACGATAAATGGAGACACCACCTCCTCAATTTAGGTATGGAACTGGAGGGAAGGGAAATATTTTCCAAGCCCTTACACCCGGTTTCTGCTACGAGGGTCCACAAGACTTTCGAACCCACTGATTTAGAGAGGAGCACGTACTCCTTGTGTATTTAGAGGGTATTTGGTGGCATCGGGCATAGAACCCGGGCCTTCCATCTAGGAGATTCCGATGCTCTAACCACTAGGCTACCCACAGTCATCTTGGTGTGCGAGTCATATTCATGCCCAATCATACCCACTTTTCCTAGGCCAATATTATTTGCTCCACCATGTATAAACATAAAGATTTAAATGAACAAAATTCACGGTGGTCATATGATAAAGGCAGTCATGTGTTCTTCTTTGAATTCAAAACAGGCATTAAGCTTGTATTTCCTGTTATATTTATAAAATTTAGATAAAATATTGGATTTTATAACTGGGTACAAGATATTCAAGTATTAAGAAGAAAATTTTGCTAAAAAGTTTTTAAGATTAAAAAGAGATGTATGCGGAACGTGTACTTTTAAATCCAATGTATTTTGCTTATTTATGTGCGTTATCATCAATCACAAAAACATTCTTTTTAAAAGAAAGTTTCTGCTAGAAGAAAAAGTTGGCAACAGCGAAATAGTTAAACCGATTGGGTGAAAACACGTACTTGCTTTTATTACATGACTATGACGTCACTGGAATTTATTAACTGATTGACTGGAAATATGTAATTGAATTATTAAGCAACTATGACTTCACATGAATTTAGCCCAATAGTTATACATTGTTCTATGCGCTGAGAAGACATATTTTTGTACTGCTTGTGGCTCCTGTAATACGATTTGAACTCAATAGTTTATGCATGTATTGTATTTTCATAACTGTATTTAATTTTTATGAATAAATTGTTTGAATTTCTTTCCCGCATCAAAATTAAAGGTTACAGGCTTCCTGGAAAGAGTAAGTTTAATTTTTCTTATTATTTGAATTTCAACTAAATTATAGTTTATTTTTAATCAATTAAACAGTCTAATTACTTATTAATCAATTAATAGTTTTAAATTTTTAAAAATTCTATGATAAATAAATTGAAAAAGTACTTCCAAATTCAAGAATAGTAGCAACTGAATTAATAAAACTTACAAAGTAATAATTTTAAATAAATTTTGATATAAATTAAGAAGAATATTCAAATCATATGCATAAGTTTCTATGACTTAAGTGTGACTGCATCAGAAATGTGATACTGAGTTATTTAGTTAACAGTGAAAAATACAGTAATTTATATAAACCATTTTATGATTTCAACATAAGCAAGAAGTTGGGCTTTTTGAAAAAGTACTAAATTTATTAAAAAATAGTTTAAGAAAAGCTTTTAATCAAATGCTGTAACTTATTTCCGTTTTTCTTCTTTTAGCTGATACTCATACTTACCGTAAGTATTAAAAGAGAAGATTATTTTGGTCAAGAAATATAAATTTTCATTTTCATTAATTTTATCAATTTATAATAATCATAACGTTAGGACAAAGGATTCAATAGAATGAATCATACCTAATAATGCTTTTAAATGATATTTTTATAAATAACAGATTACACCAGGCAACATCAAAATTGTTTCGGGCTCAAAAATAGTTTATTGTGAAGTATTTTGGTCTGATAAACACGAAAATCATCATAAAAGCTTCAGATTAGCTCTTGTTTTCAAGAATCAGAACTCAGTATTCATAAATAGCTGTATTTTTTACTCATCTTTACTTTATGTGTATAATCATTTTGATGTTCATTTGAGCGGGTAGATGAAGCTCTTGCCTCGGGATCAATTTTTATTTCAACGAAAAGCGTATAACCACGCCACTTTCTTCAGGTGTGTTTTGAGTCTAACCTAGAGCATCAGTAGAACAAAGAACAGGCAATAGTTCACGATTCAAATGATATTCATTGTTTTTCGTCTTACAACTCAAGGTAAATCAATTCAACTATATTTAGGTCTCAAAGATAAGTGTAGTATAAGGATTTTTTAGATAGCAAAAAAGGTGAGAACTATCAACAGTTTGTGAAAGGACTCCTACAAAATTTTCATGCCCAGGATGCATATGTCTCTAAAGATCCATTTTTTACATTCCCATCTTGTTTTCCCTAAAAACTGTGGAACTGTAAGCGACGTGAACACGGCAAAAGGTTTCATGAATGGAACGTATATATCAGGGTCGTCGGGATGAATCAATGCTCGCAAACTACTGCTGGACAATTATAAGGGATACTCAGGCTTCGATATACAAGAGGCAATTCAAAAGGAAATGTTCACAGGAAATAAACTAAAAAATACTACTGATTTCTGATATGAACACGGTTTCTTGAAACATGACTTATAGTACTGTATGTATTAGTTAGTAATGTTTTTTTCGTCAAATTTACCAATAAATTGATAGATGGATTGTGGTATATCTTAAAAACAAGAGCTAATAAATAAATTTCATTTGCATATTTGTTTTTTTTTTAACCCAAAATTAGTAAGAATAGGCTATTTAAAACTAGGAATCACAGACAAAAAGTGGTTTTTTGTTGCCTAGTGTTATCTTCTAAAAGATGAGAAGTTTAAGAATTTTTTTTAGAAGACTAAAAGTCGTAAACTAAAAGTTTATTAAAAAAATTCTAATAAACTATAAGTTTTGAGAGAACTTTATCAAACAATACTTTAAAAGGATACCATATACAGCAGTGGTTCCCAACCCCCAGACCGGTACCCGTCCAAGAATTAGATAGTACCTTGCCATGCAAGCAACATTAAATTATTTCTAAGTTATATACTATGATGAGTTTTTCTAGGATTTTTACGATTTTTATGAAAATCATCTTGGTATTCCTATAAATTTATAATACTAAGCATCATTCTTTTTATTTTTTTTTTTTCTTTCATATCTCTTCTAAATTCTGGTATTTTATTCAATTGATATTCTTTTATGTATTATATTTTTTTTTTTTTTTTTTTATTTATATTATATTATATTTATATATATATATATATATATATTTGGTGTAGATATTTTATTCAGAAGGCATGATTAAATATGTTAATTTAAATTATTAAATCAAAATAATTTAAATATAAATAATCAACGACATTCAGTAAACCGCGTTTAAATTATCAAACATTAACTGGTCCGCGAAGCTAAAAAGGTTGGGGAACACTGATGTACAAGGTATCCTGAAACTCAACGTCAAGCGGGTACGAGGTGAAAGGGTGAGTCTTATAAGTTTTCTGGGGAAAATTTTAAAAATATTCACTAACACTTGGTTGAGTGATGACTTTCATATTTTCGAAAATGTGGAAAATTGACGTCATTAGATATTGCGACAACAAATTACGCAATTTTACAGGAATTTTTTTCACTAACGTCATCTTACTTAGTCGTGCAATTGAGCACAGTCATAAATAGGGCAAAATATTTGCTACTTTTAGCTAAAATTATCGCAGTTTGACTCAATTGAAAAAATGATGTCACCTAACTTTGACTCTACATAAAAAGAGTTAAAGTTAGGTGTTACATAAAGTTGCATATACTACCCTAAGCAAGTTATTTCAAAAGATGACCCATTTAGTTAAGATTCTGAAATATATATAACGCTTGCTACTTTTCTCTGTCTGTAACAAATGCTGCCATTTTTTTAACAAAATTACTTCATTTCAAAATACTTAATCTTAAGTGTATAACTCAAATTAAACAATAAACTTTAAAATAAAACGGAAAACATTTTTGAAATACTTTAAAAAAATACTTCTCGAAGTTTTGCCTTATACACAAATGTAGGCTGTGCACCTGTTTAAAAGTGATTGCTTGATTGATGAGTAAATAGTTAATTTTTTCTTCCACTGCTTCGGCAATTCCTTTGGCGCAGTTTGGTTGCATTTTCGATTGATTTAAAAGAAGTAAGAAGAACATTTAATTCATTAAAGTATTGAAAAATGTTTACCGCTCTGTTTTTAAATTTATTGCTTGATATGAATTACAGACTTAAAATTGATTTTTTTTAAATGAAATAATTTTGTTTGAAAAATAAATGGCAATATTTGTTATGGATAGAAAAGTAGCAAATATTCTACCATTATGGAATCTAAACTAAGGGATCATCTTTTAGAATGTAGTATTTTTCTTTTTGTGGAAAGTCAAAGTCAGGTGGCATTTATACCCGATTCAAACAATCTTCGTTAATTTTAATTAAATCTGCGAAGAATTTTTCTCCACTTGGGACTGTGATTAATAGAAGAGCTATGTAAGACCACGTGTGAAAGAAATTCTAAAATTTGTGGTCACGGTAATTAAGGATGCGATTCAGTGTGCTATTTTTTCACCATTTCAAAAAAACGCTAGTCGTCACTTAAGCAAATTATACGGAATTTTTTTTAATTTTTCTCAGAACTGATATTACTCTCCCCCCCCCCCCATTTTACCCTGCGCCCTCTTGACGATGAGTTTCGGTATTCCCTGTATACCTCTAAACAAATAATCAAAACCCTGTAAAGTTTATGTGTTATACATGTTACCCAGACGTGTGAAAACTATAAACTCAAAATAAAGAACAGACTCTTCAAAATATTTCTTATAAATAGATCGTACATTAAAGAATATCATATTAGTTTAATTTTTCCGGACACATCATCATTTTATTACAAAAATCATTAATTAAACAGCATTAATTTAAAATTTCCGATTATGGATCTATAATTGATTTATAAGTTCAAGAGGCATGTTTTCGATACATAAATACATGTCTTATAAATATTTTTTTTAACTTTATATAAACTGTCAGGTAATTTCAATAAATACTCTATGTTAAAATGCATCCAGTAATAATCTTTCCTGAATATTTTGTTTTTCTTAACATTTTAGGTTACAGACTTCCTCAACTGGGTAAGTTTCCTATACAGTACTTCTCAATTGAAAAAAAAATATTTCATCCCACTTTCATATAATTCTAATCAAACGTGACAAGTAAAAATTGATGTGTAAACTTTTATTTTTATGAAATATCCATCGATTCAGTTATATATAAATATATTAAACAAAAAATAGCGCTTTATATTTAAAAAAATACTTGTTTATCTATACTTTTAGATATTTTAGTTTTAATTAAGGCATCTGACTATATTTGGAACCGCTACTTTAAAAAAGCGTATTAATAAATGTTCTTTGATATTTAACGTCCCCTAAATTAGAATTTACGTATAAAATTTTTCTAAGAATATATTCTTACAATAAAAATTATTTCTTTCTAAATTAATCCTGTTGTGCAACCACTCTAGTCATAATAGCTGTAATTGATTGAACAAAGTAACAGAAGCATCTACTAGCGACCACTAAGCTTCAGAAGAGGACAAGTGAGGACAAAATGTAGTCGTTATGAAATAACCGTGCATGTTCTTTGTCCCTCGTGGCCACGGTAGCCAAATGGTCAAGGCATCGGATCACGGTAGCGTGTCATGAGTTCAAGCCCAGTTCCGCTGAAGACCCGCCGTATAGGGGAGCGATGCACGTAAAATCTGTCGTGAGCTCAAACGTCTTCCCGTTAGTGTGGTGTGGAAGTTAGGAGAGGGAGGTGCCAGCTCAGGTGTCGTCCGCGTCCCTTGACCATGGTTCAAAATTACACGGTCCGTCGCCAAAAGCCTTCGAGTAGCTGAAGAGTGCGACAAATATTCACTCATTACTCTTTACCCCTTATTTTTGTTAACAATTAGTGTTGTCTTTATAAAATTGATAAATAGTTGTTGCACTTCATTGAAACCCAACCACAAATTTACAACTTATAGTTAAATCTTATCGTCCAACACGTGACAGTTGTTGTTATATTTAGTGGCTAAGCCTTAATTTTCTGCTTTATTATCTTCAGAATCAGACAACTAATAATTTAATGTGCGTTTTTTTTTAATTTACAGTATTCATTAAAAAGTACTTATATAAAAAATATCTCTTAATTTTTTTTAATTGATGAATATTCTTATTTTAGAAAAGAAAAGTAAGTTGTATCTTGTTTAGCGGATTGTTTTATTGTTATTTTTGAATTTATATTAGTTTTATTTTTATTTTTGTTATTTTTAGTGATTTCATATTTGTGCATAATTCCATTGTTTGCATCCAAATAATAAATATATCGAGAATTTTTTTTTAAAGTTACGAAAGAACAAATTTTAGAATTTAACTTTATATTCAACACGACAAAATTCAAGTTTGAATTGAAATAAAATGATCATTTACACAAATCTGTGAATCTTACAACAAATAAGAGTAATAATAGGGTTCTGTGAGAGGTGTAATATTTATTTTTAAGAATCTAAATCCATTATCTTTTCATAAGCTTAGAAAAATGAACTTTTATTATGCGTCTAAGTTATACAATATCTAGATACTTTTTACACTGATTACTTCCATAAATTTCAATATTTAATTTACAATATGTTCCCAGAGTAAAAAAATTAAAAGTTAGACAACTCTTTAGTCAGTTGGTGAGGTTTACCGAACGAAAAAGTTCACAGAGATTATTTCTTTCGAATGGTCAAGGGAGATAGATTCAGCTAGTCTAGCTGAAGTACCCGTTTTTTGCACGGGTTAAATTGTGGAAAAAAAGTAAAATACAACTATTATATCAAGTATGATATTTTTAAAGGGGGTATAACCGGTGCAAAGCAGTGTATCCAAAATTTAAAAATAATTTTTTTGAAGTGAATGTTCACAATATAAACTATTTTTAACGAACTGCAATTTGGTCTCACAGTAAAGAATGATTTAACAGAAGCATATATTTAAATCTAAGAAAATTAAAATTCTAAAAAGATAAATAAAAATAAATTAATGAAAATATGAATAAAACTTATAACAGAAAAGTAATTGCAATAGAGTAAGTTTCTGCTCTGGGAACTATGGGGAAAATAAACTTAAATAGATGAATAGAATGGATAGATGGTTATTGCATGTAAAATATGTATGTAATTTTCTAAGAACTACATGAAGAATATGCTGCGTGAAGCAAATTTAAACCATGATGCCACGTGACAAAAAATCAAAGCAACACTGAATTTGAAAGAAGTCTAACGAAAATATGACAAAATTGTTTCTTTGCACATCTCATAATGAACATACTAATTGCTATAAAAATTTGCGCACTGATAAAGAGTTGTCAGAATAAAACGAAATTTTACTTGCGTAAGTACAAAGTTAATACATGCAAATTGATACATGCATCACAAAAACAAAGCAAAATGCTCATTTACTGCAGAAAAAATTACACAACGTGCCTCTAATTCGACAAAACTCATTGACTGTCCAACTTGTTCTAAATGATCCCAAATATGATTGATCGGTAAAAATTCTGGGGATCGAGCAAGCCAGGGAAGGATGTAAATGTAGAGCAGGTAGTCCTGTTAACGCTGTCCTGTAGAAAAATGGCTCCTGGTAACCATGTCGTGAGTGGCAACACATGTGGCTGAAGAATGCCACGAACAAACCTCTGGGCCGTCACGGTGCAATTAATCATTATTAGAGATGATCGTGGGTCGTATGCAATGGCACCCCATACAATCATGCCAGTTGTGAGAGCGGTGTGCCGCTGGACAGCAAAGGCAGTATTGAAACGTCACCATTGCCCAAATTGAATCCGGGTTAGTCTTTGAAGACGACCTGATTCCTTTCGGTTGCAGTTCAATTTCTTCGAGCGTAACTCCTCTCCAAATGGACGCAACGGTGAGTAGGTGTCAATGGCAGTACACGTAATGGGCGCTGTAATAGCAACCGTCCTTCAACCAGGCACCTTGCGATGGTACGGACAGACACAGAAGCCCACAGTGAAGATGCAGTCTAAGTATGAATGGTGGGCAATGAGACATTTGACACTCTGCGTACGTGTCGAATGATGTGGGGGGTCATCACGATTATTAGTATGTCGAGAGCATCTCGAGCCTGGTTGCCATGTAACAGACCTCTCTCTTGTTCGCTGGTCCCAACATTTCACAATAAGGTCAAAAAGGCCAGGGTGGTGAGCTACTCTATGAGCAGAAAACTTGGTCTCCATCATTCCTATGATTCTTCCTCTCTCGAACTCTGACATCTGATAATATTGTCACCGATGGTGGCGTAACGTCATCTCTAGTTAAAAAGAGTCCCTCTGTAGCAAAATAAATGCATGCAAACAAGCTGTGCTTACCTGTGTTAAAAACCATAGAGGTAAAAACCATCCAACGCTCTCTGGTGGCGTTACACAATGCACAACTACGCTGCAATTGTAATCATTTACATGTCTGCCTTACACGTACCGTCACACCAAGTTCCGTAACAATCCTACTCTTACTACCTGGTGCGCACATTTTTATGGTAATGAATGTAGTTTCAGTGAAAGACTATTAGAGCCCAATGAATTAAAACAATTTTAGATAAAAATATGTTGTTGATTTTAAAAGTTTTAACTTAAGAACGGTAACATGTCTATTGAGGCGCCGTGCAATTATAATTGTTACAACATGAATTTAGCAATATCAATTCGATTTCTCGAGTGTTTGGTTTGAAGCTTTATTCATCACTCATGAGAGATGAAAAAAGAATAAATAACTTAAATGTGATATGGTTTTTTGACGTATATAAAAATGACCGATTTGTAGTTTTTGTTTCGGTGGTTCAGTGTTTGAGAAATATGGGGCAAATAATCAATTCGAAGTTGAATAAACTAAATTTAGCGAAACTAGAAGGTAACAATCAAGAACACATATTTACACGTAAGAATATTGAATAAAATGCTTGCAATCTAAAATCTAAATCTAATCAGTAAAAGTAAAACTTTTGCAACTACTAGTCAAAACAATATATCAATTTGAATTCTCTAACAGTCAACTGAAGGATTCTCACATCGAAATTCATTACACAAAGGATGCCAACTCTTACAACAAAACTTAAAATAACAGAAGATAAATAATCAGTAAATAAAATAAACAGTAAGTAAAATTAGAGACATATAAATTATGAAATCAAAGCAGACGATAAAAGTATAAAAAAGAGAATAATTTCCAACACACGTTATAAGTATATTAAAAATAATTTCTTATTTCGCATTACTTTTTACATATTTTGATTTACATTCAAATATAACTCAACTGTGTAGTTTCTTTTATATATATATAGAGCAACCTCCTCTACTGCCAGGAGGCCGTATAGAGCCATATTAGTCTGTCAAATAGTGTGAGTTATCGCTGTTTTCAATAACTTTTTTCACAAAAAGCTGCTCAAAATGGTGTTTATAAGTAATTGAAAATAATGGATGCCTAGATTTTTTCACACAGTGAGAATGAAAGTAACACAATTAACACATAAGAAAAAGTTTAATTCACAATATAATGTTAAAAAACAATTTATATCCCATCAAAAATTATCTGATCGTACTAAAATACACTCTATAACAAAATAAAAAACGAAGCACCAAGAAGGAGTTGCCCGATTGTAATGAAATTTGGTGTGCAAAGACATTTGTAGCGAACATGCAAATTATTAAATTTTTGGTGTCCAATAAATGAATAGCGGGAGCTACAGCACATCGGAACTTCGAACTCAGTAAGTATTTTTAATCTGAATCTCAAAATTTCTGTTGCATTGCAATTTAGGATATCTTTCAACGACTGAAAAAATACCTCGCCGCCGGATTCGAGCTCATTACGAGCAACTGTCACAGTTTGAAAGGGGTCTTATCATTAGGGATTGAAAGAAGCAGGTTGGGTAAATCGGAGAATCGCTCGTCATATGGGTCGAAGCAATGCGAACATTAGAAGATACTGGCAAGAATGAGTGGACAATGGCAGATATCAGCGTCATGATGGTAGAGGTCGTCCTAGGGCTACAGCGGATCGGGAAGACAGGTTGCTTGTCATATCAGCTGTCACAGTGCCTGATTCACCGTTATCAACCATTAGACGTGCCACCCACACACGAGTGTCCAGCATGACCATTCACAGACGGCTGATAGAGCGAAATGTACGCTCATGCCGACCGCTACGCTCCCTGTCACTCCCGCCTGCATACTGTCGAGCCAGATTACAGTAGTGCTTGGCTCTATCAGGTTGGAATCATGCTGACTAGGGAAGTATAGTGTTTAGCGACGAATCCCCTTCTGACTGTGACTAGACGATCCCTGAAGACGTGTCTGGAGACACCCAGGGGGAGCGTGCCGATCCTGCTTTTATTATTGCACGCCACACAGACCCTCAGCCAGAAGTTATGGTCTGGGGTGCCATTTTTTGGCACCTGGACCCTTTTGGTGGTCTTTAGAGGCACACTTATCGCACAGCGGTACGTCGATGACATTCTGAGAACTGTTTTGCTAATGTTCCTTTTGCATTACCCTAGCCTTATTTTTCAGCAAGATATTTCCAGACCGCATACGGTACGTGTTGTTATGAACTGTTTCACAGCTTGTCAATCTGACAGATCTCTCTCCAATAGAGCATGTCTGGGATATGATGCGAAGGCGGCTGCATCTACCATAGAATGTTGATGACCTTGCCCGACAATTGGAGCAAATTTTGCAATAAATACCGTAGGTGACCATCAAGGTGCTTTATGATTCTATGCCACTCCGTGTGGCAGCTTGCATCAAGGCTGGAGGTGGGTCAACACCTTATTGAGCTCGTTACTTTCTATCTATGTAACTCTGAAATAAATCATTCTGAAATTTTAATCATTATCTATTATGTACATAATCTTTCTACCCACCAATTTTTTTGTCTCTTTCGGACAACTCGCTATTGTGTTGTGGTGCGTAGATTTTTTTTTTGTCATAGAGTGTATTACATATTGTTATATAAGTGAAATATTACTTTTTCTTAGAATTATTATTCCTTTTCTAACTTAGCATATTTCTTTATTGAAATTAGTGAAAAGTTTCATTTTGTTTCTACTAAATAATTCATTTTTAATTAAAAATTAATATTTTCGTATAGAACCTGTAACAGGTGGTAAGTAGCTACTTCTATCATGATACGAATATTTTTAATAAAAATAAATTTACTTTTTTAATCGTGTGTATTTCATTAAAATTGTTTTAGAATTTATTTCGGAAATATATAATAAACGAAGCAACAATTAATTAATTAATTTGATATTATAAAATTTATTATTTTCGACAAAGAAATAGAATTCTTCAAACTTTTATAAAAAAAGAATAACCTAGAATGAAATCGGATTCATTATGATAAATGGTTTTAAAAAACTGTAAAAAATCATTTTAAATTTTTACAATTTAAAAAAAATATATAACAATTAAAAAACTTTAATGTATTTACCGTTAAGTACTTTTTTTTTTTTTTTTACTCCATTTAAATTTTATATATATAATACGTCGTAAAGTTTTTACCTTAAATAATTTTTTAATTACTAAAAAGTTTAACAAATTAAATTTTATTAAGGCATAAAAACTAATTATTAGATATTAATCCATTCTTTTACTATTTTTTCCCCTTTTTAGTGTACTATATCAGTAAGTATTTTTTATACTAAAAATTTTTAAATTTTTTAATTATGTTTTAGGATGTGTTTATAGTAATTGTGGTTCTTAGTAAAATACATAGTTATGTAATGCATGTATTCATACATATTTTAAGAAATACTGTCATAACATATAAATTATTTTTAATATTTTTAATTGATATCTAATTTAATTCAAAAGTAATGTTTTCTTAAAAAATTCTTCTAAACTTATTTCTTATTTTTTCAACATTTAATATTATATTTCTTGAGTACGGCTTTAAATAGCTTTAACAGAATAAAATTTAATTACTTTAAACGCACAGTGGGTAAAGTCCTATTAGAGCCCACCCCTCGGTGAAGACTTCAAGCCACGCCAAAATGTCGCAATGGCCCGTTTTTCGAAGTCGAGAACAGGAAAAAATATGTCATTTTGTTCGAAGGAGCAAAAATGGAAAAATATCATAACTAAGAACAAATTCATGTAAGACTTAACTTCTAAACATAGAAAATTAAGGACATTCTAATAAGGATATATTGATATCCAAAGGGTAAAAATGGAAATTTTTAAAACTTATGGTACAATTAACTTGAAAAATTTAACTTTTCAAAAATAGGAAATTAAGAACATTTTGAAAAGAAATCGATGTTCGAAGGGGAGAGGATTGGAATTTTTAAGACTTTAAGAAGAAATTCCTGTAAAATTTAGCTTCTTAAAAAAAGACATTAAGATCATTCCAAAATTACTCAGGCGACGTGCTGAACCACGTACATTTCCTTTTTTATTACTTACATCATGCGGATTCTCCTCTATTTTTAAATGGGATCTCCATTCATATACCAACCTTTAATTACATTCTTCCTAATACTATCCCCACATTATCAAATCTTCTTGCATTTAATAATTTCCTTTTACACCCTTTGCTTCCAAAAAACAAACAAAATATGTTGAACCTTGCACTCGATTCATTCGAAACAGCACAACTGGCAAGTAGGAATCAATTAACAATCAATTGTGGAAAAGATACACACAAATGGCTCAATCACCTCTCTTGTATTATTAAGGATTGCCAAAGTTAATTGCCGTTTGGTAATTACCAATCGCTGCTAATTAACGGTCAATCTCTTGTTTTAAAACTACTGAAGAAGAGTAGTAAGATGGGCAAACGAATCACCCAACATGGCGACCACCAAAAAACGTGGAGTGGGCTAAAATAGGATCTGTAAAAAATTTCCTTGATAAAGGTATCCGAATACTTGCGACAACTTATTTTTTAAAAAAAAAGAAGATATGGGGATCTTTTGTGATTTTGAACATTTTAATAAAAATGTGCTAAAATTAAGAAAAGAAAAAGAAATTATTATTACTAAAAAAAAATGGTAAAAATTTACAAAAAATAACATAAATTTAACCCATTCTGTACCAAAAGTTTATAAACAAATTTTCAATTCTGTTGCTATGTTATTCAGTTTTTAAATGACCTTCAGGGTAATAGATATTTTAATTTTTACAATAACTAGATCACTTTATCTTAGTTAATATATGAAATTGCTTAAAAAAAGGAATTATATTAACATAAAGGACTGTAAATTTTGTACTAAAACAGTGATTGATAAATCTGTAAATTAAAACACTTCTAATATTATACAGAACATACACAAAAAGTTTCAGTTAATTATTTTCAAAACTTTTTGAGCAATCGCAGGCCCCTTTTGAGCATTTTCAACAAAAAAAACACATTTCGAGTAAAACTCACATAAAATATAACATCTTGCTTAAAATAATGTAATCTGCTTTTACTAAAAGACTTGTAGTTTTTCTTTTAGAGAACGGAAATTAATAAACTTGGTATTTTTATAAATCTAATAAGATTGTCAATAAAATAAAATCATGAAAAAAATTGTCAATTTTAGGCAATATTGATAATTTAAGGGTAGACGGATACATTAAAAATATTTTAGAACTTAATAATTGATAATATTTAAACAAAAAATGTGTATTAATAATATTCGAAAAGGTATAACTTTTTCACTTTAAAAATTTAATATATTTTAGTATAAACTAGGAATTATGATTTAGCTCTATATATATAAATTTCCTTCTATAATAATATTTATGTTAAAATTATTGCATAAAATGAGTTAGGAATTTCAATAACAAATTTCTATTTTCGTATTTTTTCAGTCAACATGATGTACAGTAAGTATGAGTTTTAATTATTATTTATGATTTATGTGGTAATGCATAAGATAACATATTAATATAAACTCCATCTTGATCATCAACTCATTATTTGAGTTCCACTCAAAATAAAATAATAACAATAATGTGTGTTTACATATATATATATATAATCAGAGTAGAATAGTTTTTTCGCTCAAATATACACGCAAACAACAAAAATAGCTCATCTAGAGGTAAAGCAACTTACAATTACGAAATTGTGCAAATTAAGTCGAGTATGAGTTTAAGCCGTTTGGTACGAATGCACATAAAACGGTGCATAGTAGATTTATAAATGTACAGACAGGATAATATTTCGAAGCTAGAAAGAGTTCTAAAGACCACAGACGGTTGACGTATTATGTGGCTCGTCATGTCAATTAATCCTAGTGTACCACCAAATGTTGAAAATTGTGAACATGTTATGTAACTCCCGCTCAGCGTACCGGCTAAGACCCTTGAATTGGCGAAACGATTTAAAGATCGTGGATTTTATGGTGATCCCTTCCGCTTTGCAAGCACAGCTGTAGAGGTTCCCGTTTGTCCACGAACCATTGCTAGACGCCTCGTGGAAGAAAATATGCTATTTTTGTGCAAATTCTGTAAGTTATCTTTAACACCGAAACATTGGTGACTGTATCGATGTACATTGTTGCAAAATATTTTTGACCTGTGATGTTTAGTAATAAAATCCAGTTCGTTAAGGGTTTCATTACTAAACACAGTTCGTTTAGGATGATATACGGAAAATGCACTTGTTCATTCCTGTAGAATGAATTTAGTTGAATTTAGGAAGTCTAAAGAACACATTGCCCTCCAGTGGATTCCCAGTCATTGATACATTTCTAGAAATGAGCAGGAAGACAGACCTGCTAAAGCAGGATCTCCTAAGCACCAACCTGACTCTCCTTTGCCTCTGCGTAACGTCAAAGAAATTATTTACAGTAAATTGAAAATTAATAGGGCCTTCTTGTATGGTGATGCAGCTGTGGGTAAAAGGTAGAATGTCTTGCTAAAGCAGTACAGTCCCTAGTTTCAGGCCTAGATCTGTTGGAGTTGCTTGCTTTCATTTGCTTACTGAACATAATTATTTACAAAGGCATTTACATCGCATTGGAATCAAAGATTTGGCTTGTTGCCTTCTGTGTCACTAAGGTAAAATGGATGGTGACCACCTCGGGCACTGCTCTATTGTTTAAAAATTTCTTGAAGACTACTCTGACACTAATTTTAATTCTTTTTATGTTTCATCGTCACTTCATTGAGCTGCTCGTCAACTGTTTAAAAAAAAGTTAGTAGTTTAGGGTGAAGATGATTAGCGTGTACGTATGCCGTACCTCCTTGGTAAATGATACGGTGAGGGACGTCTTAAGAGTTTTTGTGGCCCTGGGTCTTCATGCAGTGGCGTAACGGAGAATTTTAGGGACCCCCTTCAAAGTCAGATTTTGTGCCCAAAGCTGGATCTTATGAAGGGTGCGTACTTGGCGTCAGTCAGACTTTGGGCCCCAAGAGTCCTGGGACCCCCCCTCCCGCAATGCGGGGTGTACGTTACGCCACTGCCTTTATGCAAAAGTAGATCCCACCTGTTACCCTTAAGAGTTGACATAGTGTAACATACGTTGTCGAAAACTCGTACAAACTGTAATATGAAATAAATAAATGTGCATGACTCGTTATCTCTCAAACCGGCTCAACCGATTGCTGCCTTTTGTCTAAATGAGTAATCAGGGTGTATGTAGATAAGCCTAGGCATGGACAGTGGACTTTACTTACTAACGCAATCTTGTTACTGTTGTCAGTTTGTGTATAGTTCCAAATTTCCTGTTTTTCGGGGAATATGTCCAAAAAGAACATTCTGTGATAGATCTATACGCGTCCTTCAACTAGCCATCTTGGGAAATCTCTGGGCTATCATTCACAACCTGCCTATTTGGAAGAAGAAACCATGATTTGCAGATTAGGTCAATTATATATAGTATAGTTTTCTAGCTAGAGAGATTCCAAATAGAGTGATAGACGGAGTTACCTGGGGATTGAAATATAGAGAAGCTGACGACAAGGAAAGATATCTAATGATCAAGTATTAGTTACATAGATAGCGCGTTTCGGGCATTAAATTAGTTGAATATATATAAGTGACGATTGGTCAACATAGCTAAATTGTAACTCCAATATTAGAGTAGTGAATTGATCCCATAAAAGAAGGATCAATACAATAGAAGTCTCATAATTCGCGTCTCTCGTAGTTAAGTCCCTTAATGCTCTTAACTGGAACATCTCATCTTGTTTGAATACATGAATTGTGTCTGTTGATAATTAGTGTGCTGAATAAATAGTTGAAAAGTATTAAGGCAGGTCATCCTTCACTTCCTCCCACACCTCTAGCCGGGTTCGAGAGTAGGTCTCGTATGTTGCAATTCTATGATACGTAATTTGATTTCACAAGACAGCTTTCAGCGGATGCAAACTATTCAATTAAAGTTTCGTCCTAAATAAATTCATGAGTCGAAATTTAGTAGGGAGGGCTGCTACTAGATTATGCCAACATGAAATGAGTCTTACATTTGGGGACTTGCCTTGTCGCCAATATGCCGCCAATTTAAGAAAAGTTTCACCGAAATATCTTAGAGTGTGAGTAACAGTTACTATGCCTTTCAATCATAAGTAAAAAAAAATTTTAATTTAAGGATAAAAATTTTTAATTAAACTATTTAAATTAATTACTGAAAAAATACAAATAGGGAAATTTGTAGCATGCTAAATGAGCGTATTTTTACAGGATTACTTAAAAAGGGAATTTTATATAAAATCCATTTTATTGTAGATTCAATTCACTAAAATTCAATTTTTTTTAATTTTAGATTATTTCGCAGTCGGTGAGTAAATTTTCAGTTTAAAAATGTTATTTAAGATATTTTTTGTAAAGAATATGTATTGGATAAAATGTATTAAAATTTGTCGAATCAATGTCATAACTGTTTAAAAAATAATTATTCTAGAAGCTTTGTTAATAAACTTGCATATTTAACAAATTTTTCCTTTAATCTTTGTATATTAAAAATAATTTTATAAAACAGCATGAAAAATTATATATATATTCTGTGAAAAATTATTTATATACTACTCACGAATTACACATCAAAAAAATCTTTAATCAATTCGATATTTTGAATTTTTTTTTTTAATTTATTGGCTTTTTTTGTTTCACAGGAGGACATTTAACTGGAGGTAAGTTGTTTATATTAATTTATTATACATTCATTACGCACAACAATTTATTAAATATTTAATTTTTAAGTTTTTATTCTATTCCTACACGTTTAGTATATGTATTGACTTCGCTTCGTTGGTTTTATTTCATAATACAGATATATAGATATAGCTGACTTAGAGTGAAAGGCACATACAAGCGTTTTCTTTTTAATCCACATATACAACGCTTTCGGAGGTAAAACAAAACTTAAAATTTTAAATGATTATTAGGGCAAGATGTACAATGTCGAGCCAAAACATTATGAACACCCCCACATTTTTCAATATGAACGCACCTAAACGACATGGAGAGTACGTGATTAAGGTATCCAACTACTTGCGACAACTTTTTTTAAGAAAATCGAGGTATGGGGATTTTTTGTGGTTTTAAGATTTGTTTAGTACATTTTAAGATAAATATGCTAAAATTAAGAAGAGAAAAAGAAATTATTATTACTAAAATGGGAAAAATTAGTAAAAATTGACAAAAAATAACATAAACGGGGCCCAATCTGTACCAAACGTTTATGAACAAATTTCCATTTTTTCAATTCTGATGTGTTGCTATGTTATTCATTTTTGAAATGACCTTCAGAATAAGAGATATTTTATTTTTTTACAAAAACTAGAGCACTTTATCTTAGTTATTACATGAAATTGCTTAAAATAACAGTGATTATATTAACATATGGGACTGTAAACTTTGCAATAAAACAGTGAATTTGATAAATATGAAGGTTTAAACACTTCTACTATTATATAGAACATACACAAAAAATTTCAGCTAATTATTTTTAAAACTTTTTCAGTGTTTAAATAGAATCAAAAGCGGAAAGCAGGATACACGCAATTTTCTTCAAACGATTAAATATCTCCGTCAATGACCTACCAACATTTTAAAATAGCTCTGTCAATTTATCTCTAATTATCTTCAAGACTTTTACTTAATGTTGTAAATTTTGTTTTCCATACGGCAGAGGATATTAGTTCAAAATATTCTATTTCAAAGTCATCAATTTCCCTCCATTCAAAAATTGTCAAATTTATAGAGTGGTGTAGTATGCCATTGAAAATTCTACCACGTGCCAAATCTGGCACACGTGCCACAGGTTGCCGACACCTGTCTTAGACTGTTCCGCTTAGTGAAGAAAAATCAGCGCCAGATATTCGGTCAACTGACAGCACAACACAGTTGGTACTGAACAGTTAGTTGGTACTGAACTAGTATCGCACAGAATAAGAATAGGTGCTTGTAGACCTTTAGTAGGTCCATGTTCAGCGGGCACTGTTAGATATGGGATTGCACAGCAAACGTACCTCTCGTGTGCCTTTGCTGACCAAGCGTTATTGTCAAGTACACCTGCAGTGGGCCACGCAAGAACATCGAGATAATGGATAAGCGGAAAAGAGTTGCCTTGTCGGATTGTTCATGATTTTCCATTTACTATATCTATGGTGGTGTCAGGAAGATATATCTTCCAAGCAAACTGTTGCTCTTCCCATGTACAGTAAGTTATATATAGACTGGTGGGGTAGTATTATGCTTTGAGGGATGTACTCATGATTGACTCTGGGATCCTTAGTTGCTTCGAAAAGACCAAGAAAGCTTTGGACTATCTGAGCATTGTTGCGGATCAATTGAACCCTTACATGGCGTTTGTTTTCCCAACTGGAAATGGAATCTTCTACCAGGATAATGCTCCAAATCACAAAACTCGAATAGTGTTCACAAAACTCGAATACTCGAGTAGTTGTTGTGTGGGTAGTTTATTTTCTGTTATATTCTTAAGCAAGCAATACATACGAGTGCAGTACAATATTTTCTGAAAAACTCTCGTACTTATTCCTTTTTTGATTCCCATTCTCGATAACAAAGCGTTTTCACAAATTCGGTCACTCTTCAGTCCACATTAGATCGAGTTTACGGGACGTTACTATTCTAGCCATTTGAATAATCAAACAATCCTAATACATTTCAGACATCAATTATGGTGAGAAATAATTGTATAACACAAACTTATCTGTTATATTTCATTCTGGACCATCAATATATTTGCTTCGTTTAATTGGTTTTATTCCATAATAAAGATTTATAAACATAGCTCTGAGAGGCAGATTCAAAATAAATGGCACATATAGCCTCTTCTTTCTTTTAATTTTACATATGCCTGGTAAATATTATCCACACAGAATAATTGTAATATAGCTATCTATTGATACGCATGAATCCTAATAAAATGATTAATTTTTATAAAAATATTTTTATGAAACTTTGTACTCGATTTAGATAAAGAAACCAGAAACTAATATATTGGATAGTTCTTTATATAACTATTAGTTATATTAATATTTATATAGTATAAATAATAGTTAATATTAGTCATACCAATATTTAACTGGAATATTGGAAACTCAATTTTTAAATTATATTTGACATTACTTTCTACTTTTATAACAGCTTTCATCCTCAATATGTAGAAATGTATTTGTTAGTTCTTAAAATTTTATTTCATTTAATGTGTTACTAGTTGATAAGCAGTAATGCTTTAAATACGTTTATTTATTTATCTTTTGTTTGTTTTTAAACAGTTCCCCCTGTTGGTAAGTATGGTTCCTTCTTGATATAGTTATCGTTAAAACTTTTTCATTAAAAAATAAACACACAAAAAAAATGTGTGTAAAATATAAATATTCCACACAGATTTTTTTTTGTTGGCTTATGATTACATTAAAACTTATCCGTTCATTAAAAATGGGGAAAATGGCCCAAAATTAAAAGATAAACGAAAAGAGTGAGAGTTTATATAACCATGCAACTGTAGAAACATAAAAAATTCCATTGCATCCAATGTTATTTAGCTAGCTATTAAACCAATAAAAAATACTTTTACATAAAAATAAAATATTTCTCTCTATATGTAAAAAGTTTTTTGTGATGCTGTAATATATTTTTACGTATTTAAGATTAGCTGCAACAGGTGGAGCCAAGATATTTTTAAAATAAATTTTTTTCGCAATGAATACTTTAGGGAGAACAACAAAAATAATATAAATTACAATTTTACAATATGAGCAATGAGTCTGAACACAATCGTATAATGTGTACAATGAGGGTTGATCCATCGTTAGGCAGACAGGCCCCCTCCCTAATTTAATGTAAAAAAGTATTTTTAATGTCCAAAATAAGTGAAACAATACCAAAATTTTAATAACTGAAAAATAATATTATACTATCACCAAAATTGTAGCTGTATAGGTTATGGAATGCAAATTTCAAACCTTTATTGGTTTTAATCTAATTTTTTGTGCACTATACAAATAATGTAACATTTCCTAACAATTGATGAATATATCCAATCTTTAACGAGTCCAATAAATGCGAATTAAAATTGTTTAGAATAAAAATTAAACTCTTTAATTGTCCCATTATTTACGGGAACTGTTAATTATTTGCTATTAATTATTAAAATTTAATAAAAGAAATAACTTCAATAAAATGCAATTTTAATATTGACTTTTCTCATTCGTTGAAATATCGAATCAATATAAGATAAACCTTCACATCTAATTTTGTAGTTATTTAAATTGTTGTCGCTCTGCTTACTTCTTCAAATTTATTTTTGTGGTAAGCAGTCAGTGTCTATTTAAGCTCATTTCGCGCCCGAGGGGCAGAAGATCTACAAGCCCCCTTGGCACTGATGAATCAATGGGCTCTTGGGCGCGAGCCCCAAGAGCCCAATATATAAATCGGCACTGCAGGCAGCAGTCAGACGCCAAGCATCTTTGGTAAAGGAAATTAATATAACATTTAAATATTAGAATGAAAAACACTAAAAAACATCAACAGTTAGAACAATAAAGACAATTACGGAAACTAACATATTTAACATTACAACAATAAACTGGGACATAAGTTCTACACGATGGGTATGGTCCGACAGCAACTCTGGAACTGTCCACTAGAGGTCACTTGTTACAAATTGGTTTGTCACATTTTGATATTAATATTGAACGAAACATCGATATTAACAGTCCAAAACTACAATTTTCGTGTCAAAAAAATTAAGGGATCCAAAATTAATACATTACTCTTTTCGGTAAGATGTTATTTTCTGTATTAATAACAATTAATAAAAAATTTCTAAAATATCTGTCTCAAAAAAAAGAGAACAGTTAAGATTAAATATATGACATAAATACTACATTTTTTTACATTTACTGAATGTGCTTTGTTACAATTCCAACCAAATAACGAAAGTTAAAAGAGGATATGAATACATTTTTAAAAACCTAAACATTTAATTATTTTCCTTAAGTACAAATTTTGAAGATTATTAAGACTTACTTTTAACGATAATTCAATAAGTTTTCTAGGTTGGCAATTGATTTAAATTGCCCTTTGTGTCTTACATATTTGTTGTAAAAATTTTATAATTATTTGAAAAATAATTTATGTTTTTGTAGATATCCTTCTGCTCCGTAAGTATATTTTAAATATCCTTAGAAGTTCACTACTTTAAATTTTAAATAAATCAAGTAAGCAATCTAAAAATTTTTGAACAGCGCTATAAACTACTAAACATCATCACATAATATTGATTGGTTTTGATTTTTTCTTCTTCATTATTAAAGTAACAATAATGAATTAATTGTCATAAAATCACAAGAAAACAATCTTTTATAATGTATCAATCTATATTAGCTACATTTTTTTAACAATTTATTTGTTTGTTTTTTTCTTTTCTAGGATATTATATGGCCGGTATGTATTTGCCTATTCTTATTTTTTTTTAAATAATTATCGAACATCATGATTTAATTATAGAATTTTCAAGCAATAGAATTTAAACTCTCTGATTTAACAAAATTTTGATTTGAGTCACAACTTTATTAATTTTAAATAAAGCTGAATGAATTGTATCACACTATATATTTAAGGGAAAAAATTCATTCTTTAAACTGAAACTATTATATGATATTTCGAAAACTCTTTTTCAATTCCTACTATTAGCTCACTCACTCCCTATATATACATATATACATACCTTGTTCAAATTTTTAATCGTTAATAAAATACTTTCTATTCATCCAATCAAGTTCAAATAAATTTTTCTTAATCTTGTACTCACTTGAAGTTAATACAGTTTTTCAAATATTAATTCATTAATTACCCGTGAATTGATTTAATTAATTACCGGTTTTCGACGCCAACTTATATTTGTCTCCAATGTTGTAACAAATGTAACTGTTAAAACAATGACAAAAGTTGGCATCGGAAACCTGTTTTTCAGCCAAACTGGTAGAGCATTGTTACAACAATGCAGACAAATCTATTCATCCATTCAAAATAGAAATTCACTTAAATTTTTTTTTATATTACTCGTTTATATTCAGCAAATATGATTTTAAATTCCACATACGTTTGGATGTATCGTTTATTTATGATAGCATAATAAGAAGTATTAAATAATGTTCTAGAAATTCAAAAATTTAATTGTCAATGTAAACTTTGAATTTCCAGGAACCAAAATGAAATTTTTTGAAGAATCTAGCTTATGATGATTATAAAAAAACATATTGATATATTAGCATCCATTTTGATTAGTCTAGTGTAGTAATTAATTTAATATTCAAATGTTTTATTTTTGTTTGTTTCAGAGGGACCAAGAAAATTCTGTAAGTTCTTCAAAGCTAAAATTACAAGCTTTTTTGGACAAATTTTGTGTTTCTAAATATGTTTAATATTTATAGACGAAATTTTAAATTTAAAAATGAACAGTTATATTTAAACTTTAACTACATAGTTTAGATGCAAAAAAACATAGAAATATTTTTAAGTATCTGTATGTAACGAGTTTGGTTTTCATATATCTTTAAACCCTATAACAAATTAATTACAAACTTAACAGCATTGTCGAACAATAACTTATAAATTCCGAAACTATAGGGTCATCAGAAATCACACACAATCATTGTTTCAAAAAAAATTCTGACTATGCAAACTTTTAAAAATTAATTTCGTTTAAGTCTTTAATTTCTTTAAAAAATGCATTCCAAATATTTCTCCTAAAGCATATTACTCCATCACAATCTTATATAAGAATATATGTATATAGTCCCTATGTTTTAATTAAAACATAATTTAAAATTCAAAATGGCTTTTTTTAACCCTTATATCTACAGATAAATTTATAAGAAAACAAAGCCCGCACGTGCTTTTACTTTACATAAATCCAGAGAGCATGTTTTGAAACTTATAAATCATAAATTCTGATTTATTTTCATTTAGTATGCAATGTTCCTTAAAATTATTTTTTAAATTCCAAGACACTACTCACAGATTTGAATTGTTATTTAATTACAAATGTGTTTACAGTTATTTTTCAAATGATATTGCGAAACAATTCCTTTTATTAATATGACATTATAAGTTAATGTAATACAAATTAAATTAAATGTGAAATTCTCTTTCCTATATGTCCCAAAACTTAAAAGATATTTTGCTTAGGATTCAAAATATACTTCTCGTGTTATTTCAAAAATAAAAAAACAAGTCCCGGCCCAAGTCGGTGGATTTTCATGATGCAGAAAATCGACAGCGTCCCTGTAGTATGATTATAAGGCATGTTAAAGCTCCCTAGAGTGTCTGTTTGGCTTAGGTGCTGTCGGCAACATTAAATTCTAGTTCAGGTTCGCATCATCGAATCTCAGGTACCTCTGGGTTCGAAACTGAGTGTCAAAATTACTTGCGGTGATTGGTATCCATCTATAAGGTGCCGCACTAAAAATAAATCCCAGCTTCCGGGGAACGTACTAGGTGTGCAATGGTAAAACACCAATCCGCGGCCCATTAGAAATTTTTTTTAAAAAACCTAATATTCAAACAGAGGAATTTGGTAACTACAGCCATATAATGAAAAAAACATGATTTATAAAATATAATGAAATGATCAGATACAAGGAACACATCAAAGGTGAACGTCTTTAAATTTCTCCAAACGTCTATCTTCGTGAAAACGCCTTGTCCAGAACCAATTGTGGGCTATTGCGTCAATGTGGATTATTCCATTTCAGTAGAAAAGGGTACGTGACAATGTACAAATCTAACATTGCAATATCTTCATACTCGTGTAACTAAACATTAAATATCTTAAATAATTTTTTAAATAATTCAAGTACAGAAAATTGTATCTTATTTTCGGTTTATAAGATATTAGTGCATAATAATTGCTCTAGGTTATGTCCTTAAAGTTCTAAGAGATTTTCTTGAAACTTCTCTTAATTGTGTTAACTACATTTCATTAAAAAAATACGTTGAGTGTTTTAATATTTTAAATTAACTGGTGCTGATTTTTATATGTCATTGATGAATTTTATTTAATTCTCTTTAGGCCCACAAAAGTAGTAAACTATTGAGCAGGTAAGCTGATATTTTTATCAATTTTCTAAATAAGAGCCTTCTTTTTAATTATTTTTATATCATTTTCAGCGTAGCTTTAAAAATACTGAATTATTCCATCTTTAAACAACCAATTTTAAAATAGTAAATTCATACATTAAAATGTGTTTTCTTCACATCGTGAAAAGAACCGGGTTTTTCAAAATCGGGTTCGTCCACATAGGAATTCTTGTTGCTTAAATACCAAAAGGGTAGTTAAGATTTTTGTAACTAGATGGTAGCAAAGGCCCCATCATAAGAAGTTTTGAAAGTAGCTGGGATCGTTTTCAAAATGCTTGTCAGTTGAGCACAAGGGGGTGGGGGGTGCATGGCGTTTTACCAAAAGTGAATAGTTGTAGTGGAATTTCATTTCGCTACAAAATCTCATTGCCGTGTGATAAATGCATTCCAACTGAAATATCCAGGTGAAACAGCACCAAATGCATCCCCGATTGCACCATTAGTGCAATGGTTCCATGACACAGGATCGGTTGCAGACAGGAAGTGATCGGGTAGACCGTCCATAGTGAATACGAAAATGGCAGATGTAGAGACCGCTTTACAAAGAAGCCCAGTGAAAAGCAGTCGAAAACTCGCTGTGTGGCTGGGAATGTCACATTCATCAGCATGGAGAACAGCACGCGAATTTAACTTTCCACAGTTTAAAATGTATGCTGTCCATAAAATGAAGCTTCCTGATTTTTAGAAGAGGCTGCATTTCTGCAGATGATTTCGTTCTTTCCTAGACATATATGACATCCGTAAACTAGATAAAGTTTTTTTTGTGTTACAAATGAGGCGTGGTTTCATTTACATGGAACAGCCGACCAAATAGCCAATCGGTCCAAATAAATGATATTGGTCCTCCACAAAACCACGCATTAGGCAGAAACGGCCCTTACGTGAGGAAAAACTTGGTTTGTGGTGTGTTGTGTCGTGATGTCGAATTGTGGGGCCTCTTTTCTTCGGTAGCACTGTCGATTCGGTTGTCTACATAAACATCATTACGGAGTTCATATCCTTACTGAACAGTGATAAACAACATGCTTGGTTTCAGTAAGACGGCGCAACATGACACACATTACGGGGCAGTAGGGAAGTTTTAACTGATTTTTTCGATGATTGTGTCATTTCCAAAGGACTTTGGCCACCACATTTATCGGACTTGTCAAATTCAGATTTTTTCCTTTGAGTATATCCGAAAAAATGTCGCCTACAGCAGTGCTTCTCTAAGTTTCAATATTCGCGACCCAATATTCAATCGTAATTTTTATCACGCCCCTCTCATACAACAAAAACAATGTGTTGAATTTAATAATATTATAATTTGACACAAAACTACTATACGACTTTAACCTTTTAAGTGCCACCGGCGTGTATAAACGTCTCTCTCAGCCAGTGTTAATTTCTCCGAACATATATATATATATATATATATATCTTTCCGAAATGCGATCTTTTCTGTGCACTACTATCCATAAAATTATTCCGAAGGCTTTGAAATGCAATAAAAGGACCTTGACAATATGTTTGCGAACGATTTACTTATTTCAAATTATTTGCTTTTTTATTCCTTTCCTCCTCCCCCAATACATCACTTACGCGTGCCTACGAGGAAAACGATTAGCATTTAGAAGAGAATCACACAACTTTTAAACGGCAGTTAAGTGATTAATTATAAAGCGAACAATTTATCAAAATAAGTGTTAATTTTTGCATATAATTTATATATGACAATCCCATGGGATCACTGGTAATTATTAAACTTGTTCTTAACTTAGTATTGTTAAAATTAATTATAAAATACATATTGTTTAGCACTGATACATTTATAAGTGTAATATATCTGTGTAAATATGTATTTTATTTTTTATTATGACATAATGCTTTTTTTTTGCTTATTTTCAATAAATATAATAATTTTTAAAAATAATTTTTCGTTTTCGAATTTTCAATATGCTCCCCCCCCTTGTAGAGTTGTCAGCCCCCCCCCCAAGGAGGGCGCTCCCCACAGTTTGAGAAACGCTGGCCTACAGTGATAATCCACAAACAAGTGTAACATCCTTCATGCAATATTGGACATTACTTCTCCCACACTTCGTAAAGTGTCTACTCATCTGGTAAAAAGAGTTTGACTGTGTGTCCAGGAAAACGGACATCATTTTGAACATTTATTATGATTTGTCCATGTCTGACACCTGACAGTAAAGAAGACCTTTGTTTTTCCTTTATTCAGTTCGTTAACATAATTCATCTGTCTTTCAAACTCAACCACAAAGGTTAATGTGAGCGAGTTTTGAAACACCCGGTAATAAATTCATATATTAAAATGTGCTTTGTTCACATCGTGGGAAAAATAGAATTCATAGATGCTTTGCTTTATTTTTTATATTCTTACCCAATGTATAATCACTGCAATAATTTTTAGGGCAGATGTGTATGTAAAAATGAAGATAAAGTAAGCTAAAATTTATTTATTTATTATAAATTAAGGATGCACCACATTTCTATCATTTCATTTAATGGGATGTTGAAATCTTTAAAAAATTAGTTTGTGTGTCTATCCGAATTATTTAATAACTTTATTATGCAGTTGTATTATAATTTATTTGTATTATATATGTTTTATATATTCCATACAGTCCCATAGATTAGTGTTATCAGTACGTTTTAACACTTTAAAGTCCAGGATTTCTATTACCCTTAAACGTCCACCGGTGTCGTTTCTCTCGACACCGCAATATAAAATATATAAAATAATTGTAATAACTAAATAATTGCAGAACGACTGTTCAATAGGATTTAGTTTTAAGACTTTTTAATATTATCTCATGTAATTATCATATATTATTAAAGTTTATATCATAAAAAACTTACTTTGACAACATGTTTCGCGAAGCTTGTTGGACCACTGCTTTGTTGTAAAACATTTCCGATCGCAAATATGGCAGGAACATTACTAATATGCGGTATCTATTATGTGCCATCTCTGGTGACATATATATATCAAGATTTACTGGAATATTATCAATTTCATCTGCACTTTCTTCAGATTCTTCGCAGTTACTTTCAATCAATCATATGTCTTCATCGGAATCTAAATTAGAACAAGAGAGCTCACCACCATCCGATTCATTCTCAGAAAGCTCTCGCAAAAAATTGGCAAATTCATCAGGCTTTTTCTATGAGCCATCATTTCAAGGTGTCTGCACAGGGTTCGAAAATCGAATGAAATTTTTTTTATGTGCAAATAATCAATACTATGTAATGAAACACTTATACACGATGATTTTAGTATAACTGACTCATTTCTGCTGTGAACCCAATAACATTGTATTCAAGGTCAAATGAATATGCGGTATTAATTCCGTAAGTCTGTTTTACTAATATTACTACTTAGCGAACTATCTTTTGCTGAAAGACAACTATTTATAACGATAAATTAACTTGGTGTCGAAACGACACAAGCGGACGTTCTAGGTATATTTAGTTGTAAAATCTCTCCTAATAAACCTAGAACCACAAAACTTTTTCTGGGTAATCACCATGGAAAATGATTAAAAGTCATGAAAGATTTTTAAATTCCGTGCTAGTAAAGAGAACAAAATAAACAGACTCCACTGTCCAATCAACACCGACGGACGCTCTAGTGCTAAGGAGCAATATTGAAAGATCTGAAAGATTATTGAGAGAGAAAAAATAACTGGGTATCCACACGTTTCATTTGTTGACCTCAGTGGTGCGTTTAAGTGCAAACAATGCCAAGAAAGAGAAGGTAGTAAGCAAAAATTGTAGCTTTAAATATATTTAAAATATTCATATATTTTTACTTTTTTACTTGATAAAAGCCAACCAAGATAGGGCTCTCATTTTTTTTAGCACCAGGGTCTTTGGATACCTAGCTACGCCACTGTTTTATAGTAAACGTAAATAAACGTAATGCGTAAAAGTAAAGTACGTAAATAAACGCTCACTCACTCATAGAGAGAGAGAAGTATTGGTTATGTAGGAGAAAATGTTTTAAACTTAAAATATTTTCTCCCATAACTTACAAAAAATACGTGTTATGAATCAAATTTTTTAATCTGGATGCTAAATAATATTTTTCTATAGATATTGTTCGGTAGTATTTTGGAATACATTTATGTGTGTGTGCATTGTTGATATGATGCAAGTCTTTATGCTGCATTGTCAAAGGAAGCTGAAGTAATGATCATAGTGCTGACTGTCCAATCTATTGCAAACATCACCGCTCCGTACGAACGAATATTGAGAGTGCTGCAAATAGTCTATTTCTTAAATAATAGTCCAGGATTTGGTTGTACGGTTTTACAGGGCCGATCTTACAATATGTCTATCTTCTCGGGCTTTAGTCATGGGAGGGTGTGGACATCCAACATGCCATTTAGTATGACCCTCAGTCACCCATTGATTCCATATTCGCATGACAGTGGTTGGATTTCCACCAGTGATATCACGGCACGAAAATCCAAGCTTTCGATAGGCAACAATCTTAGCTCTGTCGAATTTTGACGCTGTTAAGCGTTTCTTCTTATTTGAAGCAAAACGCGATATTCTGAGTAAACTCCAACCTTACAAAGTGCTTTCAGGATCTGAAATCCACTACACAACTTTCCTTTTATGAAGTGCTTCAGAAGTCGAAGTACTATTGATTTACATATCCAAACCTCTTCTGCCTTTCATGTAATTCTGACGTTCGTCAAATCCTTCCTTACTGGTGTTGCAATTTTAATGGCCCGCAGTATTGTTTAAAAAATAAAGAACTGTGACCATTTTAATAAATATTTTAACGGATTTAAAGAAACCATATTTCTGATAATGATCGAAGAGGTTCACGAAAAAGATTCGTTCATAAAGTAATTACTGTAAATAGAACTTCTACAACTGTAGCTTTAGCAGATTTTCAGTCTATGTCTAAATAGATTGTTTGTTTATTTGTTTGTTTCAATTCCTACAATTAGTTCACTTTCTTCCTATATATATTTACTTAAAAATGTATATCTTGTTCGAATGATTAGTCGTTAATAAAAAAAAATTTATTCATCCACTGAAGTTCAAATATATGTTTTTAGCTATGTAGTGGATGATACTTGATGTTAATACAGTTTTTTTTTTCAAATATTAATTCATTAATTACATTTTAATTTTTAATTTTAAATTTAATCTTCATTATTTCTAACGTAGTTAGACCTGCAATAGATGGCGTCAGTACATTTTCCTGACGAGTTTTTTCATTGTCTTCAAATACATTTTTTAAACTTGTAGGGGATGATACTTGATGTTAATACAGTTTTTTCAAATATTAATTCATTAATTTAATTTAATAAACGGAAAAAAATTTGACCTAAGTAGGAATTGACTTTAAAAATTTTTTTTTATTACTAGTTTAAAAATATTTCAAGCACTTTAATTTCGAATTAAACAAAAGTTTTATACCTTCCTGTTATTTTAAACATTGCTTTAATTATATTAAGATGACAATATACAGGTTAAGCTTGTACGTGATTAAAAGCGTCATATTGTAGTTCTTCATGTAGGTTTCCGTTTGATGTAATCATTTGAAAAACACATTTATCAATTCTGTATAGCAAAAAAAAAAATCACAAAAGTAATTTTAAGTTATTAGACTTTTATTTCTCATAGATTTTTATTCATACACTTTAAACTCCCAGTGGTTAAGTTTAATTATGTTAAATACCTTGCCAGCTGGGTGGTTAGTTTATTTGGCTCTGGCCGTGTACACTCAAGTTTGTGGGTTTGAACCCAGCCAAAGTCAATGAACTTTAATGATACAAAAAAAAAAATAAACAATGTCCAAGTCGTATGATTACGTGGCATGTTAAAGGTCCCTAGAGGGCAAGTTTGGTTTGGGTGATCTTTGCAAAATTAAATTCCTGGTACAAATTTGCATAATCAGAGCTCAGGTGCCTCCCTCTGGGAAGGAAACTGGGAATCAAAATTATATTGTAACAATTCATATCCACCTATTGGGGTGCCGCATTAAAAATTATACCAACTCCCGGGGAATGTACTAGGTCCCCTCAGCTCGTTTAGAAAGAAACACCATTTGTGTTTTAAGTTAATTTCTCTGCATTACTAAACAAATAAGTATGTACTAAAATTAGTTGCAAGAGATGTATCAGTGTTGAAAAAAATTGAAAAATTTAAATTATCAACACTTTTAATTGGAAATAAATGTTTACTTTATTTTGAAATATTGGTCATCACGTTCAATAACGCTTGGAAATGAGATTTATATTTTTTTTCTCTCTTTTTTTAGATTAACTTTGAAGAGTGTTCTGTGTGGAAATCAGAAAATGAACTTCATCTGAATCACACTTTGCAATCTCAAAAATTAACTGTTGACTTGGAAATCAAATTGCATATTTTGGGATGTTCTTCCTAATTCAACAAGTGTTTTGCCTCTTGATCAAAGATTTATTATTAATTAAAAATAAATAAATAAATAAATAAAAGCAAATGCTTGACGTGTTTCTGTTTCAGAAAATTCTATTTTTATATACGTACTCCTCTACGATTTCATACTTTTGTTAATATAAGTTTTCAATTCACATTTTAATAAATAATTTTATATCTTTTCTTGCAGTTGTTTATAAAGAAAAAATTCACAAATCATTGTTTTGTTTTCTAACTACTTCTTTCAAAGTTAAATTTCTTTTACTGTAATTTTTTATACAAGTTTTTTTTTTATACACAATTTCTGAGATAGTTTCTTTTCACCATAAAATATTTTTGTATTTATTTGAAACAATATTTTAAAGAATATTAAGAAAAATGTTTTCTTTTATTCACAATTCCTACTATTAGCTTAACTCTCTCCCAATATATATATATATATATATATATATATATACCGGGTGGCCATAATTAAACGACCCTACTTCAAAATTGTGTACTGACGAAACTATTGTTCATAAAGTTGTAAAATTCTGTGTACGACATAAAGAATTGATGGGAATTTGTTTGAGCGAATAAAAAAAATTAGTTCAAAATTTCGCCACTAAAGGGCGCTTTTGAATGAATGCCACATTTGTAACCGGTTTTCTATTTGTATTTTATCGCTTTTTTATCCACAGGACATAGTAACACAATAACTGATACTCATTAAAATACACAATCTCTAAAATGAACTGCAAACTTTAATTAAACCTCTTCGATGACTAATTTTCAAAGGATTTACACGAAGGAAGACGAAAATATGCAAATTTTTTCGACATCACACAGCAACTGTTATAAAAGCAATAAACTTTCACGGGAGATTAATTTATTTTCAGTGTGCTCGGTATTGCTAATCAGAATGTCATTGCGTTTTCCAGAACGAGCGTTGTTAGTAAAGTTATTCTATCAAAACCATATAATTCCGCAATAGTTGCTCTACGGAAATTTCGGAAAGGGGATGCGAAAAGGTCCACTGACTGCTAAAAATCTTCTAAATTTGAAGAATCAGGATCGTTGAGTGTTCGTTCTGGAAGAGGAAGAAAACCTGTTTCTGCGGAAGCAATAGAGAAAGTTGCACTTCAGGTGGAAGAGCACAAAGCATCCAACGTGCAGGCTAGTACAAGTGTTCGCCGTGTGGCAGAAGCATTGGATCTGCCTCGTTCAACTATCTAGAAGATCATGCGAAACATCCTCCGTTACTATCCATATAAGCTTCAACTTGTGCAGGAATTGCTTCCTTGCTCGTTTGGAAGTTGATCCAGAAGGGCCTTGGAATATCCTCTGGACAGACGAAGCACACTTTTATTTGGACGGTTCGGTGAATACTCACAACTGCCGAATTTGGGAAACAGACAATCCGCATTCCACCTTACAAGTTCCGCTCCCATCACCAAAAGTAACGGTGTGGTGTGGGTTTTCCGCATCTTTTATTCTTGGCCCGTATTTTTTCGAGGAATTAAGTGCTGGAGGTCCAGTAACATGTTCTATCACTGGACAGCGATATGAATCATTATTAAGGAATAAAATTATTCCGGATCTGCAAGCACGTCATTGCTTTTCACGCATAACTTTTTTGCAAGATGGAGCTCCTCCACACATTACACGTTGTGTTAAGGACGTTCTCAAACATCACTTCGCAGAAGAACGTGTGATCAGCCGCCAATTACGTCATCTGTGTCCTCCCCGATCGCCTGACCTCAATCCATGTGATATTTGGCTTTGGGGCCATTTAAAACAGCTGGTAAGTTGTAATCAACCAAGAACTTTACCTGATCAAAACAAAAAAAAAATATTTTACGACATGTTCTTAACATTTCCCAGAACACCCTGCGGTCAACGGTGGAACATGCTATCTTACGATTTCAAATAGTAGCTGAAAATGATGGTCATCATGTTGAGCATTTATTGTTGTAACAAAATTTGTAAACTGTTATAAATGTATGCTAAGTATTAATGTATGCTAAATATGATCTCCATTAAAAACGCCCTCTAGTGGCGAAATTTTGAACTAATTTTTTTATTCGCTCAAACAAATTCCCATCCCTGCTTTATGTCGTGCACAGAATTTCACAACTTTCTGAACAATAGTTTCGTCTGTACACAATTTTGAAATAGGGTCGTTTAATTATGGACATACCGGTATATATATGTTGTTCAAATTTTCAATCGTTTATAAAATACTTTCTATTCATCCAATCAAGTTCAAATAAATTTTTTAAGCTTGTAGTGGATGACACTTGATGTTAAATACAGTTTTTTCAAATATTAATTCATTAATTACCGGTTAATTAATTAAATTAATTACCGGTTTCCGACGCCAACTTAGACTTGTCTCAATTTTTGTAACAATGTAACAGTTAAAACAGCGTTTCTCAAGCTGTGGAACGTGCCCCCTAGGGGAGCGTGATAACTCTGCGAGGGGGGCGCGAGCATATTGAAAGTCAAAAACAAAAGATTATTTTAAAAATATTAATTTACTGAAAGTAAACAAACAAATTACATTCTGATATAATAAAAAATAAAATACACATTTACACTGATATAATACACTTATAAATGTATCAGTACTCTGTACAATGTATTTTATAATTAGTTTAACAGTACTAAGTTAACAAGTTTGATAATTACCAGTGAGCCCAAGGGCTTGTATTAACACTTATCTTGATAATTAGTACGTGTTATAATTAATCCCTTAACTGCCAATTAAAAGTTAGGCGATTCGCTTCCCAATACCAACATTTTCCACGTAGACGCGTGAATATGATCTTTTGGGAGGGTAGCGGGGGGGGGGGGTGCAAATCCTCTGAAATAAGTAATTCCTTCGCAAACACTGTCAAAGTCCTTTTGTTGCTTTCCAAAGCCTTCGGAATAATGTTAAGGATAGCATTGCACAGAAAAGATCGTACTTCGGAAAGACGTATATATACGGCCAGAAAATTAATGTTTTGGCTGAGCAAGACGTTTATATACGGCGGTGTCACTTAAGAGGTTAAAGTCGTATTGTAGCTTTAGCTTTAAAAAATAGTATTGTTGAATTCAACACATTGTTATTGTATGGAGGGGGGCGCAATGAAAATTATGATTGAATATTGGGTCGCGAATGTTGAAAGTTTGAGAAGCACTGAGTTAAAACAATAAAAAATGCTGACGTCGAAAACCGGTTTTTCAGCCAAACTAGCCAAACCGGGTGTGCATTGTTACAACAATGCAGATAAATCGTGCTCTTTTTTCAATTCCTACTATTTTAGTTCACTCTCCCCTATATGGCCAGGAGTTTGCTCTAGTACTACTGTGGCTAAGACTTTATTCTATCATGACTATAGTTATCATAGGATTATAACTATTTTGTGCATACTTTTGTAATATATATATATATATATATATATATATATAGTCAAAATCTCTCTACAAGAGAGAGATGAATAAAAATTAATCATATCTGAAAAAATAGAAATTGCAAGCTAACAAGATATTAAATTTTAGAAAGGATGTATGAAAAATAAAAATAATAGAGTTAAATATAAAAATATGGATGCTACAGTATTATAAAAATTACTGACTTAGGACAGCTTACATACAAAATAATTTATATAGAAGTGAGGTTCAACATGTTTTGTGGCGCGTTAATAAAATACTTTCTATTCATCCATTCAAAGTAGGAATTGACTTAAGAAAATATTTTTATGTAATTGTTCTGTTATAAAAAGAAAGTTGTTTAAATAACTTACTTTGCATGTATTGTTTCAAATAAAGTTATTAGTAGGTAAAAAGTAAGTTAAGAATATTTAATGAAAAAAAAATAAATGAATTTCTTATTACACTGTTACGTTTATATAAGTTAAACTATTTTTTTTTACTTGAATCTTAGGAAAAGAAATTATACGTGTCATGAATTTAATTAATTTTAATGTACGATGGCCTTTTACTTGAATATTTTGTGAATTTACCATTTAAGGAGTAATACAGTAGAGTCCCGTAAACTCAGCTTTCAATAACACGGAAGTCCGGATAACTCGGACTTACTGTTCCTTCGTCGCCTTCGTGATGGGGAAGACAACACAATGTCGTCTACACATTTATCAAATTATAGTTATGTTAAAGTAAACACGGCCGTATCGATTGTAAAAAACTGATTCTTCAGTTCCTCTCTAGCTAGGGGGGGGGGTTCGTTACAAATTATAAATATAACACAGATTAAAAAAATTTTAAAATACAATTGCGTCAATGAAATTGTCTATGCTGTGCGTAGACAAACTTTACATCATATGCAAAGCTACGACGTAACTAAGACAAGACAAAATAGTTGCCCACCCCTGACTTAAACCCTTCAGATGGATGACTTCAACGACAGTATCCCCTTGCTTTTCGCTCCCGTCAAATTCACGGGTGAAATTTCCCTCTCTATTCCTCGTGCCCGTGGTATTTCTGGGCTGGAGTGTTGAAAAGTAACTTGCCAAAAAAAGTTTGAAACGATCTTTTTCTTAAGCCCAGAATATTGTTCATTTCTTAATTTATACACCAGATGGCAGTACCATACCAGATTATTTGTAACGTGTTTAGCGATAATTATTTAATTTTTTTAACTAGATGTCAGCATAATCAAACATATATATTAGCGTTATATTTTTGTAATCTTAGGTCAAGTACTTAGTTACGCTCTTTGTGAAAGCACTTGGGTTATATATATACGTTCTCTGATAATAAAAAAATATATGTATTTTTTAATATTGTATACATTATAGAGTTAGAGTCAAGAAATGAATTGGATTCTACTTTTATTACTTTTTTGTCACTGATTACACTAAAAATATAAAAGCAGTAGACATTGTAAACCAATATATCGGAGATTACTCAATTGCTCGAAAACGAAGTAAGAGAGAGAGAAGAGTACTAAGAAAATATTTTTTTCATTTGTTAGATCAAACTATTTTGAACTCGTACCTTATTTACAAAAAATAAGAAGCAAAAATCACATTTGATGTTCCGTTTATCTTTAGTAGAAGAACTTATTGAAAGTATTTTATATCAAAAACCACTGGAAAAAGAGGTCGGCCAAGCTTGGAGAATGACCCCAGCCGTTTGATTGAAAGACATTTTATTAGAGAGATACCTCCAAATGATAAGAAACGACAACCATCAAGAGAATGCAAAGTTTGTTGTTCCAAAAGAGATGAAAACAATAAAAGTGATGCAGAAAGGAAAGTCGGTACTACTGTCCAGATTGTGATATTGGCCTTTACATCTCTTGCTTCGAATTTTATCATACAAGAAAAAGTTACAACTGTTTATTTATATTATACATAAGTGTAATAAAATTTTCCTTTAATGTTTAAAAAACATGTTTTATTTTAATTTTTTATCTTTGTTGGAAAGCCAGCATTCAGTGATTATAAGCCTAAACGTTTGCTTTACTTAAAAAATTAAATTTCGTATTTCAAGCTAAAAATTAAAAATGAATATATATGTTGAACATGTACTTAGTTTTATATGATTTTCTTGAATAAAAAAATAAGCACTTTTAGGGCAGTTTTCTTCAAAATTATTCGACCGTTAAGAGAGTATAGTTCGCATTACGGTATGCCAGTGGTTTTCAAACTGTGCTCCATGCACTCCTGGGATTCCATGAGTCAAAAAAAAAATCGAAAAGAAAATTATAAATGAGCATTTAAAATGGATTCACGTTCTCTATGAAGTTTATATGATCACGATACAGTCGAACCCCGATTTGAAGAGTTCCTCGGAACCGGATATTTTATTCGTTAATTTTGGTTTATTCGTAATATAGGAGTTTCAAAATTTGGATAGTTAGTAGGAGCAAATAGTTAGTTAGTAGCAAATAGGAGTTGCTAAATTTTTAAACTTATCTTTTGAATCTTTTCATTGTGTGGATGGATGGAAATAGCATTATTTTAATCCTCATAAAAAATTTAATTTTAAGTTTAGTATAATTTTGCTAGAAAGTTTCTGGAATTAAGAGAATTTTTAAAAAAAGTGTTACCTGATGGGGTGAGGGCTGAAGGAGTGTGTTAAGCAATGGAAGATATAAAATTTTATCCTTGACACTATTCGAAAACATCAGTCGATAAATATTTTTCTCCGATCATAAAAATTAAAGAATGGTATATGTTTGAATTATCAAGTAGAGGTAGAAAGAACAATTTAATTGTAACATTGCAACTTTTGTTTAAATATTTAGATTCTCGTTTCACAAAAGAATAATATAATTATTTGTGTGTCAAAAAAATCCATTTAAACACTAAAAAATTTTAAAGTTTTAAGCTTAAATAAATAGTTTAAATGACTCTTCCAATTTCTAATACATTCTGTATAGAATGCTAAAATAATGACATGAGTTGTTGACTAAACCCTCATTATATGCTAATATATTCCCCTCATACCTTATGCTAATAGATTTGAGGTTCATGAATATTTGGTTTCATGTTAATTATTCAGTTAGAAAATGAAATAACTTATTTATTTTAGCATGCGAGATAAGTATTGATATATTCAAAGAGAAAAGCTAATTATTTCTTTAATAAATGGTACTTCTATTGGAAAAATAATTATTTTCAATAAAAAATGGGGAAAAAAAGAATACTCACATCGATAAACCCCTGATGATCGATTTTTGCCATGGTGCTTTAAAATGTTTGCCACTTGCTTTTTAAGCGTAAATGCATTAACACTACCTCGTTTCAAACTTAAAACTGTACCCGAAATTAGTTGTAATAATGCTATTATGTGTGTACATTTTAACATAGATTAATTTCTTGACCTCCAACCAAAAAAAATGAAAGAAATGTTCATTAATAGAAGACAAAGCTGTCAACAGCATATCCAAAAAACAAACATCGACTCCCAGGATGCCTATAGCGTTGAAATCTGGAGTAAGCAGAAGAAGGAAGAGAAAAATTCGCTTGTAAAAGAATTCGAAATGATTTTCATTCTTCTTCAGTTAATTGGAATCGATGCTTTTGATTATTATAAAGACCATGACAGACATCCTTCAAATGTGAATCAAACTAATCTTACAAAATCGAGAATAATTTTTTGCATGAAAGTTTGTTCTAGGTGTTTCTTTTTTATCTTGTTATGTGTGAAATACCTTGTATATACGTTGCGGTTATTCTTCGTATGGAATCGAATATGGGAATACACTACTTTCCTCGTAACAACAATGGTGGTATCAATTTACGCGTCTGTTTTACTAAGACGACGAGCAATCCTGCATGTGATTGAAAACCTGAATCAAATTCATCAAAAGTTCTCAGGACATAAGCCGATAAGAGGCAAATATTTTTTTCTAGTGTACTTTATCTTTTCGCAAATTCTGGTGGCAATCTGGGGCTTTTTGCTGTATTACTCGGGGGGTTCCATCAAACCTCAGGATATCAAACAAAAAGCCATTATTCTCTCGGATTATCTTGAACCGCGATCTTTTTTAGTGCTATTTGAACACGTCCAGGCTCTGTACAATTTTTCTCAAGTTTTCATCATTTCTGTGTTTGCCATGTTTTACAGCTTCACTTGCAAATGTATCCGAGATCTTACACGGTGTTTGATAGATCAACAAAATAAAAATTGCTCTTCTGAAGAAATCGAATCATTGATTTCCTTGCATGTGGACATTATGAAATGCGTAAATTGTATGGACGATAATTTTTCATACTTTGCCTTTGCGACAGTCTTCGTCAGTATGATGGGAACATTTTGGGGAGGTTACAGATTAGCGTTTTGTAAAACCCTAACAGCTGAATATTTTTTCTTGAAGCTCTGTCTCATAATTATTAATTGTTCCACCCAGTTACTGATCATGCTTTCTGCGTCTTTCACAAATGAGTTAACTGAAGAAGCTACGAGACGAATTCAGTGTTTGTTGTGTAGAATTCCTACTACTAAACGAGAAATCAAGTGTAATATGAAAGAGGATTTAACACAACCAAACAGTTTGACTTTGTGGAAGATTTATGTAATGAATAGATCATTGATCATTTCCAGCTATGCTAGTTTATTAACTTTTGGAATTTTACTTGGCGCTTTGGGAAACAGTCAGTGAAAAAGAAAATGTATAACATCAATCCCTGTGAACAGCACAATGCCTCTAATATTCAAGTTCTACAAGAGTTTTGGTGAAAATGTATTAAGAATTCCCTCCTTTTTTATGTCAAGTGCTTTATATGCATGCTAATATGTGAAAAGAGATATCTACACAGTGAATTTCATTACGTTTACGAAATAAATAACCGGATACCTAAAAATTTCGAAACTCTTTACTAAATTGGAAGTTTTTAGATATTCATACAACGTAAAATTTAACTTCTCTAGTAAAACCGCATTATTTTTAAGCGTATAACTCATTTATTTTTTCACTTGTTCCTATTAATTGGGTGACAAATTTTAAATCCACGTACATAGAAGCTCCAAGTGAAAAAAAACTAGTGCAAATTAACTGCCCCAGATTCTATAAGGAGCTCCTAATAAAGCAAACACAGGAGAGCTCAAAATAAACACAACCACCCAAAGCAGGTGAGGAACATATCAACTTGTAAGGCAGCGGTCATCAAAACTTTTTCGACTTACGGAACTTTTAGAACTGTAAGGGGAACCCATTGTCAAAACACACACTTATAAGAATTTATCTGAGTAATATTTAAAATAGATCTCTCTCAACATGTTCTGCGTAATTTCTGAGGAGAAAGTTAAAAAAATGTTTTGTATTTATTATTTAAAAAATTTAATGCAACTTACTCAATTAATAATATTGATTTGTGATCCACCTACCCACGCATTATATTTAGTAACTAGGATATGTGTTTTCATTTTTTTTTACAAAAACTGTCGAAGTCTAGATCTATTGAAACTATCCGCAATCGCATTTCATATTTTATTTTTGTAACCACGTACTTTAGAAATATTTTTGACTTAAATATGTGTTAAGGAATGGCATTAAAATATTTATAGCTCAGGGAGAATTTCTGTGCATTTTGCATGAATTTGCAACCTAAAATTTAGGAACTGTTCATGCTTAAATTTGGATTTTAACGTCAAATCTGTTTTGATGTTGTTGTGTTGCTGCTTATGCCACCTGATCCACAGTAACATCAGATCAAGGTCCACGAAATTCATCGCGACTAAGGGCTAGATTTTTACGCCTGTCGTTAGCCTAAGCTTTAAACCCAATGAAGGTGACAGTACGATTTTGCTCGGTACACAACACAATAGATGGCGACACCATTTGGACCCACTGACTTAACGAGCACATACTCTGTGTGTACTCGGAGGGTATTTGGTGGCATCGGGTATCGAACCCAGGCTTTCCGGTCTGGAGTCCGATGCCCTAATCACTAGGCTCTATCCCTGATAAGTTGCTCCCTCTCTTATATTATAGGTGTATTTCCCCACAAATGGAAAAGATGTATTTTCCATTAAAAGCGATTAAGTTTTTGCAAAGACATTGTACTAAGGAGTATAAAATTATTTCGTGGAACCCGGGATAGAATAAACAATAGAATGTTCATAATCTACCAGTACGTAGTATATATAAAGAAAAACCTCTTTAATATTCCTTTATTATATAATGATAGTTTGAAAGATATTGCAAAATAAAGTTAAGTCTAAATAAAATTTTCAGTTTAAATGACAGGGATAAGCTTTAGATAATTGTGGCTATTCAAACTTCGGGGAAAATATAAATTCATTTTGCATACACATTTAGAATTTTCTGTTCGATTTTTTAGTGACTTATGGAACCCCTGGATATGCTTTTTAGAACTTCAGGGTTCCGCGGAACACAGATTGAAGACTACTGCTGTAAGGCGATATAATACAAACATCGCTATGTGCTTATTGTAAAACTAATGCAGAATGCATTAAAAGACATTTTAAATAATGCAGTCAAATTTATATATTTTATTTAAAAAAAGATAATTAAATTGGAAAGTATTTGCTTCAATATGCGGATAATTATCCAGCAAACACAGAATCCTCCTTTTACTTTCGAAAGTCATTATTTAAATCGAACTAAGTCACATATCTAAGCTCTTCAATTATGGGATGAAACATGGTTTCGATGTTTACTCTACTTAATAGACTTCTTTGCCATTCTAAGTAAAGTAAACATATTTCTTCAAGGATCGTATGCACATATAAAAATTAAAGAAAAACGAAGGCTTCCGTTTGAAAATTTAACTTGTGGTCAACATATGTTAAAGGATGATGTTTTACAAACTAAAAACGGTTTTCTAATGAATTAACTTATATGAAAACAAGTAATATAAAAAAAAATTAAGTCAATTCCTACTTAGGTCAACAATATAACAACCGATATTTCACCTTGAGCGTTTTCGTATTAAACGTATTGACTGTATTTAATTTTAAAAAATCTTTCTGGCTTAAAAATTCATCAAAATGGGGCAACAAAAACAAAATATACACAAAACAAATTAAAAACAAAATATGAAACACGACTACAAAACTCTTGTAGCTGAATTCTGATATTTTTTTTTTCGTGAAACCATTCTGTACATTGTTATATTTATTTTTCCCCTTGGAAAAACCATTTTTTTTTTAATAACGATTATTTATTGATTTCTTAAGAATATTTATTTTAATTCAGATAATAATTATATAAAAATTAGGTGATTACGCATTATCGCAAACAATGCCAACGTTCAAGATAACTCGCTAAGTTGGCAAACCTGATTTCGCATGTGTATTACGCGCTAAATTAGCAACCATGGGCTTCGTTTCATTTAATGTCGCCAATACGGTTGTGATAATAGGTAAGTATCAAAGATTAAATATAGTGTTTGAATATTACGAGAATATGTATATATTTGCCTTTACTAGTTATTTATTCTTATAACTACTTCACATTATGTATCTGTTGTTGTTTTTTTTTTTTTTTTTTTTGTTTTTTTTTTTTGCTATTTTTAAAAACAATATTTGGATCTAAGATATTGTGTAAAAAGCATTTTTAACTCTAATTAAGTCATCTGCAGAAATATCATCTGCTCTAAACAGACATTTTAATTCCAAATAATATTATTTACAAGTTTGAAAATGTGCAATTTTTAAAACATTTTTTTTTCCAATGGGGCTGCACATTTTGGTATTTTAAACCTTTGCAGACCTAGAACAATCCCCAGGAGCTGGTATCATTTTTTAGCGCTGCACCATATAGGCGATACAAATTACAGCAAGCAATTTTGACGACCAGTTACCTCCACAGAGGGAGGCACCTGAGCTCTTGACGATACGAACCGGTTCTAGGATTTAATTTTGCCGAGAGCATCTAATCCAAACAGACACTCTAGGGATCTTTTACATGCCGTATAATCATACGACATGGCCGCTGTCGATTTTCTGCATCATAAAAATCCACCGACTGGGCCGGGGTCGAACCGCAACCTTGGTGTAGAGGGCCAGCGACAAACCAACCATGCCCCCCAGCTGGCTATTTTTTAAAACTTGTTTTTAACAACAATAAAAAATAGCCTATCACAATGTATCACAATGAGTTCTTAGAATGTAGAATTTTAATTAATTTGAGGAATATAAATGGTTCGGTGTATGTTTCTCTTACAGTAACGTATGATTTTGCGAGGAATGTCAACAGATGGATTTATTTTAAATCTTTTGTATAATATGTGTTACAAAAGACACCTTAATTTGGATTTCAATATTTCTCAATATCATCCATTCAATGTTTGAAGTCTTTATTGTTAACACGAACAAAATACACTTAATGGCATTTATTTCACATAAATCTTAGCCATAAGATTTTTATAAAATATATCATTAGCCATCTTATAGTAAAATATGGAGCAGTAATCTAGATAATTAACAATTATTCTCCTTTTAAAAATATTTTTAGTGAATTTCTTCTTTTTTTTCAGAAGAATGCAATGGGGTTTTGTTCATTATTTTTCAGTCGCAATCTTTTTTGTAACATTCACAAATTCATTATTTTAAGGTATCCAACTACTCCAAAATTGTGAATTTTTCCAAAAACTGGCCAAATTTTTTTATAAGTTTTTTTTACGGGTCATCTTATTAGCTTTATAAAAATAACATGCTTATTATTTTCCATTTACTAGAGTAAAAACAAAAAGTGTTTTAGTAAAAGCAGATGCCGTTACTTTAACCAAAATGTCATACTTTAAAACGCGTTTTATTTGAAATGAGTTTTTTTTTAATGCTCAAACGAGGACAGCAATTACTCAAAGAGTTTCGAAAATAATTAGCTGAAATATTTTGTGTATGTTCTGTATAATAGTAGAATTGTTTTGATCTTCTGATTTATTAATCATTACGAAATTTACAGTCCCTTTTGTGAATATAATAACTGTTTCTTTTTCCAGCGATTTCATATAATAACTAATATAAAGAGTGCTCTAGTTTTTGTAAAAATTAAAATATCTCTTATCCGGAAGGTTATTTCAAAAATGAATAAAATAACAACACATCAGAATTGAAAAATTGGAAATGTGTTCATAAATTTTTGGTACGGAATGAGCCCGGTTTGTGTTATTTTTCGTCAATTTGTACCCTTTTTTCCCATTTTAATAATGATAATTTCTTTTTCTCTTCTTAATTTTAGCATATTTTTCTTAAAATATACTAAAAAAATCTAAAATCCACAAAAAAAAATCCTTATATCTCCATTTTTTTTTTTAAAAAAAGGTGTCGCAAGTAATCCGATACCTTAAAGGGAAAAAAAGAACAATAAAGTTATGAATCTTAGAAGATGAATATTTTAAAAATAGCAAAATAAAACAAAATCTACAACCGAAAAGTATAAATATTCTATAACTTTGTTATGAGTAAAGAATGCACATTTTACATTTATAAAAAAAAAGTTTTCTGATTATTATTACATAAATTTATTTACATTTTTTTTCTGAATTTATATTAATGGTCTGCTAAATATATAACTACACGTTTAGTGGCCCATGAAGCTCTAAAGGTTGGCGACCGCTATTCTAGGTGGTTTGTTTTTCACATTCATTGCTAAGCCTAATAGGTTATAAGACATATGTTTGTTTTGTACTGATTTTTATTCCACCATTTAACAAGCTGTCAATAAAAATTTTAAGGGTACTTTCTGTCAAGTTGAATGCAAGTTAAATGCATTTTAGAACGGTTTTGAAATTTAAAAAAAACGGGGTTTTTTTCTGTAGTTCCTTACGCTCTGTTAAGTGGCACTTTTACGATTTTTCTGTTTACTATTATTATTTTAGAACTTACACAAATAAAAATAATAATTATATCAAAAATTGTGACATGTTTACAGAGCCTTATCAAAGTTTTTCTACCCCTCCCTCTTTTCCCGAAGACGAAATCAGTTTTAGGGCCTCTTAAGAAGATGTAGACCATAAGAGGCTCTGCCATTTTGTTCAGAACTTTATTTATTCTACCCGCATTCTGTAGTACATTACATTAGTATAAAAAGAGAGAGAAAAATAAAATAATTTAGACGAGAATAATATTTTGAAGATACAGAGTAAGATACGTTTAACCTGAAAACGCTTAAGACGAAGCATTGGTTAACACGAAATAATACCACGGTACCGATAAACTACTATGCTTTTTCTTGCATTTTTTTCTCTTAACACGAAACGAAAATCACTTAAAACTAGAAGAATTCCCTTCTGCGAATGAACAAAATGCGGAAAACACCAGTCGATGTTTGTGAAAGTTTCGGTATTATTGGAATGTACTACTATATCACATCAAAAAAATGTGTTGCAGTAGTTAATGATAATGTGTATACAGCCTTAATTATGGCAGACAAAGACATTTTGGAGTTTGTTCATAGCTCAAAAAATATCGTTGATGCCTATTTCTAATTCGAAAAGGAAATGAAAAATACAGCTCTTATTCCCATATCATCCGAAATAAGGAACTTCATAAAAAGTAAACGCACAGTTATTTAGGTGCACATTCCATTGGTGAAATGAATAACAAAATGAACGACATCGAACAATTTAATGTTAAAAAAGACAATGTATCGCATTATTTTTCAAAAACTCAATAAATGTTTGTTTCTCTCAATAAATGTTTGCTGCATCTCAATGGTGCTCCCTTGACTATGGTAAAACAAATGAAATATCTTGGGGTTCTTCTTGATGCTAAATTTTCTTGGAAACAGCACTTAAATTACATTTCAGAGAAATGTGACAAATTGCAGCGGGGACTAAATCGCATTGCACGCAACTCGTTCGGTATAAATTTCAACGTACATTCGCTCATTTATAAGCAAGGAATCGAACCTTTCATTATGTATGGTTCTAGAGTTTGGGGTGAGGCACTTAAAAGGAAGATGAATTCTAAATATCTGCGACGCATACAAAGAAGGATGCTCTTGCGGGTCATTTGCGGTTATCGTACCACAAGTTACGAGTCAGTTTTTGCTATTTCTGGATTCCCTCCAATCGACATTGCTATTCTTCATAATATTGCTTTTAGGGAAAATCTCGCTGCTTCTTCCATCTCTAATTATGATTGCACTATGTCCCCATTTTTTCTCCCTCATCCTTCAGAGAGGAATTCCATCAATATTATTAAGCACAATGAGAAAAATACTGATGATTTCCCTGTTATTTGCTATACTGATGGTAGTAAAATTGCTGGCAAAGTTGGTTTCGCTTTTGTTGTGTTCAGGAGTGGTGTAGAATCCGAGCACTTTCAATTTAGAATTCGTGATGAATGCACAGTTTTTGTAGCTGAACTTTTATGTTTAAACTTTGCCATTAAATGGATCACTGAACAAAATAGTGTCTCAGATTATCTCATCTGTACAGACTCTCTTTCCTCCTTGGATTCTCTTAAGTGTATTTCTTCATCTAACAACATAATCGTCGAGATCCAAAAGCAACTTAAAAACCTAAAAGATAAAAACATCTCAATAGATTTTGCATTTGTTCGTGGACACACGGGCATTTTTGGAAATGAGCGGGCCGATTGGTTAGCCAAGGCTGCAACCAAACGCAAAATTGACATTGCCGTTAATATTCCTAAGTCATTTTACAAGAAGATTATGAGGGAAAGAATGGTGAAGTCTTGGAACCAAGAATATCTCACATCAAATAATGGGAGCGTAACAAAGAAATTTTTTCCAACCATTAATAAGAGACTGTCCTGCCATCATTTTTATACTAATAACAAAATAACCCAATTTCTAACTGGTCATGGCAACTTTAAAAGCTACTTGAACAAATTTAAGTTAGTTCCGTCATCTTCCTGTGATTGCGATATTGGTGGCGAGGAAAATGTAGAACATGTGCTCCTTCTGTGTTCCAAGTTTGAAGGAGAACGGAATATCCTAAGACTGGCATTCAAGGGACTTAATGTAAATTGGCCTCCGAATCTTCCTCAACTGCTTTCCACCAGAAGTACTTTTAAAAAGTTCAGTGAGTTTGTTATGAGTATTTGTAATGCTTCCTAACCTCAAGGGGTTATTTTTTGTTATTTATTTATTTATTATTTTTTCTTTATTTGTTTCTTTTTCCTTTGTATTATGTGATTAATACTTACTTCTGTAAGCCCTGTGTGATACTTTGTGGTGCACGGGGATTTTATCATTGTTTTTCCAATAAAAAAAAAAAAAAAAAAAAAAAATGTTTGTTTTTTAAAAAACTTGAAAATGTACTTCATTGATTTTTATTAAATACAAGCATAAATAGATACCTATGTAAACATATATATATGTGCTCAATACATATGTATACAAATCTATGTATTCCAATAAACATTTTGCTAAATACATGTTTTTTTCCCTAGCAATATCCATTAACACGAAAAAACATTTCAGTCCACTTCAGTTTCGTGTTAAACGATATTCACTGTAATTGAATACCGTAAGCAGACAAAGTAAAAAAAATACATATAAAATTAATACTCAATTTTATCCCCTAAATCAGAAATGGACAAATAGCAGCCCGTAACGTTATTTTCTTCTTTGTCGGCCTTTTATGACAGAACTGCTTTGATACATTACCGTGAGCAACCAAAGATTCATCTCTTTTTTTCCACTAGGACGACCACGTCAATATATACATCATGATTGTCTAAACTATGACCACTTGTGGGCCGCATTGCAAAAATAATTTTTTTTCTGGGCAGCACGTACAATATTTTTTTAACAAATTGAAACAAAAATTAACTCTATGTAGTCTCTATTAAAATAATTTAACTCATTTTTACTACAATTTTTTTTTTAAATTTGAATTAGACATGAATAAGTACACATTTATTTTTAATTTTAAAAGTTTCGTTTCATTTAGTTTGGATTTCATTAAGATGGAAAAAAAGTCCAGTTAATGAGATGAATGAATTTGAGTTTGTGCAAATCGATATCGGGTTCTATAGACGAAGTTGCAATTCTTAATGCATTTTCAAGATGTTTGTCAGTGACCTTTGTCCTATTTTTGTTTTTCGTATGCTTCATTCTTGGAATATAACTGTTCACAAATATAAGTACTGCCAAAATCTGAAAACATTAATAAAGCATGAGTGTGAAAATGAGGATATTTATCGCGCGGAGTAGGTAATCTTTATAAAATTCCAGTATAGAAACATTCCTAAATTTTTCTTTCAGTTGAATGTCACTTCGCAGTTCAATGGATTCCATTTGAAGATTTGAAAATTTATTTATTTCCAGGAAAAACGGGGCAGTAAATATATTGAAATATTCTTCATTTTTTCGAAAATCTTGAAATCTCCTTTCAAATTCTTCAATTAAATCGAAAATTAATGCAGCATATTTTTTGCATACATTTTTTTTAAATAAAAATGTGTAAATTGAAATGTTTTCATAATTTGCGTTTGGACCGCACTTTAGACAAGCATGATATGCATACACGAGTGAAACCTTTGTAGCAAGTAAAAACAAAGAAAAACAAAACAGTAGAAAGGTGTGGTAGGGCGTATTTGTCTCATTAAGTTGATTCAAAAATTAACTGTACTTGCAGCTATATAAATATGAAATTATCACAGTAAAATATATATATATAACTGCCACTATTTTATTTAATGTACATTCATTGATTTTTGGGGTGCGGAGTTAACTAAATGCGGGATGGAGTCATCTTAAAACAATTTGGTGGTAGATCCCAAACAATTGCCTGCCCTTGCCCTAAAACAGGAATAAACATAAAGTCGTTCGTGATCGACCGGTGAACCGCCAAAACATTCGTGGGTGACCATCTTTACCAATACTTAAAGACGCGCATACTAAAATAAACATTTTTGTTTTTTTTATGGAAAACCGACACCAGCTAGATTAGACACACAATCACAAGACCTCTCAAAGTCGATGTGACTGCGTTTACAGAAGCAAATGATTCGATAAATGTGTAGATGACACTACCTTCACTGGAAGCGTACGATGACACTCGACAAGTCCACTGCCATTGTAGGAGAAAAAAGCGATTCTTACGATGCCAGCTGTATAAATGAATTTTTCCCACATGCTGACTGAAGGGGTAAATAAATGTTAATGATCTGTTCTTCGGCGATAGCACGAGATTGGCTCTTGAAACCAAATTAAGTACATACTGTGGTTTTAGAGTCGTCGATTCACGTATGCTCTCTCTCGCTGCATTGAATACCTCCACGCTCCACGGTCTTGCAGTCACTCACAGTTGTTCAAGCATTCATCTAGACCAGCGATTCCCAAAGTGGTCTCCAAAAATTAATTTGGGGGTCTATGGGGTGTAAGTGGAGGTTTATGATATTTGCTCTCATTAAATTAGATTGAGACTTTATTTTTAAAAAAAAATGTATAATCAAGTTGAAACCTAATTTTCCACTTTAACAGCCTTGTTTACTTAATTTAATGAGGTTAATTTGCATTTACAAGGTACCAGCATACATTTTATTAAAGCAAGAACCATTTCAGCTTTTCTTTCTCGAGTTAAGCTAAAGAAGTATAATACTGGAGGTCCCGAATTTTCTAAATTCGTCACAGTCAATCTGTCAGAACGTTTTAACATACGTTCAATATATTTAAATACTTTTTATTCCAGATTTTCAAACCAGATTTGAGAATGTTTTGACACTCTATGGCAATACCACAGTATAGGCAATGAATTCATACGGTCATATTGAGAAAAAAATGTCACATTACAATAGGAACTGATCGTAGTAAGCACTAACTAAAATCTTAAAGTTAAGAAACGGAAGCCAGCAATTTAGACCTTAAAAAGTCCAACCTGTTATTTGTCCCAACTTATGGAATATCGTGAGGAAGTTTTTCGTTGCTTTTCTGAGTGTGAAGGAATTTCAGCGCAGATGCCAATCTAAAAAAAACTGGTCATAAACTGAGGAAATTTAAGGTTAAACCAGACAAGATTGATACCAAATGTTTTTTGAAAATTTGGTATTGTAGTGCTAGAGATTCATCCCTCCCATTAAATTCATTTGTTTGTTCTTTAGTTAGTTTATTTGACTGTCTTATTTATTAATTAACTTGTGCTTTTTAAATTTCAAACACTATACTTCATTACAGTTAGAAAAAAATTTAATTCTTTTAAAGTAGGAGTAGTAGTACCAGCTGTCGAAAAGACATTTAAGTTGATAAATTTCCAAAAATTCAATATTAATGAAACAGGGGATCTACCCCAGACCGAAAAACATGGCAAGGGGTCTATGAGACAAAAAAGTTTCGGAACCTTTGATCTAGACAATTTTGTGTTACTTATGTTTTTATAGTAAAAATATAATATTTTAAAAGAGAAGTACAATATCGGAAACAAGTGTTAAAAAAAAGAGAGAAAACATACAATTTTAATAAAGAATGGCCACTGGGGGAGGGGGGGTGCAGCACCTTAAAAACATCTGAAGTAGCCCGTACCCATGAGAAGTCTGCCCCCCTCTACCCTAGATGATAACCCCAAAGACAGATGTCTTCTCTTAGATCCCTCCCAACTATGCCTTTAAATTAACGGGAAGACATTGAACCTCCATAGATTTAACTTGTATAAGCCCCTTTGTACGGCAGTTCTTTACTTTTACCAGATTTCGAACTCGTGACTCGTCAAAGCCGGCCACGAGGTCGCAACCATGACCACTTGACTGACACAACCATAATTTTAGAGGGAAGGAAGTTCATTACAAAGTGGAACATTTTTTTTGAAGTAAAACTTCTTTACGCACGCTTGACTTGGAGAGTAAACTGGTGAATGCGTGAAGAGAGCGTTACGAAAAGTGCGATCGGGTGAGGCGAACAGAAGTTGAGAGGGAGATATGGTCGCAGCTAACATGACAGTTTGGAAGCAGCGTCATCTATCGGGGGAATAGGAAGTTATTCATCAGCAGGAATAAAAAAAGATTGATGTTTTTAAGATTTTTGTTCGTAAAAAGTTTGAGATATATGTGAATCAAAGCGGAATGAGTTTTTCTGAATTCTATTAGTAAGGAAAACTTGTCTGGTGAATTTTTAATACAAGATCACATGCCATATCTACATTTTAACTCGATGTTTTCGCAAGATAGAAAAAAGTTTGCTTCAAAATGGAAAAAAAATTGATTTTTTATATGATTTATATTAGGATTAAAAAATATATCAAAAAATAAAGAGAATTACTTGATTTTTTCAAATTATTTGAAGTAATTTACTTATGGTTGCGTGATTAAATCGTACATTACCAGTCCAATAATTGATGTATCAGATGGATTGGCAATCGGTGCTGTTGGTAATTTAGTACATATTGATCAAAATGAAGTTACACGAGTATGGTTAACTTTTGAGAATTTACGAAATGTTGGCGAAAAATTTCGACGAAAAGCTTCCGGTTACGTTGCGATACATAATATTGATAAACATGCCGTCCTAATAGAACGCAGAACATCTACCATTGCCATGAAAAAATAACAAAAAAATAAACCCAAAACGAAATTATTTTCCTTTAGTATCAAGATGTGCCATGACAATTCATAAATCTCAAGGTGGAACGTTCAATGAAGTTGTTTAAAGGACTTATTCTCTACCATTACTATATGTTGCTCTATCACAAGTTGCTACCAGTATTGAAGGACTGTACATATAGTGCCAAAAGACAATGATAATCGATTTCATCATAGTCGAAAAAATGATACATCGATCAGTACAAGATGAATTTCACCGATTATCGTTGAACACATTGTCAACAACAGGAAGAACGATTCTTGATTTCATGAATGACAGAAAAAATTTGTTCATGGTTTCTTTCAATTGCCGAAGTCTCAGAAAACACGTGTCTGACTTGAGCGATCCCATAATTGATTCAAGCAGTATTTTGTTTCTATCAGGAACCTGGTCAAATAACGATGAAAATGTTGACATCCCGAATTTTAATTGTATTACGAAATTTAAGAGTAAAAATGTTAGATCAGCAGGAGTGGCAATTTATCAGAAATCAAATGTTACCTTGAATATAGTAACTTCGAACATGGACATTTTATTACGATATATTCGTGAAATCGATATTGGTCAATCATAAATTGGTGATATATGTGCTTCTCACAGTGCTTTGGACGATGGAACAAACATCATAATTAATGGCAGTTGCTTACATTTCGCCCAATAGCACAGTTAATACTATTATAAGGTTTTTATATAAAAGACTTATGATTTACAGTCGAGTAGGCTCTGAAGAATTAGGAGAAAACTATCAGACGTTGCCACTAATTTTAGCAGGAGATTTCAATGTTAATTTCGCGTCCGAAGATGGACAACTCTTGGTAAACTTTCTACAAGATAAATTAGAACTACAAATGAATAAAATGAATAATAACCGAAATGAGCCTACCACAAGACATGGAACAACAATCGATGCAGTTTTCTTTAGATATCTGTCTAATTTTTATTTGAAAACATATGCATCTTATTTCTCATACCATAAGCCTATTGTCTCGGTCTTACAATCAACCATAGTAATTACTGATGTATTCGATAATGAAAATAATGAATAAAAATAAAAATCTATTCAACAATATTAATTTATCGATGAAAACCCATAATAAATTAAAATATTCGTAGAAAATTAATATATGTATGTGAATATACATGTAAATATTATACATATGTAAACATATATATATATATGCATACATATAGATGGAGCTAAAGAAGTTTTACTTCAGTCGTGTGGTCTAAAACACACTCGTTTTTTTTATTATTATTAATATTATTATTTCCAGTGGTGCAGCGGATTGATATTTTACTGTTGCAAACCTAAAATATTCCCTGGGAGCTATTATCACTTTTTAGTGCGATACCATATAGGTGGAATACCAATCACCGCAATGTTATTTTGACACCCAGTTTCATCTCCAGAGGGAGACACCTGAACACTGACGATGCTGGAATTTAATTTTACCGAGAGCACCCAAACCAAACAGGAAGTCTAGAGATCTTTAACATGCCGCATAATCATACGACATGCCCGCTGTCTATTTTCTGCATGATGAAAACCCACTGAGTTGGGTCAGGGTCGAACCTGCAACCTTAGGCGTACAAGGCCAGCTGCAAAACAACTACGCCACCCAGCCGGCTGTGAAACATTAATAAACTAATGAATCAATAATAAACCACTTAAAAGAATTTTTTTAAAAAATAATTTTAACTAACTGTAAGTAAGAAAATATGGAGATTCTCTTAGAGCTATCCATGTATCTTAAAGTATTAAAATAATGCTTTTCCATAATTGTTTGTTCGCTTCATTGGAATTTTTAAGAATTGTTATTGTACAGTTTAATTAACATTGTCTTTTTTTACCGTTAATACTGTGTAGCTTTTCTTATATCTGTTTGTGAATAAACATCTTTTTATAGCAATTAGAGTATTTTCTGAAAACATATGGATAAACCGAAATGATTTGAAAAATATAACAACCATACTGTGGCAATTTCTTTTTCAATAAACTATATGTACAAAAGTATCAAACCTGACTGCACAGATGAGCTAATACAGCTGCGAGATTTATGTACAGCTTACATATACTCATAAATAGTTATTGAAGCCTTTTTTTATGCGCTATGTAGTATCTATCTTCACTATTGCTTCCACTTAACACCAACTACTGAAATTCTCTACCAAAATGATGCACCTTTTCACCGCTTTCTTTCTTATGGCAATTTTAGCATTTTCTATATTTATTGTTGAAAGTAAGTATATACTTTTTTGTTTCTTTTTCATTTTAAAGCTTTACCTTTAAAATATTGTAAACTACATAACAACAATATGTGTAGAGTATCAAAAAACAATAGTCTAAATCATAAATAATTAAATTTTGTTTTTATGAGACAATTTAAAACCGTTGATCAATGTAAAAGTACTATTACAAAGTTCTATTTGAACTCTAAATCTTTTGTGAAAATACCATCGTGATAAAAAAAATTATTAGTAATAATTAAAAGTGCTTTAAAATATGATTTTATTTATAAAACATACTGAGAAATATTTTTTGAAGATAAATAATAGTAAGATATCATGAAACTGTCTTCTTAATTCATTAAAACTATTTTTGGTTACTTCTAGAATTATAACTATAGTTATATAAGACATTTATAAAAAAAACTTTGTGTCAATAATATGTCAAATTTGTGAGAAAACAACTAAATCACTTATTTGATTTCGTGATTATTTTTTCAGCATCTTACTAGCGGAATATATAAACAATAATTACGTTTGCATTCACAATTTTTGTTATAGTATATATACTACAAATGTGTGTGTATTTAAATATCTACATTCATTTGTGTGCGCGTGTTTCAAAACGTTGTTTTTAGTCCAAAACGATTTTTCAGAAAGAAACATTATTTATTGTGGTATTCGTCAGGCATATGTTAACATTTTAGTCTTGCATCCGGAAATAAAATTGAATATATCCAACTGTCAAGACCAAGAGCTTTTGCTCAATACAAAATAAAATATGTGCGCTTTAAGTCAAAAAAAAGTAAAGAAAGTTTTGTCTTTATTGTAGGTGTTTTACACAATTATTAGCTTTTAATTTGACTCTGTCTTAATTTCTTCAAAAACCCTTTAACAGCTTAGCCGGATATATTAGTTTTTCTCTTTATTTTGATACTTTTTTTAGAAAATATAAATTTAATTTTAATACATTATTTACATTTACGTAACAAAGAATTTCATGCATTAGTATTATGCATTAAAGTATTTAGAATTTTGAATTTTGTCAAACTTTTTAAAACTAATAAGAGTACCAAAATTTAACAAAGCTATTTTTAAGCACTTTCTAAAACAAAAAATTTTTAAAGAATTATCGAATTCATACAACTTTACTTGTAAATTTCAAAGAAATTTTTAAATAATATGTATTTTTAAATACTGATAAAAAAACGGTAGTCCTAAGTATGACGCGATATATCGGTAGAGTATTGTTACTCATTACTTCAGAATTTACATTTATTCTTCATATACAAAAGGAATTGTACGTTAAACAATCAAATAAAAATTTATTGTATAACAATTTGATATACACAGTAATTAATATTTGACACAATGCTAGATGAATAATTTTATTCAAGTTTTTTCTTTGCATTTTTATTTAGATTCTTTGTGAAAACATTTTTCATTCAAAATGAGTTACTATACATTGAGAATCGCAAATTATTTCTTCGAAGTGAATAAAATTTTGATATTTTTTTAATTAATAAAAAAATAACACGGAAATGTATTTCAAGCATTTTTTCCCGCTTTTCTTCAACTTCTGTTTGTCGGAAGGATTAAATCCAAGGCAGAAATCTGACTTATTCTCTATCTTCCTTAAACATTTGTATTACAATGAGATGATAACTAGTTGACACCTTACACTCCATAAATACTTTTATACTATATTTAACTTGCACGAGCCGTTCTGCAGGATAGATTTTTAGTGATAGCCGCATTTCAACTGTGGTTCGAATAAACTTATTCATTGCTATTTTTTAGTACACAGATAAGTTTTTTTATTATGTTCTGTATATTTTACTTAAAACATAATTGATCTTTTTAGCAGCTAAAAGTCAAGGTAAGAGGATTTTTCTCTATTTGTGAGGATTAACATTATATAAAGGATCAGCTTTTAGTGAATTCTATTTATTTTAAATGATATTCCTTATCTTAAGTAAATATAATGCTATTAGAATATGTAGCATTATTTTTTTTAAAAAAGAAGATTAAGTTTGAAAAACCTGGATTAAAAAAATTCCGTTTTGACCATTTTTTTTTTTTATCGTATTTTATCTTTTAACTGCAAATTATGTTTAAAAAATAAGAAGTTAAAAGTTAAAAAGTTTTTGTACAATTTCATTTAAAATATATTTTTCATACAGAGACAATTTACAAAATTAACATTTTGAATTTTAACAAAAGATTTTAATGATTTAAGTATTGAACGAAGTTTTAAAAAGAGATAATCTCAAAAATTAATAAATAAAATCTGAAAAATTAAAATTCGCATCGAAAATTATTTCACTGATATCAAAAATATAATTGCATTTTATAAGAAGGAAATACGTTAAATTTATGAAACATAACGTTTCTGGAGTAATACATATACAACTCACAATTGTATGAGATCTCTTTCTCTCTCTTTCTTGTACTATTTATCTTTCTTACATTTTCTATCATTACCTATCTTGCGTGTCTATATCTGTCTTTCTTTCTTTCTCTATCTCTTTTAATATTCTCTTCATCTTTCCTTGTCTATCTCTCTCTTATTCTTTTTCTCTCTTTCTATCTTTTCCCTTTTTCCCTCTCCTTCCACTCTCTCTTTCTCTTCATCTTATCCTCCCTTTCCTTCTCACTCTCTCTCTTTCTCTTCTCCCCTCTCTCTGTCTATCTCTCTTTTCTTTTTTCTCTCTATATTTTCCTCTTCCTCTCCCTTTTTTCTTCCCTTCCACTCCCTTTCTCTCACTCTCTTTCTTTGTCTCTCCTCTTTATTTTATTCTCTTTCATCCTTTCTCTTTCATTCTATTTCGCCCCTTGTTTCTTTTTATCTCTCTATCTCATTATATCACCTCCCCTCTCTCTTTCTATCTATATCCTCTCTCTCTAATCCCTCTTCCTTCTCTCCATTTTTATAGCTTTCTAAATCTTCCCCTCTCCTTCTTTCTCCCTCTTATTCTCCTCTCTCCCTCTTTTTCTCTCTTATTCTATCCTCACCCTCTTTCTCTCTTATTCTCTCCTCTCCCTCTTTCTCTCTCTTATTCTCTCCTCTCCCTCTTTCTCTCTCTTATTCTCTCCTCTCCCTCTTTCTTTCTCTTATTTTCTCCTTTCCCTCTTTCTCTCTCTTATTCTCTCCTTTCCCTCTTTCTCTCTCTTATTCTCTCCCCTCCCTCTTTCTATCTTATTCTCTCCACTATCACTTTCTCTCTCCTATTCTCTCTTCTCCCTCTTTCTCTCTCTTCTATCCTCTCCCTCTTTCTTTCTTATCCTCTCTATCACTTTCTCTCTCGTATTCTCTCCTCTCCCTCTTTCTTATTCTCTCCTCTATCACTTTCTCTCTCTTTTATTCTCTCATCTGCCTCTTTCTCTCTCTTATTCTCTCCTCTCAATCTTTCTCCTATTTTTTCTCCTCTCCCCTATTTTCTCCCCTCTCTCTCAGTCCCTCTCTTTTTTCTTTCCCTCTCTCTCTCTCTTTCTATCTCTTCCATTTATCTCTCTAAATGTATACGTATATACTCTCCAAGAATAATATAAAACGAATCGCACCGGGCTTTACAATGAAATTTGCAAATAGTTAACTTTTGGCAGGCAATGACTGACTAGTTGGAACTCTAGTGGATTGCAACGGAGTATCCGGCTGATATATAACACAGAGAACATTCTAAAGCATGTGTATGGGCATTATAAGTCAATCGTTATCGACCAAGACATTTCGGGGGGAGCGCCTTTACTTAGACCTAAGATGTGCATCCTAAAAGAAACATTTGTGGAACACAGACGTCAGCTAGACTGAAGAATCGGCTTTTCACAATCGATGCGACTGTGTTTACTTAAGCAAATGATTCAATAAATGTGTAGATGACACATGTACCTTGATTGGAAGCGCACGATGACATTTAACAAGTTGGGGAATGTAGGGGGGGGGGAGCGATCATTTCAATACCAGACGTAGAAATGAATTTTTCCCTACACGCCGACTAAAGGGGAGAAAAAATGTTGATTAGCTCTTTCCGAGATAGCAAAGAATTGGCTGTTGAGAAATCCAGCTTCTACGCGATTGGATTCTTGAGTTGATTGTTGGGTTGAGTTGATCGTGTTGAAGTCCCGTGATTGCGTGAAAATCGGCATTAAACAAATAAAAGTTCATACCTCGGTTTTAGATTTATCGGTTCAAGTATATTCTTTCCTCATGCCCACGCTCCAAAGTCTAGCAATCACTCAGAGTTGTTCAGGCATACAACTTGACAATTTTGTATTACTTGTGTTTTTGTAGTAAAAATAGTAATCTGTAACATTTTAAAAGAGTTCGGCAAAATTAAATCCTAGAGCAAGGTCAAAATTACTTGAGGTAATTGGTATCGCCTATAGGGTGCCGCGTTCAAAGTGATACCAGATCCTGGGGAATTTACTAGGTCTGCAAAGGTTAAAATACTAATGTGTAGACCAGGGGTCGCCAAACTTTTTTGATCATCGCCCCCTATATAATTTTTCGAAATCTCCATAGACCCCCACAATTGTAATTTTCAGGTAATTAAAATAAAACTATATATTAGTCAAAATATTTAATAAATCAGAAACAGTAAGTAAAGTAGCTGCAGATTTTTTACTTCTTAATGAGATGAGTGTGCCTGGTGTTTCTTGGCAAGGTTCGCTATATTGGGTTCGAAATTAGTCAATTTTAACCGTAAATCACCTCGAAGCTCCACATTTAATTTATTTCTGTTTTTTAGTTAAAATTGAATTAACGTGACTGAAACCGGCTTCAACCATATATGAACTTGGAAACGCCAGCATAAATGGCTGAGCCATTTCGTAAAGTTTCACATATTTTTGCTTTATATTTATATTAGTCCAAAATTTATGTATTGTCAAATTTTTAATAAGCGTTTTTGCTTCAAGATCGGACAATAGTTCAGCAAGCTCATCTTGTATGTTGATGTCGACGTTATCAATTTGCGCCGAAAATGGCGCAATAATCCAATCAGGGATGTCGATGTTTTCCAAATCAACAAAGCGCAGTTTAAAATCGTCGCTTAATTTTTGAAGATGATTTGTATATATTTCCAAGTCTTCTTCTTTTATTTTTAATTGTTGCAGATTTGAAAAATACTTATAATCCTTACGTAGCAATGAAGATCTAAATAAATTTAATTTTACTTGGAAGCCTAACAGTATTGTCCGAGCTTGGATAATTGTTACATCTTTTCCTTGCAGTTTTGTTTGAACGTCATTAAATTTTCCAAATAAGTCTGCTAAATAAAAAATATGGTTCTTATTGTTTTGGAGTTCATTGCTTAGAACAGGATTTATTTCGTTCAGAAATTCTGTCGTGGAGTCAAATAAATTGACGAGCCGTTGCTACACCTCTAGACAACCATCTAACCTCGGTGCGCAGAAGTAATTGGTTAAATAACTCATTGTTTTCCTCACAAAGTTTGGCAAATAATCTTGATTTAAGAGGTTGAACTTTAATTTGATTAATAGATTTAATACAAAACTTTAAGGCTTCATGTAACTCTGAACTCAGATATTTTGCTACTAAGTTGTGTCTATGCAACACACAATGAATATTACGAATACCGCGCACTTTTTCTTTGAGGCATGTAGTAAAACCTCGGTAATGCCCTACCATAGAAGAAGCGCCATCTGTGGCTACTGCTATTATATTTTCAAGCGGAATGTCATATTTATTTAAATATTCTTGTAAACATCTAAAAATTGTCACTCCCTTTCCATCGGTTTCAAGATATTTAGCAAATAAAAATTCATCAATGACTTCTCCTTTAATTTTACTGAAATATCTAACATACGCCATAAGAATAGCAGAAACGCCAAAAACAGATTCATCAAGTTGTATAGAGAACTTGCAATTTTTTATTTCCGAAACTACTTATTTTCTATTTCTTCGGCCATTTCGTCAATACGCCGTTTTACAGAATTTTCACTTAATGGCAAAGACTTTAAAACATTAGTAGAGTCTTTTTTTCATCACATTCTCAATGACGTCTTTAATTGCAGGTACTACAATTTCTTCTGCGATTGTGTGGGGTTTTCCCCTCTTTGCTATATTAAGCGAAATCTTGTACGAAGCAATTAATCCTCCTTTTTTTTCAATTTCAGTAGACTGTTTCATAAAACTTTTTAGAGTTGGTCGACATGTGAATTTTTCTTTCAGTTTTTTGAAAAATTGTAATTTTTCATTTTTTTTATCTGAATGAAGCCTTTCAAGATGATCTTTCATTTTTGACGGTTTCATGTATTAATTTCCAAAAGTTTTTTCGCATTTACGACACACAGGAATAGTTTCATTTGTCGGTGAACAAATAAATCTAAATTTTAAGTAATCCAATGAATAATACCGACATTTCTTTTTAGATACTGAAGCTGTCATTTTTAAATTAGAGTTCTGTAAATAAGTTAAAATTAAGTTGGTATATTATACGAATCCACATTATTAAAGCTTACCTTTTCACAAGTAACAATAATTAAAATTGATATCAAAACTAAACGAATAGTTTTATAGAAACAATAACTAATTATCCAATGGTAGATATAATAGTAGTAATAATGACACTATATACAAGCATTTAATACTGTTCACAGTTCACAAAGATAGCTGAAAATGCACATGATATTTGCGTTTGTAGCATCCAGTGTAGAATTGGACAAGCGCACATATGCATCTGACTCATATGCAAGTCTCGTATGGTTTGCGATGGAGACAAAGGGCGAACCAACGACACGATGCGTAACTGCCGTATAAAAAAGAAAAAACTAAAAGAACTAAAACCACACACATAAGAAGAAAGAAAACAAGAAAACGGAGCACTGAAGATTCCCTTCGCGCTTAATGCATAGAAAGCCAACGGCAGTGTCGTCGCTCGCCAAGTCTGCGCCAAAGGCTCCTAATTGGTTGATGGGTTCGCCAGCAAGAGACACGGCTAAGCGCAATCGCTCTTCTGGCTACATACTATGAGTCGTGCAAATTACAAACTGGTCACGAGGTCAAGTTGTGACGTCACGGTATACATATGAAAACCCATAAGGAAAAAAGGGGCAGGTTGTTTTCTGGTTTATTATTTTATTTTCTGTAAAGAATATAATATTAAGTCAAATATAAAAATATTTTAAATTTTTACGTACGCAGTTAGATATGTGTGATTTGCGTATTAAGAATTGTTTTTCCTTCGAGTCCCAATAGACCCCCATTCGACCCCTTGGGTCAGATAGACCCCATACTGTTGTTAAATAGACCCCTAGGGGTCTATATAGACCACTATGGCGACCCCTGGTGTAGACCCATTAGAAAAAAAAATATTTTAAAAGGGAGGTACAATGACAAAAACAAGTGTTAAAAAAAGAAAACATACAGTTTGAATACAGAATGGTCGCACCTCCACCACTGGGTGAACCTTAAAACCTTAAGACATTAGAAGTAGCCCGTTCCTTGGAAAAGTTCGTCCACCCCTATTCTAAGAGCTGTCATAACTTCTGTAAGAATGTGAAGGAGGATTCGTTTTCATGCCTTCCATTCCGAAAGCACCCACCCTACCCCTAGGCAAAAACGATAACTTCAATCCATAGGTAGTTAGTGTCTTATATAGGCACCACAGCCACACACTCCCCTACCAGTGAATCGGTAAGATGAACGAACGATATCATTGTTATGGCGAGCGCGTGAGATGTTGCATCACTATGTGACGGCTTTGCTGGGTGCGTCATTCGTACGAGACAGCTTGAAGGTTGCGTCATGAGGGAGACGACTTGTTGATTGCGTCGTGTGTGAAACGGCTTTGGTTGCATTTGCGGTGGATAGATGGCGCCGCGATTACTGCATGAAGGTTGCGAAGTTTCTCAATGTCACCAATGAAGGAGGATTCGTTCCCGGTACCTTCCTTCCGAAAGCATACACCCTACCGCTAGTGCAAAATGATCACTTCAACCCAGAGGCAGTTAGTGTCTTATATTGGAACCACCGCCACAAATATAGCTCGTTGACCCATGTAAATTGCATCAAAGCCCAGCAGATGAATTCACAAAAAAATAACCCTGATAGCCTAACTTATAAATAACCTAACCAAAAAAAAATAACCTAAAATTCCTAAGACGTTGCCTGTCCTCTTTTAAATGATCACATTTAAGAGAGGACAGGCAACGTCTTAGGAAAGCAGTATCGATCTAGGGCAGAGGTGGCGAACTTTTATGGATCAACGTGCCCTTTTTTCTAAAGAAATATTTTAAGAGGTATAGACGTGCCGTCAAATAATTTTGACTTGTGATTATTGGGAGTATGATAAAACTAAATACTAACAGCTTAAATTATTTCGAAAAAAATACATTTTGTACTTTATAGTAGTAAATGTTTTAGTTATACAAGTAATTCAAATTAAAGTAACATTAGTGGCATTTCTGCTGCTGCAGATTAGATCAAAAATAACTTATAATAGGATTGTAAGATATTACTTTTAGTAAAATTCATTCTGAATTGGAGTCATTTGCCTAACAGTTTCTAAGTGAGTCTTTAATGATATTCATCACTGAAAATAATGACTCGCAGGCGTAGGTAGATAAAAAATATGGTTAAAATAGCATGGCCCAGGTTCTACAAACTGTAAAATGTGTCTGGAATCGATTCCGTGTTTCCAAAATTTCATTATTAGCATTTTTACTTATATTGCTTGTTAATCTTTCTGTTTTTATCAATTCTAACGTTTTCCTTTTTTCAACGAAATTTTGAATCCAAAAAAACTAGACTGAAAATCAATCAATTGCATTCACATTGTTCAGTTTCAAACCAATCGAATTGGGGCAAGTTCAGTTTATTAAATGAAATCACATCAGGGTACACATAAAAAAAACTTGAACGTTTCCGATAATTTTTTGAACTGATAAAATCTCGCTGAAAACTGTGACCGATCACTTGCGATTGTTGATAATAATTCATATTGAACTTTGTTATTTGGGATCAAAATACAAACCGTTTTGTTCGGTGGCGTGCCCAAAATATTGTGTTGCGTGTCATCAATGACACGCGTGCCATTGATTCGCCATCCCTGATTTAGGGTGGACAAATGGGCCTATTGGAGATCCAACACGGGAGTTGACGATAGAATGCAAAGATAAAATGATCAGATTGATTCAGACAAATATGAGAAAATCATGAAATACGATTTTTAGCATTTCGAAATACTTTATTTTTATGCAATTTATTCAAGCATTATGATGGCATAAAATATAAATCATAAAAAAAGTCACAATAAATAATGATTGACATAAAATATTAATCACAATAAAATGTGTTTCCTGTTTCTATAACAAAACTATTTTCTTAAAGAAGATATGTTTTCAGAAAGCAGATATGTTTCAGCTGAAAAGGTTTTGAAGGAAATGTCGTACTGTCATTTTTATAAGTTAAAAAATGTACGCCTTGTCGATTTGTGTCTTTAATTGAAAAGAATTAGAATAACTCTTGAAAAATACTTAATAATCTATACGAAGGGGATTAAATAAGAAATATAATTTTCTATAAAACAGAAGTATTAGACGATTTTTTATACAAAGAAATATTTTTCAATCAAGTTTGTTGGAAATACGGTTTTTTTTTCTTTTACAACACGAAATTTTTTTAATACGAAAAAATATTTCATTCCCCGCAGTTTTGGGTTAAATGATTTTCACTGTAATCAGTTATGAGGCGGTGGTATCTAGATAAGCCACTAACAGTTTCCGGACTGAAGTGATCATTTTGGTCTAAGGGTAAGTTATGTGCTTACGGAACGAAAGGTACCAATAACAAATCCTCCTTCATTGGTGACCTTCATGGGAACTTCAAACAAACTCAATCTTCACGCAGCAGTCGTGACGCCATCTATCCACCGCAAATGCAACCAAGCCGTCTCGCACATGACGCAATCAACAAGCCGTCTCACGAATCACGCAACAACTCACACACTCGTCATAACAACGATATCATTCATTCGCCTGCCGACTCACTGGTAGGGGAGAGTGTGGTGGTGGTATCCATATAAGCCCCTAACTGCCTCCGGACTGAAGTGAGCATTTTGGTCCTGGAATAAGTCATGTGCTTATGGAACGGAAGGTACCGAGAACGAATCTCCTTCAGTTGTTTTAAGAGAATAAAAACAATTTAAAATGCATATATTAAACTCTGTAATTGTTCTAATTGCCCCATTCAAAAAAATGTTTTTTTCCTTCTATTCTAAGCCGCATACAATTTTCAGTAACATTAACATTTTTTTAAAAAGTGCGGCTTAGATTCGAGTGAATGCGGTACTATTCATAGAATAGCCTGAAACGGCTTGAAAGTTCATTGCTTATAACGTTTTAGTAAACTTCTGAAAGTAAAGAATGCAATTCTTGGAATTTATCAAGTAAAGAATGGAATTCATGGCATTTACCAAATTAGAGTATTTCGTTTACCGAAATACTCTTAATTTGGTAAATATTACCTTTTCAAGCAGTTTCAAGCTCTGGATTAAATTATTGCAGTTTTAAATTTTAACTTTTTAATTTTTATTAATTTTCAGTATTTTAATCATACCTCTTGAGAAATATACAGAAATATATAATTTAGTAATTTCCTGTTAGAATGTAATTATATATTAAGTGTAATAAAGACACTCTATATTAAATCATCAATATTGAAGTAACTCTATTTTAAAATACAAATTTCATTCAAGAATTTAATTAAATTGCTTAGATTAATTTTTACAAGAAATTTTACTCGTCTTTCTGATTTCAGATTTCTCTACTGATATTGGTAAGCTGGATAAGAATTCGAATTTTAAGAATCATTTAAGGATTATTATTAAATTTTTTGTTAAACTACAGAAAACCAACCACATATATTTTATGTAATAGAGGCGTTTATGCTTATTACGGAAATGCGGCACTGTACTCACTTATTTTTAGCCAACACAGACTCTATTATGTTATTCCCGCTCTTCAAGAAAATCACTTTTCAATTTTAAGTTAGGGGTCTCAGAAGTGTTAACTTTGTCAGGAAAGCTGAAAATATAAATAATTTTCGAGTAGATTCAATCTTTTTAGGTTAAAATTAAATAAATCGATTCTTTTTTGCATTATTTATAAAGGAATGTGTAAAATATTTAAAATCTATTCCTAATTTTAAAAATTATAAGAGCATATGAAAATAAAAAATATTTCTGTAAAAAATATTAATCAAGTTTTAAGTTGCGCAGCACGTAATGAGTTTTAACGAATAAATAGATTTATAAAGTTAAATGCATATCCTTATTACCCTGTAGCTATATTTATATAAATAGAATAATAAATTATATTTATTAAAAAACAAAAAAAAATTACTTCTTAAATTTTTCTAAAAAATTTCTATATTTTTCAAATATTTCGAAATGCAAAAAATATATAATATTAAAATTAGGTAGGGTTTAAAGAGTATGATATATTTTATAATTCTGTAAAATTTTATACATCATTTTAGAAAATAGTATGCGCAACTTGAAATTTATTTAATATTAATACAAAAATTATTTCTTATTCTCATATGCTTTTAATTTTTAAACTTATGATTATATTTTAAACATTTCGCACTTTTTTGAAGCCTTACTCTTTAATTAATAATTTGTAAGAGAATCGAACTATTTAATTTTAATTTCAAAGAATTATATATTTTTGAAAAATGTTTATATTTTCCGCTCTCGGACAAAATTAATAGCCCTGAGACTCCTTAAGTTAGAATTCATGTCTGCTTTGACCAACAATGAACTTAATTTTTAAAGTATAATAAACTAATGAAAAATTTCTTTTAAAAGTCACATTTGATTGAAGTGTTTTTAATAATGTAGTACTGGGTGATCAAAACTTTTAATTAATTTTACACAGAACTACTGAATATTTTGTGTTAAAAGTCATACAGTGGGTTGCTAGCCTTGTTTGCACACCTCGTCCTCTATTGAAGGTTTTATAAGTTGTTTTTTTATCAATGAGCTCAATTCAAGATGGTCATAGGATAAAGACAAACACATATTTTCCATTGAATTCAAAACAGACATAAAACTAATTGTACCTGCTCTATTTGTAAAACTGGGTAAAATTTTAAATTTCATATAATTGGGTAAAAATGTTTAATTGCCATAAAAAATAAATTTTTCAAAAGATTTTAAAATTAATAAAAAGTTTTACTTTTTTTATGCATGTACTTTTCAATAAAATGCATTTGATCTACCTTTGTGCATTACTGTTGTTGACAAATTTGTATTTTTTTAAAGAGAAAACTTCTGAAAAGATCAAAAGTTGGCGACAACGAAACGCATGATCTCATTACCTGGAAACACGGAATTGCTTTTGTCGTGTGACTATGACGTCACATGAGATTTTAAACTGATTGGCTAAAAATACGTGGTTATCGTTATCATGTGACTATGACGTCACATGAGAATTTGAACTGATTGGCTAAAAACTCGTGGTTATCATTATCATGTGACTATGACGTCACATGGGATTTTAAACTTATTGGCTAAAAACTCGTGGTTATCATTACCATGTGACTATGACGTCACATGGTATTGGCTAGTATGTTTATATAATAGATATGTAAAATCTGTATTATCCTCAAAAAATATAATCATTTTTATACTTAAAAAATATATAATGTGTCATAATTTTCTGATCAAAATTTGTAATATTGCAAAATTATGGAGATGTTTCAAGAAGTGATTTAAATGAGTAATTAATCTAAGAAAGGAATTTTCAAAAAATCATTTCTTATATTATAGACTATTTTGACCCGTGGAGCAATAGGGGTCATTTTACTTAAAATAATTTTTCAAATGGGATTGAATTTCTTAAATTAAAAGTAAGAAAAAACCAATTGTGGGCCTGAATACAAAACTAAAGCATAGATAGGTTGGCATTTAAACCATTATATACATTTCTAGGAAAACGTTTTAGGAAGAAGATTAAAGATACAGAAGGAATTATATAAACTTAAATACAATTGTCTCATGTTTATGAAAAACTGCATCACGTAATGCTAGTTTTGATCCTTTATCGAAAAAGAGAATTACCTTTCAAATATTCTTTAACTTAAATACTTCTCTTTTGGTTTAAGCTGTGGAATAAGAAAAACGCTTTTCCCCAAAATTTGTGCGTTTCTAGCCAGCAAGATGCTTTTTAAGCAGGGCTCAAAAGTAGTGATTTGTTTTGAAATTGAAACTTTTTTCTTAACAGACAAAATTTATAATTTTATTTTTATGTTTTTTCGACATTTAGGATCAGGAATTGGTGAGTAATAAATATTTTTATGTGGCTTTAAATATTTAAATTAAAAAATTAATTGAAATTTTGTTTGTAACGCAATAATTTGTAATTTTAAGAAAATTACGATTATAAAAAAACACATTGTTTTGCTTTTTCTATTCATATAACTTTTCCTTGTGTCAATGATTTCGTTCCTTGAAGTTCAATGCGGTTTTTTTTTCAATGTACAGCCAGCTCTATTTTTACACGATCTTGCTATTTAGATTTTGAAATAACACGGTACACGAATTTAACCATCTTTTTTTCAACGAATTTTTTGTTCTAGCACGAATTTTTAAGATAATGGGGATTTGTGCCCTTAGGATGAGGGCGATTTGATCGAATTTATGACAGTTATAATCCTAATAAAGAAGTCGATACTGGCGAAGAGTCGAAGGTGAAGTTTAACTTATAACACCTGCTTTAATTCACGAGGGCCTGCTATTTGCTTCAAGTATGGATCAACATTTTCTTACTCATGATCCTGATATAGAGCGTGCATTAAAATTTGTACGTTATCTTTAATTTTGTGTAGCAGGACATGAAGAACTATATAAAAACAAAATGAGAAACCAAAAATAAAAACGGCCGCTAATAACAGACTTTGTAACAACGAAAACAACAACAGCTGCCATTAATAAGGAACAAAATTCTTCATATGAATTCAAACCAACAATTGTCTGACATATCTGACGCACCTACTGATGATAGCATTTTTGATCCAGTTCATAATAAACATGCCAACTTGTTATCAAATTGGCCCTGAGTAGTTAGTAGTTTCATTCCTATTCTGTAGTTTCAATCTGAATTTTTATAAGTTGTATGTTCTTATTGACTGTGTGTGTGCGTGCGTGCGCGTGCGTGCGTGCGTGGGTGCGTGCGGCGTGCGTGGGTGCGTGCGGCGTGGTGCGTGGTGCGTGCGTGTGTGTGTGTGTGGTGTGTGTGTGTGTGTGTGTGTGTGTGTGTGTGTGTGTGTGTGTGTGTGTGTGTGTGTGTGTGTGTGTGTGTGTGTGGTGTGTGTGTGTGTGTGTGTGTGTGTGTGTGTGTGTGTGTGTGTGTGTGTGTGTGTGTGTGTGTGTGTGTGTGTGTGTGTGTGTGTGTTGGGAAATATTTAGAAATTTATTGAACTTACAAGATTTTTTTAAATTGCGGAACATATCCCAAAAATTATTATATGTCGCATCTTGTATTTTTTACAAGATTTTTTGGACGGTTTTCTAAAGAGCTTATCTACCGTATAAAAAAAGAGTTGGGAGTATCTGCAAATATTTTTTATCCGATGGAGGCTGCATTTTCGCAACTTAGACTTTAAAGACACTGTAAATCCCCAAAAGTAAGAATCATTTCATGGTAGTACCTACCATCTAATAACGGCCTCGGTACCAAATTCGGACACTTCAATTAATTTTATCAGTAAATACAAGTTATGCGATTTTTATAAACACAGAAAACTTTTATTTCCCCACAAAACCAAATCATTAAGGAAGCAATTGCTGATTCATTTGACTAAAAACTTTCTTTCACACTGCGTATTTTCCTTTAGTAAATATAAATTAAATATTCATCTATAAAAATCTTAGGAGTTTCTATTAAGGTATCCGACTACCCTAAAATTGTGAATTTTGCCAAAAATTAACAATTTTTTTTTTATGATTTTAGTAGTTTTATAAAAAAACCAAGTTTATTATATACCATTCACTAAAACAAAAACTGCAAGTGTTTTAGTAAAAGCAGATGCCTTTACTTTAAGCAAGTTGTCATACTTTATAACGCGCTTTACTCGAAATGTGTTTTTATGAAAATGCTCAAACAGGGACAGCGATTTCTCAAAAAGATTTTTAAATAATTAATTGAAATTTTTTGTGTATGTCCTGTATGAAAGGTACAAGAGTGTTTTAACCTTCATATTTATCAATCACTGTTTTATTGCAGAATTTACTGTCCCATATGTTAATTTAATCAGTTTTTTAAAGCAATTTCATGTAACTAAAATAAAGTGCTCTAGTTTTGGTAAAAATTGAAACATTTCTTACCCTGAAGGTCATTTCAAAAATGAATAGCAAAGCAAAACATGAAAATTGAAAATTTGTTCGTAAACTTTTGGTACAAAATGTTACGTTATTTTTTGTAAATTTTTACAAATTTTTTCTCATTTTAGTAAAAATAATTTCTTTTTTTCTTCTTAATTTTAGCATATTTTTCTTAAAATCTACTAAAGAAATCTAAAAACCATAAAAAAAATCCCCATATCTTCATTTTTTTCAACAAAAAAACCGTTGCAACTAATCGGATACCTTAAATAGTATTTTATTTCGTCATGTTTAGAATTTACATGCATTTGCTTCGATATTTTAAAAAATCAGAATCTTCATGAAATGTCGCAACATCTTACGCTATTTAATTAAAATTTTAAAAGTAAAAACTACTGAAGAAATTTTGTTTTTGTTTTACTTAAAATAAATTTTTTTTGCAAATATTTTAATAAAAATAGAAGTTTTTTATATAACCATTCATTAAAAGCAAAATTAATGTAATAATTTTCAAGGAAGAAAAAATGCTTCTGAAAAGTTACTGTATTTTTTATTTAATTTGTAAATTAACTCACATTCTCCTATTTGCAATTTACTAAAACGGTTTTTTTTTTATCTTTTATAGTTGGATGTAAGTAAGACTTTTTGTATCTTCATGAATTTTAAATTGTGAATAATTGCCTTTTAAGTCCTACTCATACCATTTTTTTTAAAAAAGGAGTTTAAACACACTCAAGTATTACTTCTCGAAAATAAAAGTTATACAATTATTTAAATTTCAATATAAGGCAATTATAAAGTGTAAAACTAAGTGATACATAAAACAATTAATGCTACTAAAAATTCTCATTCATGCTATTAAAGACTATAATGATATTTCTACAGTGGAGTTTTATCTTTGTATTTTACAACGCTGAGATTTAAATCTACAACTTAATTTCCCTAATGAGTAAAATCATGTAAAATATTTAACAAATAAAACTTCTAAATTTCTTTAAAGCTTCTTGTTAAAACAGCGAAAATTTAATAAATCTAGTATAATTTATTGTTTTTAGATGTTTATTAAGAAGTCATTTTAATAATTGTGCATATTATTATAGCTTCTTCTCTAATGGGGCTGCGCATTGGTATTTAATCTTTGCAGACCTAGTACATTCTTCAGGAGGCTGGTGCCACTTTTTAGAACGGCACCATATAGGCGGAATTAATTACCACAAGTAATTTTGACGCCCCTTTTCCTCTCTAGAGGGAGGCACCTGAACTCTGGTGATGCGAAACTGTAATTAGGATTTTAATTTTGCCGAGAGCACCAAAGCCAAACAGGCACTTAAGGGATTTTTTTCCCTTGCTGTATAATCATACGACATGGCCGCTGTCGATTTTCTGCATCATGAAAATCCACCAACTTGGGCTGGGGTTGAACCCGCAACCTTAGGTGCAGAAGGCCAACGAAAAACCAACCCCGCCACCCAGACGGCATATTATTATAATTTATATTCCTGAAAACATACATATACATGTATGCTATCTGGCTAAAAGAATCTGGACACTTTGCGGTACAGACTCGGAGTGACCTGGTGCTTTTATTAATATGATGTTGCTCCTTCTTTTGCATCGATGACAGCCTACATTTATCTGGGTAGACTTTCCAACAGGAAGAATGGGAATAGGTCATAGGAATTGACTTCCAGGCGTCCATCACTGCTAAAGTGAGGCACAAAGGATGGTCAATTTGGCTGGCTACGTAATCTGCATTCTAATTCGTCCCAAAGGTGTTCTATGGGATTTAAATCTTGACTTTGAGAAGCCAAACCGAATATTTGAAGATCTATTTAGTCAAACTAGGACTGAGCAAGTCTCAATGTGTGAATGGGGCAGTTATCTTGATGATATGACGTCTTTGCGTCACACAACTGAAAAATCGGCAAATCTTTTTGCGAATAGATTAGCAGCGTTCCCATGCACATGTGCACCCCAAAATATTGCGGGGACTTTTGATCTGACATCGCCCAGAAACCGATGGCCAAGAGAAACTTAACAGTTGGATTCCACCCCTGGATGCCGTAAACTCTGAGTGTAATTCGAAGTGTCAGAACCTCCCCCCCCCCACCCTAAGACCACGGAGTAGAGGGGGAATCCGTTGGAAAACACCAAAGAGAACGGTCGCGCGCGCGTGTTGCCACTTCCCTCAAAAATAGCATATCCTGATCTCTAATGAGATACTCAATATTATGAATAACCTCAATATAAATGTATGTACTGTAATTAAAAGCTGTGACGTAAATAAAACAATTATTTAATTTTCTTAACTCTCCCGCTATCATCCTCCAACGTCACAATGTAAGAGAAATAGGCCTTCCTCGAAATATTGCCATAAAGTTGGGAGATAAGCATTGTCCAGAGTGTCCACATACAATTCAGAGTTTGTGTTGCCAGCCACAGGAACCAAGGGACCCAAGTCAAACAATGAAAAACACCTCCACAACATGATGTGCCACTACCAAACTTTACAATTGGCACAATGCAATCACTTAAGAATCTCTCGCCAGAAATCCACCAAACCCAAACGCGTCCATTGAATTACCACGGTACAAAGTGAGATTCCTCATTCCAAAAAGAACATTTTACCACATATCCAAAGTTCAAGTACGGTGAGCTTCGCATTCTGGGGAGTAATGTTACGCTTGTTAGAGGTTGCACGGCCATGAAATCCCGAGATTTTTAATCTCTATTAATCTCTAAGTAGTTTATTAAGGTTCAAATTCGAAATTTAGAATTCTTTTTCTAAAGTCCTCACGTATAGTTTATCTTTTCATCGATTAAAATTTTAATTTATGTGTTCTTGGTTAATTATAATGCTTGTGAATATATACAAAATATATCTACATGTATTCTTAATCTTAAATTCTTATGCAATCATTAAAACTCGATTTTTTCAGATCAAGGAGGAGATTATGGTAAGTGTACAGAAATATCATAGAAGCACTTGAAAGTGAATTTTATACTAATACAGAATCTTCAATGAAAATATATTAGTAAAAGTTATAACGGGTACTATTCGGGTTCTTCTATTAATCCTCTTGTAGACACTATTCCTTAACTGTGATTTTAGTTCAAAAACCACTTTCCTTAGAGATTACTTGATTTTATGCAAATGTGACTACTATTTAAACCCTGATGTTGGCCATGTGAATTTAATGATTAATCGTTGATCGTTAATCGTGAAATTTTAGAAAAGGAAAAGGTGAGCTGTGACTGGGAGGTCACATGTCCTGAGATCAATATTCGTCGTAGAATCCACCAGGAGTTGTGGAAGTAAGTAACCTTGGAACTCACCGGGCTATCGGGGTTCGGGAAGGATCATCACAAGGAACTCTAAGTGGTTTTCAGTTATAAACCATATTAGTGTTAGGATTTTAGATTGCTCCCAGAGTCAAGCTATAAAGTTGTATATTTTCATAAAAAGTTTAAAGATAGAATAAAGGTAGCTGCTTTTAAGATCATGTCTGCTTTTTCGCCGAACCCTGGTCGCTACAAAGTCGCGGTATTGTATTGCTATAAATCCTTTCATCGCATGTAAAAAGGAAGATACGAAGTTGGGTCTAAAAACCTGGGGGTTGCGGGCACTCATGACCATGGAAATATGCAGAGAAAATTATGTCATTTGAAGTTCATTCCTCCGTTTCTTCCCTCTGTGCCCAGTTTGGTTTCACTCACAGTACCTGATTGAATAGAGTCCACACACACGTTTTCTGAGATGTTATCCTTGTACTGTAAAGTAGGAAATATGGATTTTCAGGGGCAGAGCTATAACATATATATTTGGGCAAAACACTTGCTGAGACTTCAGAAATACTCCTACCCTATGAAGTTATTCCAACGTGCAAGAGTTTTTTCTAACCCAGTAATACCTCAAGTTACGCTACCCCGAATTACGCAAATTCGGAGTTACTCAATTTTCAAATCTCGTCGATTTTTTTCTTTTTTTTCCATCATTAAAACTCAGGCGGAGTCGTTGCTGGAGCCTGATGAAATTGGTAATTTGTTTGAAGAAGTTGTCGATCTTACCAGGCAAATAAAATAAGAAGTGTATAGCTGTGACAGATCTATAAGCAACCTCCTACTAATAATCCTCATTGGGGCTAGCAAAATTCACCAATCTTTTCCTAAGAAGAAAACGTGATATGCACATTTTTATTATATATAGTTCTAGTTCGCGAGTTAAAGGAGTTAGTGAGTTAGAAGTGAAGTGATTAGATATCAGAAAGTTAGAAGGTTAGAAGTTTAATTAACTAGAGGTGACAAGAGAAATACACGGTGAAGGTTACCGAATAGCCCTTGTAAAAAATTAAATGTAGGAAGTTATGATCAATACATTAAATTGATTAGAAGACTACAACGAGTCCTTTTTCAAATGATGTGAAACAATTACCGTTTTTCCTATTTTACTTCATTTATCGTGAAAAGCACTCTTACACCTTACTTATACTAGCATTTTGGTCACGTCATAAAAAAAATTGCATATTTCATCCCTATCATGCATTCAAATGCAAATCTCAAAGGTTTCTAATTCGACGATCAATGTGTGTTTTTATACATGCATACATCCATGTAAAATATGAAAGTCTATGAATTCCAGCCATAATACATAGAGTTGAATTGTATTTTTCACTTTATAATAAATGCATTTGTTATTGATGTGTAAATATGAGGGATCTTATAATCAATTATATTTCTTACAGGCCTTTTATGTGGTAATTATTACATTCTTTTTTCTTCTTTTCTAAACTATATTTTTAATGAAACATAATTCATGTAAACTTTGTTTCAATGATCATTTTTAAAAGTTATTTCTTCATGTTATTCGGTGATTACAAAAATTGACAATACACCTTAATTTTCTCTGCTTTCAAAAATAAAAAATTACAAATCAGTTGAGGGGTATTGCAATGCTTTTGACGAACAAGTAAATTATTTGGTAATAACAACATAGGAAAAAAAGGTAAGTAGCTGAATAATATTCGCAATATTTTAAAAAACATTTGCAGATTTTTATTTTAAGAAATTCAGTATATTCTAATAGAATGTTGGTTATTTTTAAAGAATAAGAAAGTTTTCAATATTTTATTGCAGCGTCGTTGCATAGATTGTATTAATTTGTATCAAGATATTCTATTCTTACAAAAATACAAGGTGTAAAAATTAAATTCCTGGACTGTGCATGCCCTAGCCGTTAGGCTTGGTATGTGAAGGAGTTGGAATAAAATATACTTGACCTTCATCCTTCCGGTGCAGGTAGGACGTTATTCCCCATCCCTCTATCTACTCGTAGTTCTAATTTTTTTTCATCCTCGTTTGAATAAAATGTTGTGTCGAAGTGCCACAATCATGATAAACTTAAAAATCAAGCTGCGCATTATTTGAAATTCTTTGCGAAATTTTAAAAAAAAACCTCCAAGTGATTGTTTTAAATTGTTAAAAGAAATGTTTAGAGATAATTGTGCGTCACATAGTGAAATTTTTGAATGGCACGAACAATTTTCGACAGATCGAGAGGTTGTTGAAGGTGATGAACGTTTTGGTCGATCTGTGACATCAAGAACCAGTCATGCTCTTCGTCTTTATTCAATTTTAATGGCATCTTCATGATTGAATGAGTATAAAGCCAAAACAGTAAGACATCAGTATTACATTGAGGTTCTGAGAAAGCTTAGAGACAGAGTAAGGAGAAATACCAGATCTACAGAGCAACAACACGTGGATTTTGCAACAAAACAATGCCTCGGTGCACAAATTTCACTCTCTGTATAACAGGTTTTGGCTGTACTCGAGCATCTATCGTACTCGTCAGATCTCGCACCGTTCGGCTTCTACCTGTTTCTCAAAGGGAAAAATGCATTAAGGGGAACACATTTTCAGTCTGTTGATGAGGTGAAGACAAAAACGGCAGACTAACTGAAGACTGAGACACTTAGCACTACTCTGAGCAATAGAAAACTCGTATGCAGCTATATGTATTGATGTTGAAGGGGATTAAAAGAGTATTTGTACTTTAATTTAAATAAAGTTAATTTTTAAGACTAGTTCGGTTATTTAATTGTCACATTCCGTGCATTTTAAATTTTCCTTTCAAGATGTTTCATGATTTTACTCAATCTTTACCAGAATGGGCCTCATTTTTTTTCTGACATTGTTGTTCTTTGGGTGGATTTCAAAGTTGTCATTTCCTTAGAAGACTTTTTATACTAGATCAATCATATTTTCATTTAAATTAATCAATCATAAGCATTTAAATTCCCTTTTTCAATTTCAACTATTAGCTCACTCTCTCTCCCTATATATATATACATATAAAGATAATTAAATTAGATCTAAAATTAAATCCCTAGACCACTTTTAGCTTTTATTTTCAGTTACATCTTCAAGTATTAAATTGATTACTCACTTCTACCTCTTAAAGAACACATGGCCCTAAAATGAACTTTTATCCGGACCATTAATTTTTATTGCTTCGTATGTTATGCTTGACTTTCAAATATACCTCTTCAATAAGAATTGTACTTGAGAACATCTGCCTAAGTGGTCCATGGACTCTTATACAAAACGCGTGTCCGTTTCTCTCTTAGTAAGTAGACACCGAAATGTCTTAGTTGAATAAAAACCGTTTTTACAAAAAGCCTTGGTGTTGACTCGGAAAATACGACATATATATATATATATATATATATATCTTGTTCAAATTTTCAATCTTTAGTAAAATACCTCCTATTCACCCAATCAATTTCAAATAAATTTTTTTTAAATTGTAGTGGATGACACTTGATGTTTAATACAGTTTTTTCAAATATTAATTCATTAATTACCAGTTCATTAATTAAATTAATTACCGGTTTTTGACGCCAGCTTAGATTCGTCTCCATTGTTGTAACAATGAAGCTGTTGAAACAATGACAAAAATTTACGTCGTAACCGGTTTTTCCGACCAACTAGCCAAATCGGGAGTGTATTGTTACCAAAATGCAGACAAGTCATGCTCTTTTTTCAATTCCTACTATTTGTTCACTCTCTCCGTATATATATATATATATATCTTGTTCAAATTTTCAATCGTTAATAAAATACTTTCTATTCATCCATTCAAGGTAGGAATTGACTTTAAAAAAATTTTATAATAGTTGCTTGATTTAATTTTAGCAAATTATACGCTGATTGTCGAGAAACAACATTTTAAATGACTAACAACTGTTTTGGTAAAACAGTAAAAAAAAACGTAACAGAACAATAGTCTCAGTGAAACTACTACGAATTTATTGTTAGAAAAAATGGTTCTTAAATCCAGTGTTTGATAAGCAACTCTATTTAAAATAAGAAATCATATTATCTACTAAACTTTGTTTTTTAACATATATTTTCCATTTATCTTTATTCTAATAACATCACACTAAGATTCACGAATATTAAACCCAGTTAGCTTTCTTTGAGGTCAAAAATAATATGCATAAATTCTACTTTAAATAAATGTATGAAGAAATTATGAGCTTTGAAATATTTTTTAAGTACATCATAATATACATTAGTTTTTTAATTACTTTCTCTGATAATTGTATATTTTTATAAATGTCTTCAGTAATTACGTTTAATACATTTTCTTACATCTTAACTTTCATAAAATATCGTAAAGAATGGTAACAAATGCTATTAAAAAATATTTCGATTGAGCATTGTAATTCACTAAGCTAAATAAGGAAATAATTAATAAAATCCATAAAGAAATGAAAAATATAGTTTTAAATATGTATTAAAGCTTTAAAAGAAATGTCACCAAACTATCTAACGTAAATGCTGTAAAGTTTGAATTTGTTTCAAATGATTAAAAATAGTCGATTGAGTCGAGTAATAATCTTTTAACGATACTATTCGATTTAATTATCTATATCATTGTAAGCATGAGATTACTTCAATATATATATATATTGGTTTCGACTTTTGATTTTTATTATTTTTTATATTTATATTTGATTTTTTTGTTAGAATATTTTTATTGTATTCTTTATTTCTCTAACTGCAGATGACTATGGTTTGTATATATGTTTTTCATTTCTTTATTCATTCCTTTTTTTTTTGGTTGCTTACTGTTCGTTAATCGATAAAATGATATATTATATTTCAGATATTTTATATGTTGCAACACTGGTTTTATCATTCATTTCAAATAAAAAAAATTAAGTGGTGTGGTGGGTGTGTGTGTGGGTGCGTGCGTGCGTGCGTGCGTGCGTGCGTGCGTGTGCGTGTGTGTGTGTGTGTGTGTGTGTGTGTGTGTGTGTGTGTGTGTGTGTGTGTGTGTGTGGTGTGTGTGTGTGTGTGTGTGTGTGTGTGTGTGTGTGTGTGTGTGTGTGTGTGTGTGTGTGTGTGTGTGTGTGATGTCATCATATTCTCTCATATGTTATACCTTTTTTTCCGTCTTTCTCAAACTATTTCTCTCTCTCTCTTGTTTTCTCTGAAACTTCATCACGTTAAATCAGTCGAGCTCAGAGTCCTCTCGTTGGAGTTGTGGGGTAGTTTGGAAAAAAGGCTACCATGTTAGGTGTCGTCCTCGTCACTTGACGGAATCTCAAAATTGCGAGGTCCGTCACCAATAGTCCTCTTGTTGCTTTATAGTGTGACATAAATATAACTCTCTCACTCTCTCTCTCTCTTTTCTGTTTAATTTTTCTCTTTTCTCACACACATTTCTCTAATGCATATTTTCTCTTTTTATCTTCTCTTTCGGGGGTTCCTATTCAAATTACAACGATTGTGTGTTTTCAGGTGTTGTGTTGTGTATATTCAGCCTTAAATACTACTAGTACTAAATATATAGAATATTTAGAAGAACAAAGTACTCATATTACATACAGTGGAAATCGCTTAACACGAAACTGAAGGGACTGAAGTATTTTTTCGTGCTAAAAGAATTCATTGTTAAAGGATATAGCAAAAAAATCCATATATCAACAAAATTAAGTTTGTTAGAGTTTATTTTATTTACATAGATATGTATATAGGCATATAATTAATAAAAATAAATGAAACAAAAACATTCACAAGAACTTAAAGAAATTCAATGCAAACTTTTCAAACATTTTGAAAAACAATACATTTATTGAGTTTTTGGTAAATAATCTGATACTTTTCTTTAAATTGCTTTTTAGCATCAAATTGTTCGATATCGCTTATTTTGTTTTCATTTCACCTTTACAATGTGCGTCTAAATAACTGCGCATACTTTTCATGACGTTTCTTATTTCGGATGACGTGGGAACAGGAGCTGCATTATTCATTTTATTTTCATCGTCGGAATCTGCATCAACGATATTTTTTGAGCTATGAACAAACTTCAAAATGTCTTTATCTGCCATAATTGGGGCTGTACACACATCATCAGCATCTACTGCAATGGAATTCTTCCGATAATACAATAGAAGAGTCCAATCCGAGTGGTGATTTCCGTATTTTATGCATTCCCAGAAGAAAAATCATTCGTGTTAAGCAATTTTCGTTTCGTGTTAAAAGAAAAAATACTTTAAAATTCATAGCAGTTTGTCGGGACCGTTGTATTATTTCATGTTAACCGATATTTCGCCTTAAGCGTTTTCGCGTTGAACGTATTTTACTGTATTTGAAAATTCAAAGTAAAAGAAAAAAATCATGAAATGCTAAAGATGTGTTAAATATGAAACAAAAAAAAATTTCATTCCAAATTTAATAAATTTAGAAAATCAGTAATTAATTCGAAAACCAAAAAATACCTTTTTCGAAAGAAATGCTGTTCTCTCCTTTGAAATTGTACAAATCTGATGCATTTCTACTAAAATGACAATGCAATGTTGCAAATTTAGCTCAAAAATTTAAAACAATTACTAATGAGTCAAAATAAGATCCATCACAATTTATCAGAAATATTTGTAAAACAAGTGCTTTTTTTTACTCCGAATTTTTTTAACATAACTTATAATAAAATAAAGCATGAAATATTTACAAAATGTAATACATTTTCAGTTATTATTATTATTACTTTTTCGCAGTATAAACTCAGATAATTTTAATGATTTATCTTAAAATAAAAAATCTCTAATTAAATATTTTATTCTTTTTTTAAAAAACAGATAGCTTTGGTAAGTAAATAGTGTAGTTTATTACAATTTTTTACTGATTTTTGCTTCATTTTTTTTTCAGAATTTATTTTAAGTCTGATATTTCAAATACATACTGCTTTTCTAAATTATTGACATCATTTTTTTTTATTTCCAATGGTCAGGGTTAAAAAAGACCACTACACCACAAGGGGTTGGAACAAAAACAAAAACAGACTAAACCGTAGGTTCTCAACGTAGGCGATAACGCCCTCTTGTGGGCGTTTGAGGCTTTCAGGGGGGCGTTGAGAAGGCGCGGAAGGCTTGGGTAAATTAAACAAAAAAGACTAAAAAAACACGCTGATTTGTAGTAACAAAAGTAATTTTAATACTGATTACTTTATGTTGATTGTATGTATTTAAATCATTCCTTATCACATGTACGAAAATTCACATATTTCGGTAGTACGGGAAGTGGATGAAAAACTTAAAAAAGATTGCATAGCATTCAGACGAACATTAAATTGAATGATATAGGGCCTTTTAATTTCTGTAGTGAGCAGTAGGAAATATGTTTCGTCCACTGCATTTCATTATGTATATTATCCAAGAAACATAAATAAATATGTTAACCAGGAATTAACGTGATTCTTTAAAGGCTGAAACTGTTAATTTATATATATTTTTAAAGCAGTAATTTTTTATGAATTACTTCGTATCATCAAAACCCCTGCCTGTCTTTATAACAGGTAATCTAAAAATCTTTTTTTTTTATTCCGCTCTTTTAAATGAAGCAGAAATTCAGTAGCGTTTCAATTCCAACAATATCCTACCTATGACTAAAATAGATAATATTACACATTTAAATATATTTGTGGCAATAGATATTTCAGATTCGCAAGTAAAGAAAGTGGGGCTTTAGAAAAAAAATTAAATTAAAAAAATATATTCTTTTAGTAATAGGATATTTTTTAAAACTTAACTCTTGTTTTCACCATGTACTATGTACACTCTTATTTCTCTAGAGTGGGAGGGGGCGGTATAGAAATATTCACTATAAAAAAGGGCGATATCGAAAGATTTATTAGAAAATGGGGCGCCAGTTCAAAAAAGGTTGGGAATTAATGGACTAAACAAAGTAGAAAATAAAAACGTGACGAGAAAAGTCTATAAACCCTATAATGTCCCTAGCTTGCCAATAAAGATCGCTCAAAGAGGAGCGAGTTAAAAACCTCATTTTGCAGGGGGGGGCTAATATTCTCCGTTACGCCACTGGTCGGCATCCATGTCGTCCTAAATATCACAGAGCGTGCAGAAAGGGCCTGTGCAACATGAATTTGATGAAGATGTTTGAGGAGACAGTTGTGTCCATTAGCCAGATGAAACTCGGCAACTGCTTTACGTCTACATGGGGAGATTTATAAGATTATTGCACCAGATCTTATTGGAATTTCTCTCTGAGTATTGAATTGAAGTGAGATTATTCATCTTTTTCTTAGTAATACACTTGGCACTGGTAAAAGGGACAGATTTCCTTGTTGTCTGTTCAATGGAAGCTCCCTTCTTTGTTAGTTGGTCCCAAACTCATTACCAGTTACACCACAATGTCCTGGTGAACCACTGCAAAACAATTTGCTTAAGGTACTCAGACAGACTCATCAGCAGTTTTTTACAGTCAAGAAAGTTACAGGAGGCAGGAGTAGAATTTTTCACAGCAAAAACCGACGTTTTTGAATCACAGAAGACAACAGCCCTAGTAAAGTTATTCAGATGACAATGCAACTGCGCAAGGGTTACTTGAAGGGCAGCAACCTCACCATCAAAAGTGGTTGTGAATTTACCAGTTGTTAAATAAAAGGAGAAAAGGTGGCAATACACACTTGTTCCTGTACTGTCAGAGTCCTTCAAAAGGCTTCCATCAGTATATTTATGCACCCAGCCAGGTTTAGTATACATGGTATCTATCAGTTCCAGGGCAAGGGACCTTAAAATTGAGGTTGTGTTGATATCATAATACTGGTAATATTTTTAGAGGGAAATTTAAAAATTAAACCAAACAACAATTTTTAGGCTATAAAAGGGCGTAAAATACTAGTTCTTATGACTGTTGAACAATTATTTAACTAATACATTTGAAAGCATTCAAAGATAGCAAATAAAATTTTTAAAAATTTTCTACGCTTTTGCGTCAACAGTTAACAAATAAGATTATTCAAACCGCGAAGCAAATACCCATTCCACATTTTTCATTATATTAATGTGCCTTCTGTGTGCACTACAAGTTGTCACGTAGAACGATTCCAAAATTTTAATGAAATAATAAATTGATCATATCAATTTTGAGGTTCGAACTAACAAATATTCCTTTATACTTCATCCCTAATGTTAAGGGAACCGAAAGGTAATGTCGTTTTTCTACGTTAAATTCAAACAGATGAATTTTTACTAAGTTTTTTTTAGTTTTAATCAATTAATTACAGTAGAACGTCGTTTATCCGAATCAACTGGGATCGGACACCGTTCGGATACGTGATTGTTCGGATAACCGAAACCCGAATGCGATCCATGTAGTATATGATACCGGACACTACGAATATTGAAAATCATCACATGAGAGAAACGTGCCTGAAGGAAAAGCAAAATAGGAGCAAAATGTCGCAATTTTGCCTTTATTGTGGAAAATAATCACTTATTTTTCACTGTACCATTGTACATCTTCGTTTTTTCGCTGCAAGGTCTCTGATTCTCTTGAGCAGCAGTAGTTGAGTAGGACAGCACTCTGATTGTCATTCGTACCACTCCATAGCTGTCTCTAACGCAAACAACGCGTCAGTATTTGATGGATCCTTGCTACTTTCGTTGTGGTTGTTGTCCTCATCTTCATCCGTTTCATCGTCGACAAGGTCGGATTCTTCTAGCACGGAAGTCACAATCTCGTCATCATTTAGCATTTGAAATCCACAGTCTTCTGCATCGTATGCCATCCAGGGGTTTCTACATCTTCTTCATCGCATTCTTGAAATCCTGGGATCGATTGGACAAAGTCGGTAATCTTCTTCCTTTGGTCGTCATTGAAGTCTTTTTCGCCTTCTATAAATCTGGCCACAGTTTATTCCATGCATTTTTCACCAAATCACACAACTGAAATTCCCCAAATATTCTTCATCTTGGGATCTCCCGCCAATTTTGGCCTCACGTTACACAGCTGTTGAGCATTTCATATACAGTTCATGTAGTTGACAAAAAAACTGGTCCGGATATTTGACGCTCCGGATAATAAACGTTCGAATAAACAACGTTCTACTGTACAATAATATTTTGCCGTCTGCTGTTGAAATTTTCAACGCCAAATCCATAAAAATCAAATGGTTTTTGAGAAAAATATCTGGAGATATTTTAAACACATCCTCCGAATTTTCATTTTTTTTTAAACTCAAAAAATCTTTAAGAGACCAGAATAAATTGAAAATCCGTTGAAGCAGTATCGGGCGAGTATGGATGGTGAGTCAATAACTCCTATCTAAATTCGTTAACTTATTCCAGGATTCATCTTGCGCAGTGTAGTCTTGCATTATCAAGTTTTTAGAATAACATTTTTTCTGTTGACAATGTCAGAGCACTTTTCAATTAAAGATTGATTTTTTCGATCCATTTGTACACAATAAGAATCTGCATTCACAGTTTGTCCAAGTTTCAGCACTTCAAAATGAACGACCCCACGAATTCTTCACCAAACACACAAAAGCGCATTTTTGAGAGAAAACCACTGCCTTTTGAATTTCGGATTATCTATCATAGAGGACTCATTTTTCATCTCCAGTGATTAAGCAATCAAAAACAATTTCTGTAGCGTGCCACTGAAGCAATAAGTTGCATGTGGTGTATCGGTCAGTTTTGTTTTCTTCGAACAGATTTTGCAGGACCCAAACACCTGCTCTGCTCATTTTACCAACCTACTGCAAATGTTCTTGTATTGTCGACCAAGTTGGTTAACCCTCTATCAACCGACGGTACATATAAGTACCACTCACTTTAAAATTACATACAATAACCATTTTTACAAATACTCTGACGATACTTAGCAGGAATATTCTTTTAAATCTAATCTTCCAAGATATATCGCAGCATGGGTTCTATGATGATTATTTTAGCGGAAAGGCGAATAGTTTTATAGCAGAAATTGCATTTTCTGCTGAAATTTTGATCGAATTGGGAATATTATCATTTTTGTTCGTAAAAAGTAGTTAATGTAAAATGGTGTCTTATTTTTTTCTATGTTAATGAAGATCTTAGAAAACGATTTGACTATTTATTTTAAGTGAACATTGTATATAATTAATTTTACAGTTGAATATCTTTAAGTAATTAATTAGCTCTAAAGGATTAAATTTACCAAAGTTAAGGGTTTTGTTTATGTATATTCATTAATTTCTCCAATGTTTTAATTCAAAAAAAATATTGCATGAAAAAACCGCAGTAAATCATAATGTGGTAGATAAACGGTTAAAAGGTGCTTGACAGTTCCTAGACTGTCTGACATTTATTTGAATACACTTCAACCCTTAACATGCAAATGTCTAAATCTGTTCGTCTTCCTGAAGAGTTCGAGTCGGGAAGATCGAAATTACGCACTTTGAACCTAAAAACCCACTTTAGACACTTCCAAACATCTATTGCGCTTGGTTAAACATCGCAAGAGAGTTTGGTATCAACCATTGCGCTACTACACTTGTGAAACTCAAAAAGCATATAATGTAGGATTTGCACCTACAGTAGAACGTCGTTCATCAGAACATTGATTATCCGGAGCGTCAAATATCCGAACCAAAGTCCGGATACGTTTTCGAACAGTGCAGGGCTCAACAGTTGTTTCGCACGAGGCCAAAAAAGACGGGAAAACCCATGGTGAGGGATATTTGGAGAATTTCAGTTGTGTGATTTGGTAAACATCTGCGCAGAATAATAGGTCAATTTGTTTCCAAGTGAAGGGTGTATACGTGCTCTTTTGTGGAGTTTTGTTGATGTAGAAACCTGGATGGCATGCGATGCAGAAGACTGTGGATTTCAAATGCTGAATGATGACAAGGTTGTGACATCCGTGCAAGAAGAATCCGATCCTGTCGACAATGAAACGGATGAAGACGAGGACAACAACAAAAATTACGAAAGTAGCAAAGGTTCATCAAATTCTGAAGCATTTCTGCGTTAGAGACAGCTATGGAGTGGTACGCACAACAATCAGAGAGCTGTCCTACTCAACTACTGCTGCTGAAGAGAATCAGAAACCTTGCAGCGAAAAAACGAAGATGTACAATGGTACAGCGAAAAATAAGTGATTATTTTCCACAATAAAGGAAAAATTGCGACATTTTGCATCTATTTTGCTTTTTCTTCAAGCCCGTTTCCCGCATGTGATGATTTTCAGTATTTGTATAGTGCCCGGTTTCATATACTGCATGAATCGCTTTCGCTTTTCGGTTATTCGAACAATCGCGTATCCGAACGGTGTCCGGTCCCAATTGATGCGGATAAACGACGTTCTACTGTATTATGATATTTGGCAGACCATTCCTCCATAAATTGCACACAAAAAATTAAGATTTAAATATTTACGAGTAAACAAATCACTCTAGCCATAAAATGCCTTCGGCATGACTTTGAAGTACACGAGCTGATAAATGATTAACTAATGTCAACATAAGCAGAAACTGCATTCCTTTCCAGTCCCCCTAATAATTCTGTTTTTACTTATCACAGTGTCAAGCTATCGGATCGTGGCTGGCATGTCATGAGTTCGATTCCAGTACCACTAAAGAGGTATAGGGGAGCGATGCACGTTAAATCTATCGAGAGTTCAAACGTCCACCCGTTGGTGTGGTGTGGTAGTCAGGAGAGGGAGTGTCAGCTCAGGTGTCGTCCTCATCACTTGACCATGGTTAAATACTACGATGTCCGTCGCCAATAGCCCTAGTGTAGCTGAACAGTGCGATATTAATATTCACTCATTCACTCACTTTGTAATGTAGGGTTACTCCTACTTCCCTCATGCCCTCCTTGTCTTCTCTCGGACCCGGCTAGATGTGTGGGGAGAACTGAATAATCAATCGACATGATTCACTCTAATTATTTTATTGTCACAAAATATCAAGCAAGCACAATAATAATCCAATTAAGATTGTTGATCAATACTAAGAGCGCGAAGGTGAGACCAGTTAGCCTGGGGGATTATATTTACGGACCCTCAACTGATTTCTACGATAACTTTTTAATGCTTGTCGGTCCCTGCTTCCCTCTGATCCCCCTTGTCTACCATCAGACCCAGCTAGATATGTGGGAGGAGCTGAATAATCAGTAGACATGATTCACTCGAATTTTTTTTATTGCCACCAAAATATCAGACAAGCACAATAATAATCTAATTAAGATAAAAGATCAGATAGCAGTTTGCGGAGGTGAGACTCGTTATCCTGGGATAATAATACGGACACTCAACTGATTCCAAGATAACCTATACAAGCTCAATATAAACTACGTCGCGCACTAATAAGCTAAACTTCTATTTAACAAGGATCACGATACCTATACTTTTATGAGGTTGAGTCCTCCAGTCGAGGTCTTGAATATGATCCTTATCCGAATTTAATCACCGTCGATGGATACTCTTAGACTTCTTCAAATGATAAACTCCGATTTGCACTTAATAATTTCACGATCCTTCACTCGCCAACTGACTTGTAAAACTCGCGAATACAGAATTTATATAATATACTTAACTTGCATAATCACGCTTTCTTCACTCGGTGGAAGCTGGTTGATAATATGGTTTCCCCAGAAAAATCCCCAAGGGGTTAGTTATAGACTCGTCACAACTTATGCAAGCTCAATTTCAACTCTGTCGCACACTAAAAAGTTATTCTCTAATTTCTATTTGAAGAGTGCTCACAATACCTGTACTCTGGTGATGTAACAGTCTTACAGTTAAGGCCTTGAACCCTAATACTTGAAAGGATCAAATCCGATCCGGATCTCTCTGGGAATTCTTCATTTAACACTTTTATAAACTTAGACCCGCACTGCAGTAACTCACGATCCTCCACTCACTAACTCCCAAAACTCGGAACACAGAATTTATATAAAAAACTTAATTTGCATTATCACGTTCTCTTACCTTCGGTGAAAGTTGGTTGAGAAAAATATTTCTCTAAGAGAGTTCGCAAGGTGTTAATATGAGCCGCGTATAGATCCGTCACAAATTTTTCTTTGATTTCGTTCATTCCGATCAGGAGTGGGCAGATAACGTCCTGCAAACAGATTTTTTTTCCTGCCAGCCAAGACAGTCAGAAAATCCACTTTGAAACAAGATTTCCTTCTTTTGCACGATCAGAGATTCGTCTTTTATTTTTCACTAAACAGATTATTAGCAGAGTTTGGAAGATGAGGTCACGAGATCACAGGATTTGAAAAAAAACTGAGGCTATATATAAAGTCAATTTGCTCTGTTATCCCATTGCTGCTAATATTGATACAGCGCCTGAGGAGTTACAACTTCAACTTATCAATTTGCAGTCAGGTCACAGTGGGAAGGAAATGTTTAAGGGGTCTCAGGGGTATTAATTTTGTCTCGAGGGGGGGGGGGGATTTAAACAATTTTCAAACAGTATAACAGTAAACATGTATAACAGGTGTACAGGTTCTTTTAAATTTAAATTAAATAATTCTAATCTCTTACCTATTATTTAGAAAGGCTTACGGTTTCAAAAAAGTACAATGTGTTTGAAATATAATCATAATTTAAAAAATTATAAGCATATGCAAATAAAAAATAATTTTGTAATAAAAATTAAGTAATGTTTGCGTTGCTCACGCTATTTTCTAAAATAATAGCCTTTGATGTATAAAATTTTATAGAATTATAAAACGTATCATACTCTTTAAGCTCTACTAATTTAAGAATAATTTATCATTTGTATGTCAAAATATTTGAAAAATAATAAAAAAATTTAAAAACATTTTGAAATTTAAATTTTTTTATCTTTTAAAAAATAATTTATTATTCTATTTATTTGAATATACTACAGTGTAATGAGGATACATTTAACTTTATATATCAACTAATTGCTAGTAATTAAAGCTACTATTTTAAAAAATAGCATCCGCAACGTAAAACTTAATTAATATTTCTTAAGGAAATATTTCTTATTTTCATATGCTTATAATTTTTTTAATTATGATTATACTTTAAACATTTTACGCTTTTCTGAAGCCTTATTCCTTTATAAATAATCTTTAAGATATTCGAATTGTTCAGTTTTAATTTTAAAGAGTTAAATATATTTCATTATTGTTTATATTTTTTCAGCCCTCTAGAGAAAGTAAACACCCCTGAGACGCCTTAATGCTATGACACTAATTGGACTTTTACTAATCTTTATCAGATGAAAAATTTCCATGTGTGAAGAAATTTTCTGGGAAATTGTTTTTTTATATTTTAGTCGACATACACTCAAGAGCCAAAACATTATGACCACCTGTCAATAACGAGTTGGCCCACATTTGGCGCTCAACACAGCTTCAACCCGCCTTGGCATGGATGCCACTAGTCCTTCGTAGATGGCCGGAGACAGATTGTACCAGATGTTTAAGCAACGGTCACGCAAATCCGAGATATTGCGAATTGGTGGTCTTTGAACTCTGAGCTGCCGTCCAATGACATCCCAAATGTGTTCTATCGGATTGAGATCAAGTGAGTTAGGCGGCCATTACATTAACTGGAAATCAGCTTCATGTTCCTGGAACTACTCCAACACAATTCTAACCTTGTGACATGGGGCGTTGTCCTGTTGGAACATTCCATTTCCAGCTAGAAAAACAGAAGCCATGTAAGGGTGCAACTGGTCCGCAATGATGTTCAGATACCCTGTAGCATTCATGGTCTGCTCTACCACAACCACGGGTCCCAGAGACGCCTAAGAGAACGTCTCCCAAAGCATAATACCGCCACCACCGGCCTGTGTATGACCTACTGTACATTGAGAGAGCAACTGTTCACCTGGAAGACGGCTTATCCTGACACGACCATCGGCGTGATGAATGACGAACCGGGATTCATCTAACCAGGCAACTCTCTCCCACTTATCCATGGACCAGTCACGATGTTCCAGGGCCCAGCGCAGGCGCAGTTGGCGATGACGCTTGGTCAGCAAAGGCACACGAGTGGACGTTTGCTGCGCAGCCCCATATCCAACAGTGTCCGCTGAACAATGTGCTCCGATACTATTCTACTTGGCCCTGCATTGTATTGAGCTGTCAGCTGAGCCACTGTCTGGCTCCGGTTTTGCTTCACCATGCGAGACAGTCTCCGACGACCTTTTTCTTTGAACAACCATGTCGTCTACTGCTGGTTTCACCGTCATTCATCCACCTTGCATAAGTACTAACAACTGTAGATCGCGAACAACCCCCGAGTCGTGCAGTTTCGGAAATACTTGTTCCGAGCCTTCGAGCCATTACAATCTGCCCTCTATCAAAGTCGCTTAGATTCGTAGCCTTTCCCATCACACACAGAAGTAAGTGAAAGAATGATTCTTCAGACTCTCCAGCAGCAGTTAAATACCACTTCCACCTTATCACGTGCCTTCCACGTCATCCAGGCGAGTTCATTGCAAAATGTAAGGGTGGCCATAATGTTTTGGTTCTTGAGTGTATATATGTGAACAAAGTTTTTCTTGCATGAAGATCAACGAGAGTAAATATATATGCATGTCAGCTGACATTAACTTGAAGACTGTGGTGATAACTTCAACAAGCAATATTATTCCTGATTTCAAAAAATAAGAAAAAATGGAAGAAAAGTACGACACAGGGGGTGCATTTGTCTCATTAAACTGATGATACGAAAATTTAATGTGCTTTCAGTTATATATAATATAAAATTATCATTATAAATAGATTAAATAAAACTGTTATACTGTTTGATTTAACTTATATTTATTATTTTTATTAAGGGGGGGGGGGTACCCCTTCTCCTCCTAACGGTGGATCAATCTCCAATGTACAAATTATAATATTGCTCACATACGAATTTCTCAGATAGCAAAATTGTAGCCGAGAATAAATTTATTTTAAAAATATCCTGGCGCCATCTGTTGCAGCAAATCTTAAATACGTCAAAAATTCATTACAGCATCACAAAAAAAAATTTTATATAGAGAGATGTAATTAATACAAACATTTTAAGTAAAGGTGCGGCTGTCCGGTATCTTCTGCTTCCATGATGTATCCCGCTAGCTAAAGCAAGTTGCCCGCCCCGCATTTAAATAAATTCAAACCTCTTGAAAAAAGATAGGACTCATATTTTTCGTTATTATTTTAAATCAAAATATAATTTCCATTCAAAATTGAAAACGAGAGTTAATTATTTTTTATAAAAATTTCATGATGACTCTTCTAGTTCTGACTATTTTATATCTTTATATTTTAGGTTGCTAACGTAAGTACGTTTTAAAAGATTTTTAATAAATATTAGAATTTTTTAATTTAAAAAAGTGTTTTAAATCATTTAAAAGTTGTAAAAAAAATAAATTTAGTTAATTATCAAAGTTTTAGTGATAATGTGAAGAATAAAAAACAAAATTCTATGTAATTTATTCATTTTCCAACTCAGTAAATTTTTCTACTTTTAATTTTGGATATTCAAACAATAAAAGCTTAATGCTGTATTAATCTATGTTTGAAAAAACATATGTTAAAAGAAAAGGTATCATAAGCAATTTATCTTTATTCGGCTTATAGTTTTGTAGATAATAAACTTTTGTTTTGTATGAACAAGCAAAAGAGACAAATCTTTCCATGAGGAAAGTTCGTTTTTTCTATGTTTAAAAACTTTATTTAAAATATAAGAATTAAAGTTAATTAAAAGTTTGAGTGACAGTTTTTTATTAATATACTTATAGAGGGAAAATGTCTTAAGGTCTGCTTAACCCCGTCAGCGGTCAATATATATATATATATATATATATTTGCTCAAAATGTTCCAAAAAAGGCACATTTTTTATTGTATGTAATTAAGCGTAATACTTAACAGAGTGCGAAAATGGAAGAATTTTATTTCAATTTTCAATTTTAAAGTTTTTACACTATTTTTCATTTTATAATTGCTTGGGAACACAAAAACCCCTAAATGTTTACTTTTAATAAGTACACTCTGCCTACTACGAAGAATGTTTCCTATGTCTTAAAAGAATTTCTCCCAGACTTACAAAGCATTTCATGACCGCACTTCTTTTTTCAAATGGCTGATTATTTTGTTTGAATGTGCACATATACACTGCTGTTTGTAAAAAATGCAACGCCATGAAGGAATCATCAGAATTAAAGGAATTTTGCAGCAAATATCAATTATAGAATGTTACGTAACATAGTAAAGTTTCAAAGTCACCGCGCATGCTTGGCTTGTGCAGCGCCCTCTGAACTGATGCTGAAAGCGCATAAATAGAGGGCTGTAGCGGGACGTTGAAAATAGTTAATGATTATTTGTTAGTGGCGAAAGTTTAGTGAGACCTAAGTATGCCTCCATGACGAAATAAAGAGAAATTCCAACAACTTACAGAATTTGAACGGGTGAGGATTATCGACCTCCGAGAAGGAGGATTTTCCTATCGCGCAGTAGAAGTTCGTGTGCATCGGAACAGTACCACAGTGATGCGAGTTTGGAAGCAGTAGAACGACGAGCACAGAACAACTCGAAAAACTGGCAGTGGACGACGAAAGGTGGTGTCAGCGTGCAACGATCGACACCTACTCCGCGTGGCGGTGAATTACCGTACAGGTTGTTGGCAGCACGTTGGTCTACTGCTACAGGTGTTCTAATGTTGACTTCATCAATTCATCGACATCTGCTGCACCGCGGATTGCGTGAAAGGGTGCCTTTATACAGGATCCCCCTCACGGCAAAGCATCGACGCCTGTGTCTGCAATAGGCTCATGAGCACAGAGCCTGGTTAGCTGATTGGCACCAAGTTGTCTTTTCAGATGAATCACGCTTCAATTTGTGGGACCATGATGGCCGCATTCGTGTTAGAAGCTATGTATGAACGCTGCTTCCAGAGTGTGTTATTGTACGACATAGGGGCCTGACACCCGGAGTTATGGTTTGAAGTGCGATTTCGTATCATGGACGATACAATTTGCTACGAATTGAGGGTAATCTCAATAGCAACAGGTACATCTGTGAAGTGCTACAGCCAGCCCGAAGTCGTTCCTTTCCTTCAAGGCATCTCTGGAGCTACCTTTCAGCAGAATAATGCATGCAAATGTAGCAAAGACTGTTCGAGATGTCTGTTGATCCCAACTCATGCAACTTCTTCCTTGGCCTGCTTATTCGCTGGATATGTCGCCTATTCAGCACGTGCAGGATTTCATTGGTCGGCGTCAAACTCGTGATCCGCGTCCTGCAGCTTCAATAGACGAACTTTTGCTGCGCATACAAGCAATATAGAATTCTCTTCCACAAGCAGGCATTCAAAATCTGCTTGACTCCATGCCACGTCGTATAGCAGCACTTATTGCAGCGCGTGGTGACTACACCAAAACTAATTTCGGACACTTAATATTATTTTTTTGCTTTGAACATTTCGTCATTCACTGTACAAGTCGTTAGTGCATTAAATTTCCTTTAATTCTGATGATTCCTTCATGGTGTTGCATTTTTTACAAACAGCAGTATATACACTATCTGGCCAAAAGTATCCGGACACCCAGCGGTATGGACTTAGAGCGTCCTGAGGCACATATTAATATGATGTTGGTCCCCCTTTTGCAGGGATGACAGCCTGCACACGTTTGGGAAGACTTTCCACCAATTTTTGATAGGTGACCATAGGAATTGCCTTCCAGGCGTCCATCACAGCTGAAGTGAGTGCTTGCAGTGAGGATGGTCGATTTGGCTGGCTACGTAATCTGCGCTCTAATTTGTCCCAAAGGTGTTCTATGGGATTTAGATCGGGTCTCTGAGAAGGCCAGTCTAGTTTTTGAACGCCCATTTCGTCAAATCACGTCTGTGTAAGCCTCGATGTGTGAATGGAGCAGTTATCCTGCTGGAAGAGAAATGGGCCTTCCCCGAAATATTGTCATAGAGTTGGGAGTGCAGCATTGTCAAAAATGTTCATATACATCTCAGAGTTCATGTTTCTAATCACAGGAACTAACGGACCCAGGCCAAACCACGAGAAACACACCTACACCATTATGCTTCCACCACCAAACTTAACAGTCGGCACAATGCAGAAACTAAAGAAACGTTCGCCGGGCATCCGCCAAACCCAGACGCGTCCATCCGACTGCCAGACTGTAAAGCGAGATTCATCACTCCAAAGAACAGTTTTCCACATGTCCACAGTCCAATGACGGTGAGCTCTACACCATTGCAGTCGATGCTTCGCATTCTGTGGAGTGATGCTTGGCTCGTGAGCGGCTGTACGACTATGGAATCCCAAGTTTTATAACTTTCGGCGGATAGTCCTGCTGCTAATACTAATTCCTGGTGAACTTTGGAACTCCTGAGAAATTTCCTCCAACGAGGACTTGCGATTTTGCTTCACTACCCTTTTCAGAGTTCTGCGGCTGCGTTCACCAAGTATTTTCGGCCTACCGGTTCGTTTTTCTGCCGTTTCACTCTGCCTCGACGTTTCCACTTCACAATTATATCACTCACAGTGGAGTTAGGCTTCTGTAGAATGTCCGCAATCTCACGAACTGATTTCCCACAAAGGTGTCATCCCACTATACTGCCATGATCAAACTCACTAAGCTCCTTTGACTTACTCATTGCCTCACAAACGCATAAATACAATCTGACAAACCACTACCAACACTTTTATAGCTTTCAATTGTGTATCAAATTGCGTCACTTGCCAGAACCACTTTTTTAAGGAGTGTCCGGATACTTTTGATCAGATAGTGTAGATGCACACACAATTTGAAGCATGGCATAATACTAAGTCTTACATGTGAATGGGTACAGAGATAATATATGCTTTTTTGGATTATCCTTCCATTTTCATTTCTTCTCAAGCTACGAATTACACATTGCTTTGCCGATCCCTGTCCTTCATCGCGAATATTTTCAAGAATCTATATTCCTGCCTTCAATGAAAAATTATCGCCTTCACTACAAAAAAAAAATCCCGGATGAGAAGTATTTCAGTACCATGGAGAAACTGCATCTTTTATCTTAAAAACACAAGCACTAATAATCTCACAATAAGAATTTAAAATATGTGCGAATCAAAGACAGAAAGAAGAAGAAAATATCAGTGTCCGTACAGCATACGGGCAAACCTGTTGTGGCCTGCTTTCGGTAATCCGTACGGTGTACGGGCAAACCAGTTAAGTGGTTAAAAAGCGACAAAGAGTGAAACTTAAGGGGGTTCACCCATGTAACAGCCTGTTTTTTAAGAATTTTTAGAATTTTTTTTTTTTTTTGACGACCAGTAAAAAGACAGAATTTTAAGTTTTTTATCATTTATTATATATATTTTAAGAGTATGTATAAATTTTAGCCATAAATATCCAATAGAGCGTGAGTTATAACTCTCTGAACAGACCCGCTTCGAAAAAAATGGACGCTCCCTTCCTCCACGACTCCGGCTGATTGGCTTATTTGAAATAAAAAAAATTTACGGCGTTTTAATCTATAAACTTAAATGCATAGAATGGACTACACTCAATTGAAAATATCAAAAATTGGATTTTTGATAGACCTCTGAAGAAAAAATTTCGAATTTCATGATTTTTTTTAATTATATTTTTGTTATAAAAATAAAAATATTTTGAACTTTAGGATGGTCGTAATCCATTTGGTGCATATATATGTGCCAAGTTTACCCTATAAATTTGAAATCATTCGGTCAAACTGTTCTTGAGATATGATGGAGGAAAGTATGAAAAACACAGTTTTGAAAAAAGCGCGTTTAAAGTTTTTCAAGTCCGATTAAAACCATGAAAATCAAAACTTACCCTCAGTCGGTGATGCCTGGTGGCGAAGACTAAAACAAATTCGATGAAATATTCAATAACTATAGATATTTCCTTTTAAACCTCTACAAACTTGTCTGTACTTGTATGAACATATATTTGCATAGAAGGGTCAATGGTATGAAGCCGAATGTACACAATAGGCACTCCAACTCAGCGCTCCAAACAGCTGCTTATCTAATACTTTTTTTCTTTAAAACGACTAGATTTTTTTAAAAATCACTTTACCACAGCATTCTAGACATGTTAAGAAAAAAATTGATAAAAAAAAAACTTTTTTTTTTTTTTTGTATTTTTTGAGCCCTTTACATCGGTGAACCCCCTTAAGCTAACAACTAATAAGCAATTATAATTCTCTCTGAATAAATGAAAAATTATTTCAAAAATATATATATTTGTTAGTGGCTCGTTCTCTCAATAGTTTCATTTCAATAGTTTTTTCTAATTATGATGGGGGGTTTTCTTAGTGGTTTAAAATATATTGCATATAAAAGTAAAAAATTCCTCTTCGAGGTCATTGAATTTTGAACATTATTTTTAGTATTTATTACAAAAAATTTTAGTTATCTTAGTTCCACTGTCTCAAGAAATGAATGCCTTCTTTTAAGGGTATGTCAAAAAGTCAGTTCCTTCATCATCGTTATCAATGTTATATGACAAAATATCATCCGACTTATTTTGTAGAGGCAGTATTTTAATGATAAATATCGTTCATTAAATTCTGTTACGAACCCTCTTTGACACACTTTCAAATAATTTAAACACACTGGTTCAATAAAAAAAATGTTCATATAAATGCATAGAACTGATCTATTCCTAAAAAAAAACATTTAAGATTTTTCTCTAAAATCATTCATTTACTGAAAAAAGTTGAAATATTAGAGGTCTTTGATACTTATTAAAGATTCAGTACTGTCCACCATTTTACACTGCTGGCCACCGTAAATGCAACACCAAGAAAGACAAGAGATAGCACAACAAAATTTATTTTGTAGATAACATGTTGACCAAGTATCAAATGATTAAATTATAGACTTCTGTGAAGTGTGGTTTCTGCCAGAATCAGTAGCCAAAGTAGCCGTCATTGTTGGAGATCACCGCTGCCACACGCCTCGGCATTGATTCAAAGAGACTTTGGATGTGTTCTTGGGGTACAGCAGACCAAGCAGCTTCCACACGTTGTCAAAGTTGATCTGGTGTGGCAGCTGGGGGTGTAATCTGGGTCAATCGTTGAGCAACCATGGACCACATGTTTTCTATCCGCGAAATATCCGGAGAGTGAGCCGGCCAGGGAAGCAATTCAATCTGGTAATTGACGAAGAACCTTTGGACAATGGTGTGGTCGCGCATTATCCTGTTGAAATATGGCTGTGGGCAAGCCCTGAAGGTATGGAAGGACAACTGGCTCCAACACCTCGCAGATGTAGCGCTGGCTGTTTAAAGTACCGGCAATACGTGCTAGAGGAGTGCGAGAGGGACATCCAATACCGCCCCATACCATAATACCCGGTGCAGGATCAGTGTGGCGGTACATAACTCAGCTCTGTTCAGCATTCTCTCTCCACTGTGTCTCCAGACTCAAATCTGACCATCGTGGTATTGCAGACAGATGCGGGACTCGTCAGTAAAGACAACTTCCTTCCATTCTGCCACCCACATCCTTCTTTCATCGCACCATTGGCTGCGGAGACGTCTGTGGTTCTGTGTCAAGGGTAGACAAAGCAATGGACGTCTTGCAGACAGACCACGTTGCTGTAAACGGCGTCGAATGGTACGCGCAGATACTGGATGATGCGTTACAGACTCAATGTGCTGTGCTATGGTTCGTGATGTGACTGAGCGATCCGTCACTGCCATGCACACAATTTGTGAAGTGGTGCACTGAGGTGGATGCGATCGACCACGTCGGTCCGTCGTACCCTCCTGCATCCAACGGTCACATATTCACATTACAGTTGTTTGGTTTCGTCCAACACGACTACCGATTTCCCTGAAAGATAATCCACAATCTCAGTAGGCCACTCTATCCTTCCTCTGTCGAACTCGGATACTTGATCAAAAGCTGATCTCTGTTTCCTACGAGACATAACTGATTGTTTTTTGGAAAAAACCTCAATAAAAACACAATTGCTGAACATGAAATCGTCGAAATGTCTAAGCCTTAAATAGCGCTTTGAGGTGGCGCCACAGGCGTACGTGATGTGTGTCTACGCTGAAATTCTAATCATTTGCATATCTTAACTCCGCTAATGCATGTTGTAAATTTAATGTTATTTGCGTGCTTCCTTCAGGGTGTTGCATTTACGGTGGCCAGCAGTGTAAAATAAAAAGACGTCGCTAAATGCCGCAATATTCAGTTGATTGTGGAAAACTGTTCTCACGCTTGTAAAAATAATATTTGGCGATGTCTTTTTATTTTGGCGATGTTTTTTTAATTTGGCGAAATCGGTCGGTGGTATAATACGAAGATACCAAGGAACCTTATATGTTCATCATTTTATTAAGTGTTAGATTAATTTGTGTTTTTAGAAATATATTTAAATAAATTATTTATGCATTTGAAACTTTTATTGGGCTTGTTCTAATTTTCTTTTTCTACCTTTTCAGGAAAGAATTGAAGATTTTTAAGAATATGAAATTTGCTTCTATTTCTTCATTATTGACGTCGAGTATACAGAAAAATTGTTTAGTTACTTAGAGTTGAATTCAATCCCAAAAATAAAAATATTCTGATGACGATGAATTATATATTTATTTGTTTGTTATGTGCTAAAATTCTAGGCTTTTAATATTTGATGCAATCAAACAATCATTTAAATAAGTTTATTATATATACATTTGAAATAATCACTGTTCAGTTAAATGCTGAACGTAGAAATATTTCTTGCTTCATACACAAAATAAAAAATAAAAGAACGTGGAAAGCAACGCGATAGAAGCGAAACTTCTTTGGTGACGTTGGCCGTAAATGCAGGAATAGATCTAATTTATTAAACTGTGAGAGAACTTACTTTAATCAAATAAAATTAGATTTTTATTTATTGTATGAAAACATTTTTATTAAATTTTCTGCATCATTATTTTCCGAGAAAGACACAATAGGTGTGTGGTAACTGAAGAAGGATATAAAAATCGTCGATTATAGTCAATCAAGAAAATGTGAGAAAACTGCATTAATTCCTAGTTCGGTATATTGTTTTTCCATCTCTAGTATCAGTATTCATTGTCAAATTCAGTGTCTGTTTCAAGAATTCAATGAGTGACTTTGCTTCTTCTGAAGCAAAATTAACATTAAAGTCTCCAGTTAAGATAATTGGCTTTTAATCATAATCGGATCCAATGATTGCAGCAGTCTCTGATGTGTGTACAGAACTAAAACTTTATGGATAAAGATAATAAAAGCTGTGACAGAACTACCTGGTGATATATAGACTTTCGCCTGGACATGCTGCTAGTTTTCCTTTTTTTCCCCCCCTTTTACAAAACTCTTTTTCTCTTTTTGCATTTGTTCTAGGTATTCTGATCAGAATTAATTTTAATTCAATGGAAATAAAAATTACTAATATAAATTTAATGCCTCATTCACAGAAGTCCCTGTGTTTGTTTACAAGACGCTATCCGAAGGAATTCTGGCGCAAACATTAGTGACATATACACAATGCCCCAGACACTCCCGTAACGGGAAGAGCCATACACAATGGTAATATTTTGGGTGCGTTTATTCGTTAAAAACGGCACTTTTTTATTGCATAAAAACTACGAAAATACGCCACACGAGTTCGTTACGAGTAGCATACTCACTTAATATCTCCAATACCTAAGCGCTTTTAGTCCAAACATCACAAGATGCCCCACTCCATACACCCTAGCAATCGTCCAACTTTTTCACGGATATGACACAAGTCACGTGGTGATCCCCCCGCTCGCTATCTCCTCGCCATGGCGACGTTTCGGGGGGTAGAGGCAAGGGGGAATCACTACTTCCATTCGCTTTTTCACTGTTACGCAAAACTGGGCAAATTTCCCATTCACTCCCGTGAGCAAAGAAGTTTCACTTCAAAAAAGAACTTTGCCATTTACTGAAAATTAAAAACAAAATAATTTTTTTTTTTTTGAAAAATTTATATTTGTTTTCTAAATGTCTCCAAAAATAAGCTGAAGGTTTTCAAAAATTAATAACGCAAAAACGGTTACCGTTTAAAAAAAAACAATTATTGCAGCAAATGCATGTGATATGGCATTAGTTTTTCCTTCCCAAATTCCTGGTTTTAGTTCAAAAATTTTCCGACGGATGGCACTGCAGATGGTAAGCCTGTAAATCAAAGGAAAATATTTTATTATCACAGCCCAATGTTTGAAATTTTTAAATGAATGAAAACCCTATTGAATTTTTTTTAATGTCCACCATCAACCACAATCGCAACCGTTTTTCTCAATCGACATACGATTGCAGATTTTCAAACTAATTCGCAAAGTCGGGGTACAACTGTTTTCTCAACGACCGGAAACATTTGCCTTCATAATATCCCCCCGATGTCGTCCAACAGTTTTGACTTTCTCATTCACAATACCACCTGTTCGTTTGAATTTCTCGAATGTTCGGCTGCAGATCATAAGCGACTTGAAATTCTCACTGAAAGCTACCAGGGCCGTTCCCGGCGTCCTAGGTACACATTTTTACGCTCCTTTCTTTCAGTTCTTATTTTACCAGTTTTCGTTTGGGAAGGATATTCCCTAAGCTCTATTCCTCTTTTTCCTTTCTTTGTTTTTGCAGTTTGGAGTCTTTCCATTATCCACACACTATTGATCCGCCGTGACCTGGACTGAAAACCGTAAAGAAAGTACAGTGACTTGGTTTGGCCACTCTTGTTCCTTTCTTACCTTACAGCATTTCGGACCATCCACCCTCCGACTCTTTTGTAAATTAGTACATTAAATTATAGAAATCGTCTGTAATTACAGTACAGAGTATGCATGTGTGGTGTAATGGAGAATATTAGCTCCCCCCCCCACCCCACCTGAAAAGTCATATTTGGAGTAGTCCGAAGCCAGATCTCACATAGATTATGGGTTGCAAAACCTAACCTTTGGGCCCTCTAGAATCCTGCGTAACGTACACCCTCGCATCTTGCGGGGGTGAACGTTACGACACTGATATCCATTATTTGTATGAACTGTTTTCAATTTGTTAGTTATCATTTTTTTCATCGCTTATCTCTTTACTTTTAGGCGTCCTTATTCTTTGTTGAGTCACTGGCATTGTATTGGTACAACAAAAGGATTTTCTTCGAGCTTTGATCATTGCAAAATCATTAATAACATCGTTGTAAACAATTTCCATTGTGATATCATTTTGAGTGCATAACAACATCAAACTGTTAATCCTTTCATTTTCCACAGCAGATTTCATTTCAGTCTTTATTCTCTAAAGGGCAGAAATGCTTCTCTCATGCCTCACTAGGCGGTGATATGTTAGATGTAATTTAATTTTTTTTTTTTCGTTTTTCGCCCTCCAAATTTTTGCGCCCCCAAATCTTTTGAGCCCTGGGCACCTGCCTAGTGTGCCTAGAAACGGCTCTGAAAGCTTCTTTTTGTTTCTGTAACACTCCGCCTCAATCGATGGAACTCTTATACAATGAAAAATGCTTTCCTGCTACGTATTGTTGGAGTTAGGACTGAGTGGGCCCTGTACCTAAATTCTTTAGAGACCCTCCTTTGGTCCCCTTAACATTTTACGAATTTTTGTTTATATATTTTGGGGGGCTTGAAACTTGGGGGTTCCGTATCACGGTGGTAGCTCTAAGCCACTGATGCTACGGATATATAATTTTGAATATTTTTCTACAAAATCTGCTATTTAGCTTTCTACTACTGTTTCAATCACAAATAACACCCCTTGTGATTCAAAACATCTATCCCTTCTGCGACATCGCATTTTGATTATTTGTGTTCATCAAAACTAGAAACAAAAACTGCAGACAGGATGCAGCACCATCTTTCGGAAAAAGTTTGAACTGAAAACAGGAATTCTGGGAGGAAAAAAATTTATGCCATGTTATAACCATTGGCTGCAATGCTTAACCTTAACCGTTTTCCTATACTAAATTTTTGAAAATCTTCTGTTCATTTTAGAATACACGGTATGTATAATCAATAACAATGTACTAAATTATTTAAAGTCCAATTTAAAGCAAAACTATAAGCAAGAAAATAGCAAGACTATAGATCATAGTAAAATGGCCACAAAAAACTCTCCGACTTAGGATTAAGCTTGTACGGTTTTATATATACATCACTGATTTGAAATGAGAAATGAAGTAGAGTAGAAATTTTTTGTAAGAACTAGAAATGGCTTCTAAAATTGAAATGCAACATAATACGGTAATAAAAAAACAGTAATCCACACATTTAGAAATAAAAGAACTTGAAATCGTTAAAGCTTATTTGTAACATTCAAAACCAAAAAAAGACAGCAAAAATAATAAGCACCCCCTTTTTTTCAAAAATTCTCGAGCGGTTGAGTCTTAGCACGACCCACTTATGTTACCAAATTTTTGGCGATAAAGTTTACAATATGGCAACCTTGTAAAATTAAAAAAATGGCAACCCTACTCGGACCGAATTTTTTTTTTTTTTTAGTTTCCATAATCTGGACAGCGGTCATTTCTTATTAGATGGTCATCGACGGTTGTGTGACAGATTTTCTGGAAAGCTGAAAGTGAAGGAATGAGAGTATTTTTCTTTCTTTTTGCGTGTTTGGGTGAGAAACAACAGCAGAAAGAATGTTTGTTAGAGAGAAAGGGAGATGTGTTGATAAATTCACTTTGGATGATGCTTTTTCTCACTGTAGCACAGTGCTTCTCAAACTTTCATTATTGGCGACCCAATTTTCAATCAAAATTTTTATCGTGCCCCCCTTAAACAATAATAATGTATTGAATGCAATAATAAACTTGGCGCTAAAGCTATAATACGAACTTAATTATAAACCGTACAAAAATGAACAAGATAAGTATTAAATTTTGTATATGTTACTTCTAAATAATATATATTTTAAATAAATTACTTTTAAGTAATAGGATAATTATTATGTTATTTTTTTTACTTTCGCTAATTTTTAAATTGGGCACATTGCAAAATGATATTTAATTAAAGATATATTTCCTCCATCACCCATTTCCAAAAGTAAAAATGTCATTGGAAAAACAGTCTATGTTCTATGTTGCTCTCTATCACATCCATCACATCTAGAACATCTGCGTGAGTTAGGGCAACTTATCGGACGTCTGCGCAAAACATGTAAAAATGCTGTACCTCGTAGAATTCCAGATAGTCTTGGTCGAGTTGACACTTTACTACCGAATGTACCTAGAATGTACATTTTATTATTTGTGTTTCAGTTGTATATATATATATATATATATATATATATATATATATATATATAATTCACGGTATTAAGTAATTAAGGCAATAGATTAACAAAAACATGGATAAATTTTTTAAGTCGTAAGCAAACGTTTGACGGTAATAAAGCATCAACAAATGCACAAACGAGCATAGTTCCGGAAATTTAATCAAATATTCTCAAGAATATTTAAATTTTCGATTTACCACTACTAAAGTAAATTTTAGAAGAAAAGCCCTTGTGTGTGTTATTTGTTCAAAAATATATTGGTAGCAGACAGTATGAAAACCTAATAAACAAAAGACCTTTGGAAACGCTTCATGGTGAGTACATTAACAAGCCTCGAGAGTTCTTTCAATTAAAATTAAAATCGCATGAAAAATAAAAAGCATTTTTTAAAAATACGCTGTCAGGGAATGATAAAGCTTTACTTACTTCTTACAAAGTATCATACAAAATACTAAATGTAAAAGCCTCACACTATTGGCGAAGAGAGCTTATTTTGCCAGCAGCAACTGAGAGCGTAGAAACCATGTTGGAGACAATTTTGCGAAAGAGTTGCTGTCCATAGACTGCAACTCTTTCGCAAAATCAACTGTAATTTTAAGCCTCACAGAATTAGAATTAATGTTAAATAATGAAACAGAATATAAAATTCCGATGAAGAATAATTGTGTTAACAAATAAACAGTTTTCCCGGAATCAATAATTTCATAAGCCTCGGGTTACTTTGTGCCTCTCGCGACCACTCCCGGGTTGAAAGTGTATTCAATGTAAAAATATGGAGGTTAGGTTTAAAAAAGAATTATGTATATTAAGTTTTTCATTATGCTTTATATGTTTCAGAATGCTCCTAAAAAATCTCCTAATTTATCCTTCAATCCTCTGTGTTTTTTGAAATATCATAAAACTCATATGGAATAAAGCGCAACAGAAACACATTATTTACAACTTCCTTAAATGAGAGTGATTAATTTTTTTTATCTTCCTACACTTTTTCTCTGGGTCTGTGGGTTTTGTTTCTTCTCTGAAAGAGTAGTATTTTTTAGGTTTAAAAAGAAAACGTAATGAAAAACTCTCATCATGGGATAATAGCACAAATCAAACAAAATGTTTTTTTTATTTGGTTATAGGTGACAGATAGCTTGAAGTGGATATGACGTAATATTGCCAGATATAATATATATAAACTACACTGGTGTGCAAAAATTAAGGACGAGACGGTTTTTTCAATATAACTTTGTACAAAAGCATTCCATACCAACACATTTAATACCGTAAGATCCCCAATACGTAAGGACATGAGTAATGTAAGCAACACATACTAAAAGAGAAATCAGAGGGATAAAAAGAAGCTTTATTGAAAAAGTAGCATGGAGCGCAATGCGACTGAAGGCCGAAACATCTCTGTGATGGGTGTCCAGCAAGAAATATCCGGGCTTTAGTAGGGGATATGATCTCCCCTGACTGCTAGGCAGGTTTCACAGCGTCTGCCCATGCTGAGAATGAGGGTGTCAATGAGTTGTTGAGGCATTGCTGCCCATTCGTCTTGCAGCGCCAATCGAAGATCCGGAATCGTTACTGGTGGTAAGGTACGAGCTGCCAAGCGTCTGCCTAGAAAATCCCATACATGCTCGATGGGATTGAGATCCGAAGATCGTGCCGGCCAATCCATACGTTCAATATCCTCACTCTCTAAGAGCTGTTCGGCAGCTACTGTGCGAGATGACGTGGTGCATTGTCGTCCATGAAAAGGAACTGCGGACCCATAGCGCCTCTAAAAAGATGCACATATGGAAGAAGAATCTCGTTACAATAAGGGGTCCCGTTGACTGAACCTGCGTCGAAGATGTGAAGGTCTGTACGACTACCAAGCATGATGCCTCCCCAAACGAGAACACCGCCACCTCCATACCTGTCCCTTTCAATGATGTTCGAGGGATGATTGCGGCTTCCCCGCTCTCTCCAGATGAGTATGCGATGAGAATCGCTACTCAGACTGAATCTGCTCTCATCTGTAAAGAGTACTCGTCCCCATTCATTGTCTCTCCAATTCTGGTGTTCCCGGCACCACAGAGAACGCCTTCTCCGATGGGCAGGCGTTAGAGGTACACACCGTACAGGGCGTCGTGCAAACAGACCACCACCGTGCAGTCTTCTGGCCACGGTAAAACGCGATATCGGTCGTCCAGTCGCCTGTGTCGTGTGTCTAGCGATTTCTCCCGCTGTCTGCCGCCTGTTTCTTCTGGCCTGTAAGGCAATATACCGGTCATCTGCGGGTGTGGTTCCTCGTGGACGACCCCTACTGAACCCCCGGATAGCTGTTCCTGTAGTTTGAAATTGTCTCCAAAGTCGTGAAACGATGCTGTGAGCAATTCCGAACTCTGCAGCCACACTTGTCACACTGCGACCTTCCTCCAACTTCCCAATGTTTCGACCTCGGGTAAAAGCATCCAGATGTCGTCTAACAGATTGATTATTCGCCATTTCTCGCTGAGGCAGCAACTCGGTGTGATTTTAACTGCTATACGGTGTGCAATCTCTTTGCCAGAAATACTAATCTTACACCGACAACATGCTTTACTACTCAGACACTCCCCCATTACGTCTACCTGCATATCTGCGCATGTGCTACCGTACATCACCTCACTTAATCTCCTGATTGGTCTTTCTGTCCGCTCTGCCTCTTCGTTCAGCTGATATGCTAATTTTTCGACTTCGTCCTTAATTTTTGCACATCAGTGTAAAAGAGTATTTTTTAATGTGTCAGAAAATATTTTGTTTTAATTCATTCCAGTAAATTAATCCTTTTGAAACTTTTATTTTCGATACGCTCGCGCCCCCCTTGTAGGGTTATCACGCCCCCCCCCCAGGGGGCGCGCCCCTCAGTTTGAGAAATGCTGCTGTAGCATCTTAGAAGCAACGGTTTTTCTGTTTTCTTTTTTAAGCCATTTTGGAAACCACGTTTTTCTTTTTAGAAGCTCGACAAATGGATATTTTATCTTTTGAAAGAAAGAAATGATTGCATTGTGAATGAGTGAACGATTGAAAATATTTCAGTATGGTTGTTCGAAATATGAAAATATGTGTTTGAGAGAAATGGAGATCGTTATTTCATCAGCATATCGGATTTTTTTCCCCACTGTTCAGTTTTTCTTGTAGAAACAGTTTTAGAAACCACGTTTTCTTCGTAGAAACTCGACGAATGGATTTTCTTTTGAATAAATGTAAGAAAACAAAGATTGTTTTTTGTATGAATGAAGGATTGATAGAATCTTGGTATGGATGTCCGAAATTTGGAAGGAATTTGCATTTAATCTCTTATTTTTGATTTGATGTTTCCTATGTTGTCCATTGTAGAATCACGTTTTTTTTACGTTTTTCGTTTCTAGACGCCATTTTAAAAACCACGTTTTTTTCATCTTGTTTTGGTCTCTGACGCCATTTTGAAAAAAGCAATTTTTTCAGTTTGGCGCCAAAAACAGCAGTGGGCTGTGCTAGGACTTGACCACTCGAGCTATCGCTGTTTTCTAAAGCATTTGCATTTGCAAGTTTTTACATTTCTTTGTTACTTATCATATTCACAGCAGAAATCTTAAGCTAATGAAAAATTAAATTTCTACATTATTTTTCTTTTCATTTTCCAATTCCTGCTATCAGTTCACCCTATATATATTTATTACTTTATTTATATATATATATTCATCAAATTTTCAATCGTCAATAATATACTTTTTATTCATCCACAAGTTCAAATACATTTTTCTTAAACTTGTTGTGGCTAGAAGTAGAAGGACAATATAAGCGATCACCCATGAGATTTTATCCTCGGCCGATGGATGGAGAAATCCACCATGTCTTCTTCTGAAATGTCATGCTATTTTTTAGAGATTTGAATCCTTATTTTGCAAGACTAGTCTCTAATGTAGGTTTTCCTGTTTATGTTTGATTCATTTGGCGTGAGTGAGTGAGTGAGTGAATATTAACGTCGCACTGTCTCAGCAACACGAGGGCTTTTGGCGACGGTCCGCGTATTTTTGAACCATGGTCAAGTGACGCGGACGACACCTGAGCTGTCACCCCTCTCCTGACTTCCACACCACACCAACGGGTGGACGTTTGAACTTTCGATAGATTTAACGTGCATCGCGCCCCTACACGGTGGGTCTTTAGTGGTACTGGGATCGAACTCATGACACGCTAGCCATGATCCGATGCCTAGACCACTTAGCTACCGCGGCTACTTGATTCATTTGGCATCCAGTGCGTTTCACTTTGTGGGTGCATTGAACTGGATCTATTCGGAGATTGGCACATTTTTTCGCAACTGATCTCAGAGAGTGAAGAAACACACAGAGTCACCGGGTAGGAGATTTTATTTTTAAAGCCACATGGCCTTTTCAGGTATCCCGGTCGTGCTTGAATATGACATATGTCTTTACAGTAAGTGCAATTGTGGATTACCTCAGCACAACCAGAGCATGTTGACTGGCTGTGGCAACTGTTTTAGAATGTTGACATTGGAAACAACACAGGATTTGAAATGAACGGTCTAACTGGGCAGTTCTGATAGGTTGCTGGTGGAAATGAATTTAATCATTTAGAAATATATCTAACACTTCTTTCTTTAAAGATCACCTATTAAATTTAATTATCCATTTACCAAAATGTAATTCCTTTTATATTCATGCTTGCTACCAGGGGGAAATATGAGCCAGCTCATTTACACAGTGTCGGATTAAAGGACATTGTTGTCTCTAGGCAGTCAAATTTTCGGGGCCCTGTTTCTTGTTTTTGGAACACTAACAGAAAACAAAACACGCTCTTGTAGGCCCCTAAAAAGTGCGGAGCCCATAGGCAATTGCCTACTCAGCCTAATAAGTAATCCGGCACAGAACATGTTGTTCATTTCTACCATGGTACTAATGTAATATCCCAACCTATTGGCGCCATTATATGAAATGAAGCACATGGTTGCCAACTTAGCTAGTTTATTAATAACTCTATTAATGAGTTGGCAATTTGTTGCGATACTACATAAATACCCTACCACCAGGAGGTCACGTGTATAGAGTATCTTAAATTTCTATACCTCTTATTTCATTTATTTTCATAGTATCTCAGCTGTAGCAGAGTTCACTAAGCACCTGTCCCATTGCAGTATCAAACTCAAGCACTACCAAGCGCGATCAATTCGAAGGAAGGTGACCTTCTCGAAAAATGGCCCGTTACTTTTTCTCTCACTGGACACCACGTCACAAAGTACAGAGTACACTTTTACACCCCCTTTTTGGGCAGCCTTTATACAGCCATCCTCTCAAATTAACAACCAATAGTAGAGTTCCTTTCAACTTGCCAAAATTATCCTTGCCTTGAAGCCCCGCCTACTAGCCCTCCGCTGCTCAACCAATAGCCATGCAGCACACATCCAGCAAATTCAATTCCCCATCAGACTTTTTTGCCAGATACCGGATTGAGGGTTACTTGTAACCCATATTCCTGCAGAAATTTCCGATGCTTCTACATCAGTCTGGGGTCTGATGCAGCTCAAGAATATTAGCGTGTGTAGTCTCCCTTTTTAAATTTATTTTATCGAATAATAAAATAATTCATCTTCAAGTAGTCAATCTTTAACTGGATTTTAAGTGCATCTAACTACGAGTCCTGCTAGATTGAATAGTTGCTTTTACGCATTGTGATAGTTCTGGCATAGCGTGAATCAGGATGAGGTGCTTCATGTTGAGTACCTGTTGATCCCGCTTAATTGTAATCCACTGAATTCTCCATACCTCATGATCTCTCATATTTTCTAACATTTTGACAGCATTAAACAAATCCGTGGACGAAATCACTTTCGAAAAAGATAAGCTGAAGTGAGGGGCAGTAGTGCTGTCAAATGTAGCCATGCGACGCAATTTAAATGGGTATAAGCCTGTTAACAAATCCCTGGTGTTCATCTTACGAATTGTTTTCATGAGTCCTACGCTGCTCATAAAAGCTTTATTTATCAAGAGATTTTAGCTTTTTTTAGCAAGAGCTTTATTTATCATTTGAAAAGGATTCTTGTTTCTTAATGATATAAATTATTCTAAAAATTATCGGCCAATTGCAATTTTAAATATTAGGATTTGCAGCCACAGAATTTAACTTATGTCTAAATTATATTTAAAAAAAAAAAAAATTTCCAGCAAAATGTTCTAAGAATTTAGTTCTTAGAAAAGATTAGAAATTTAATTCTGTTATTTAGGCTGTCGTATGGGAGAACGTATCACAGATGTAAGTAGCTCTCACTGAAATATTTGCACAATAATATAAGCAACTTCTCAGGAGCAATAGATGTTATCACAGTTCCTTGAATTAAATGCCGTTAATTAATAGCGGACCTCCTTGAAAGACTTGAGACACACTTCAAATCTCATTGCATTACTAACTACTCATGCAACTGGATCTTCTTTTTCAAATAAAGTAGCACTTGAAATGGATTCACATTCTGATTCTATAACTAGATCAATTTATACACAAAAACTATTAAGTGTAGCAGAACTATATACTGATGGCCGGCCGGCAATGGAGTTGGTCCCCAAATAATCAGTAATTTGTATATCCCCCTTGTTTACAGGATGTGGTTGAAATTCCTAAGCAGGGACCGGGAGCTGGTGTCAACGAGTACGCAGGGTTGAACGGACTCATAAATTTAATTAAAATTGCAACTTTTGTAACTTTGCGCTTGGGGATCGACCAATGGGATCGCGGGTAAAATAGTGCGTGTAGGCACAAATGGTGGGATTTGCCCTCCCTTAAAAGGGCCCCGAGTGACAATTTTCAGAGGATTCTCAATCACTAGATAGCTTTTCGACTCCTTGTCCGATGGACAATGCCAGCCCCCATCGCCTCGCCTCCGTTTCAGATAAGTGAAAATTTAATGTTTGTTCATAGTTCTCTTATTCTTAAATTTTAATAGTGTTTAATCTAAGTTCTAATTTTGTAATGTATTTTAAATGTAATAAACGAATTTATTTTAATTTTAATCCGAGTAATTTCATTAGTTTTTTATTGTCTTTGAAATTGATTAAGTTTAAGTACTAGCCACTATGTTGATGCGGACTAAGTTAACTAAGCGAACCTGGGTAGTTTTTAAGATGTTGGTTAAATTAAGCAGAAACTTAAAGGTAATATTAATGAGCACCGCATCAATAAACTCACTTCCAAAAGTTAAGCACGAAGATGTAAAATGCAAAAAAATCAACAAATACTGCTTTGATTGACACAAAATTTGGCAGTAATGTAGCATATATATTTATACATAAAACGAAATCAATAATTATATACAGAAATGAAAACAATATTAAATTTTTGTAAGTTATCAGATAATGTCATACTGGAGACTTAAACAGAATTATGTATACAGTGAAAATAAACAGCATACAATGAAAAAAAGTACATTAATAGGGTATGTGATCCCTCCTCATCTGTTTGCAAAGTTTACTTCTTCTGACCATGCTTTCAGTTAGGTGGTCAACCACCGTAGAATTAAGCAATCGCCATTCTTCTTGTAGAGCAGTTTCCAGCTCAATAAGAGTGGCTGGAGGTGGGAATATACAGCAATGAAAATACATACGTGAAAATACAGCACGGCCGAGAGCATCCCAAAGATTTTCAATGGGATTAAGGTCGGGCGAATATGCTGGACACGCCATACGCGCAATCCCTTCACTCTCCAGGTAGTCATCGACGATGTCAGGTCTATGGGGACGTGCGTTATCGTCCATTAAAACAAAAGTAGGGCCAACTGCTGCAGCGTACAATCTCACAATGGGTTCTAGGACTTCATCTCGATATCGGACAGCCGTCACAGAACCCCGTTTAAAGATGTGCAGGTCGGTGCGGCATCCTAATGAAATCCCTGCCCACACCATAATGCTGCCGCCTCGGAATGCGTGATGTTCGGTGATGTTTTGGGGCAGATTGCGTGTTCCTTGTTTTCGCCACATCCTTATACGCTTGTCATCTGGCTCCAGAGCAAATCTTGACTCATCAGTAAACATGACATTGCCACAGTCAGACACAGTCCAATTGCCATGTTCCCGGCACCACTTTAATCGTGCCCCTCTTGATTGGACGGATAGAGGGACACAAACTCGAGGTACCAGGGCATACAGTCCTTTCATATGTAATATTCGGCGTACAGTAGCTGCAGATATAGCCTTACCAATGGCCGCTGTAACCATAGATGTCACACGTGTGCAGGTCACTCTGCGATTCCGCTTGGTTACAATAGCAATATATAGATCTTCCGCGGGGGTTGTAACCCTTGGGCGACCGCCTACGAGCCTTCGAACAACTGTCTGTGTGGTTTGGAATTGTTTCCATAAACGTGAAATTACAGAATGATGAACGCCGAAGAAAAGAGCAACATCTGTGATCGACTGTCTTGCTTCAATGCGCCCCACAGCACGCTAGCGCTCAGAATCTTCCATTCGTTTTCTGGAAGTCATAGAAATACGTATGTCGTCAAAACAAATTGTACGAAAGTTTTAAACACCTTCTATGAGCACTTACAATCAATTTCTGTAACCCTTCATAAAGCTGGCTTCTTATAATACTGCCCTTTTTGCATATTTCTTGACATGAAAGCACGATTGGCTGTTATCTAACATATTTGCATACTTCCATCTACCTCTGCAGCGAATTGCATCCTCTTCAATTCTGATTGGCTTCCGGAAATTAGCATTTTCCTCTCCGTGTTTAACTTTTGGAAGTGAGTGTATAATTATCAAAGAGATATATGAACCAATGCAGTCTATTAGATTTGACACAGTCATCAAAAATTTTTAAAAAATGCTTCGTTTTTGAAAATGAAGGGAGACGTAGTAACTACCTGAAAAGAACATACTCCTATTTAATGACGATAACATCTACCAGAAGCTGATTAAGCGGCTGGCGGACCTGGTGGCCGCCAGGGGCCCCAAGCTGATAGACTTCAGTTATAAGTTCAAAGTGCAACAAAAAAAATCTTGTACTGATATTGCAAACCCAATGATTACCCACGATTTGAATCGTATAACAATTAGTGTTGCCCTCATATATTGCATGTAATTGCGGTTGAAATCCGTTTTTTTTTTTTAAATGTTTTCCCGAACTTTGGTCTTTAATATATGTTTTCAGTTCCAAGTTTTTAAAAAATTGATCCTAGAATTCTTATATTAAAATAATGATCCCAGATCTCAGACTATAAACAACTATCAATGTTTAGTTCGTTCGAAATAATTTAGTATTTGAAGGTTCGTGATTTATTGTTATCTGGATATTTGTGTTTATATTTTGAGAATGTGGGGAAAGAGATCGAAGTAGTGTCGGATTAAACGACATGGATGCCCCTTGGCAGTCGAGTTCTCGGGGCCCCTTAGTCTGTTTATGGAGCTCTAACAGAAAACAGAACACGCTTTTGTGAGCCCCTAAAAAGCACGGGGCCCATAGGCAATTGCCTACTCCTCCTAACGAGTAATACGGCACTGGATTGAAGTATTTTGTAAATTTTCCATGAGTTTTATTTCAGTCAGCATGACAGGAATAGCGAAATATTTAAGTGAGATTGAAATTTCTCTAAATTGATGAATGAATCAAATAGTGAAATAGATGAAAGTAATTTTTCGAAAAAAACTGTACAGCAGCGTTTCTCAAACTGTGAGGCGCACCTCCCCCCGAGAGGGGGGGGGGCGTGATAACCCTACGAGGGGGGTGCGAGCATATGAAAAATAGAAGATTTAAAAAAATTAGTTTACTGACATGAAGCAAAATGCTTTCTGACATAAAAAAAATACACATTACATTGATATAATTTGCACATATCATCTGGCGATATTACGTCATCGAAAATAAAAGCTCTTAGCCACAGAGGCCCTTTACATGTGTAAGAAAAAGTCGTAAAATGTTATCAATGGTCTTTGACCATTGATAACATTTTACCAGCTATTTTACGTTTATAAAATAGTATTTCACTGGCTTAAAACGGTATAAGTTTTCCGTGTGAATTCTGAATCTCAGGAAACGCAATAAGAAAAGTTTAAAAGCTGGTAAAATTACTCAAAATAATGAGAAGACAAGGAGTGGTGTGATCTTTGACTGTAGGAAAAACTTCTCATTCAAAGCGGATCGACAGAAAGATGGTTTGAAGTGAAATACAGATAACCCTTAGGATGGAAAAAATCCATTCAGAATGTTATTTGCCTGTAAATGACAATAACCCCTTCGTCTATTGATTGATTGACTATAATAAACGTCGCACTAAGAAGCTACAGGAAGGCTTGGCTCTTAGTCGGAATTTTTTTCAGAGATGGTGTAGTGTGAAAGAAAATATTATATTTTATTTATACCGGTTCTCTTTTATTTCTGTAACAACCCAAAAACTGGATGTGCAATTATGGTGAGCAAGGGCTCGATAACTGCTACCCGTTCCGTGAAAAGATAGGACCATAAGCGCCAGAAGTCTTCCGTCACCCTCCAAGTCTGTAGTTAATTATTTATTTTAAGGAGTATCAATGAGTTCTCAACGTTGGTCCTCTGGGGGGAGGGGGTGGGTTAAAGAATAATTTCGGCACATTGGACAAAAGCAGGATCGGGAAAAGCATGGCCAAGATTTATGACAGGCTTAAGGACGAATGAAAAGAATGAGATAGAATTGACCTTGAGAAAAAGACCCCTTTCGAAGAAAACTGAGGAAATTTTGTGTCGATTTGACTTTCCAGCTAATTTCTTTTAGCTTCCTGCGCTTATACAGACAAATCGGAGAACCGTGTTTAAACAACAAAAAGAAGGTAACTATATTTTCATTTTCAAATTCTTTTTTGAAGTGAAAACTTCTTTAGCGGCGTTGGGCACTTTTTGGTAGGGGAAATCTTATGAGTTCGCGTCACCGACATGTTCTGACTGGCGCATGCGTAGTGTGCTGTTCGCCTCAGACACTTTTTGAATGGGTGAAATCTCGTGCGTTGGCGTCTTCGAAATGCTTATAGCAGTATATCTGTAGCTATAGAGCTGACGAATAGTGCTGTGTATATCTTATAAGTGAAATTGAATGGATTAAGTGAAAAGTTCAATGTGTCTATACTGAGCATTGCTCGTTGCGATTCCGAGAATGGGCAATACATAATAATGGTTGCCGTTTATATTTCGCCTGGAAAATCTATGAGACAGATATAACAATTTTTATTCGAAAATTTGATGATTTATACAAAAGAAGGTTCTGAAATACTCGAAAAAAGATTTGGCGAAAAATATGATAATGTACCGATGATTTTAAGTGGAGACTTCAATATTAACTTTGCAGATGATAAAAATCTTCCACTAATTGAATTTCTAAATGTAACACTTAATTTAAATATGTCCAATGATCGAAAGCTCAGTACTAAAAAATATAAAACGACGATCGATGCGGTTTTTACGCGATACTTATATAAATTTGAATCAAACATTTTCCTTTCTTACTTTAGCTACCATAAGCCTATTGTATCTTTTTTAGAATAAAATGAAATAATTGAAAGTACAAAATTCTAAGTATTGTTGAAATTAATGATGCAAACAATTAAAATAATGTTAAAAATCAAGTACATTGACATTCAAGTAAATACAAATACTATCCATAAATAATATTATTGTATATTTTGTTATTTCAATATAATTGTATTTATATTTTGTCATTATCTTGTACAGCCTGCTATATTTTTGAATAATAAAAAACCATATAAGCATGCATTTAGTTGTTGTTCGGAGTGTCAATAGATCTTTAAAACCAGACTGATGTTGATAATTTTAATTCAAACATTATGAAATTTCAAATTTTAATACTACAAGCTCTAAGTTTTCACTTCTATCGGCAGTTTCTATACCTGTCAATTTTTTTGATTTTTAAGATTTAATGCGCAGGCATTTTAACCGTTGCGTAAAATAAAGTGATAAAAAAATATTTTGTCGCATTTGCGTTTCATTACTATTTTATATTTTTATTTATTTTTCGTAATAGATACATATATATAAATAGCTGTCATCAGTTTCTTGGAATATTTTCATGATGATTAACATATTTAAATGTGTTTTCGTAGCTTGAATCTTAAAACATTTTCGATTGGCATTGTTATTCAAATGAAAAAATGTTATTTGCCTCTCGTATAAAAATAATTTCTTGAGTCAGTTATAAAAAGCGATAGTAGTTCATTTAAAATACAAAACATTAATGATATTTTGAGTACATCCAATAATTATTTACCATACTTAAAAGAATCCTAACAATAAATCGAAATTGAAATAAAAACGTTATATTTTTTTAGTTGATTTTTTGTTTGTAATCCTAACGTATTACGATAATTTTGTTTAGTAATATATGAGCCAATCTATAATTTCGAAATATTTAATTAAAATTGCTTCAAACTGTCAAAAGAATTTTCAAAAAAAGAAAGTATATTAAGTTTACTTAAAAATACACTTTTCTTTCTTTTTATTGAGGTAACGTGAAATAAACACATAATTTTTCTAATATACTTTAAAACTGCTAAAAGAACCATTATTTTGTAAGATTAAATTTGAAAAGCACAAATTTTTTTCTTCTTTTTGTATTTATTGCCATTTTAAGAGTGATTTGCTAGCGATACTTTTTTGATTAAGATCTTTTGTCCAGACAATTTGAAAGAATATATATATTCAATGCAATATAATAATTAAATGTGTATAACTAATTATAAAAATACATAAAAAACGTATAATTACTTTAAAAAATGCATAATTTCTTTAAATTAATAATAAAGTTAATCAAAGTTCTAATAAAGTTAATCAAAATTCATCTAACTGCATTTAAAATCTTTAAAAAAGGCAACAATACCAAGACTATAGCAGAAATTTCTTATAAAAAGCATTTAATGAAATGTTTATTTTTACAGAACAATAATAAATGTTGAAAAATATAGGTACTGTTTTGTAATTGCTCCTAGTTTAAAACTATTTAAAGTGGTAGCAAAATGAATTATAGAAATAAAAATATGATAAACACAATTTATAAAGTAGATAGGTGTGATTTCAAACAAAATAGAAATGCGAAAAGTTATTCAATATGTAGTAAGATTGTTTAATTTTGAGAAAGGGAACTTTAAATGTAATTAAGATATAAATTTAGTTGAAAAAAATTGTAGATTTCTTTTGTGATATTGTGGCGTTTGTCAAACAGTTTTGAGTTATCTTAGAAATTTCAAATTATTTTGGAAATGTTTTATTGTTCTGTTTAGTCACAAAGTATTAAGATTTTTGAAAAAACAAACAAGTATAGTAATAATACTAAACTAGGATTTGTAAAAAACATTTGTATTCAGTTAATGTTTTATTAACTTATATTTAGAAACTTTAAAAGGAAACTTTACAAAAATCAAGAGTATTATAATTGTTTTTCCAAAAAATCCCACAGTTTTTTTAAGAGAAAACCTCAGAATTTTTGAAAGCTTACTTTTGGTTGAGATATTTTAATAATTTTGATTATAAGTAATCCGGAAGCTAAGCTACGTTTTGTTCTAGAAATTGAACTATGATTTCTGTAAAGAATAAAAGAATTAAACAAAATGTGTGTGTATTAAATCAGAAATTTTATAATTCTATCAGAAAATTTGAAAAAGATGAAATGTAATTTTATGAGAGTTTGGGGGGGGGGGAATTTAAATGCGTTAGAAATTTTAGCTAAATTTGGACTGGATATTAAAAATTGCAGGGGGGGGGGCAATCATTTGATAATGCGTCTATGTCCGGGCGGTACTCAGGTCTACAGGCACGTATTAAAGAACACAGTTTCAAGCGCAGTTTATATTCCTTGAGCCATTCATTCTTTAAATTTAGTAGGAAATTTAGCAGCAGAAAGTTGTAGCGATGCAATTAAATATTTTGTTTTCACAGAAATTATTCAATTTTTTTTCCGTGTCAACCCATCGCTGGCGGATTTTAAATAAAAATCTGGAAAGGAGTAAACATGCAATATCTGTGAAAAAAGTTTCAGATACACGATGGTCAGCAAGAGCAGATGCCGTACGAGCTATAAAGACTTGGTTATACACACATAGAAGAGGCCGGGGCTGAAATCCGTGATACAAATGAGGAGAAGATCACAATACTAGAGGCAACTTCTCTTTTGAAATAGATGGGGAAGTATGAAACTTCCCTAATGACCGTGATTTGGGATACCATACTCCAGAGGCTGAGTGCTACTAGCAAAGCATTACAATCAGTTGGGTGTGAGCTATTAAAAGGAACTAATCTACTGAAATCTTTAGAAAATTATATACAAAATTTCAGGAATGAATTTGGAAAAGTAGAACAAGAAGCAACTGCTTTATCAGGGCTCTCATTTGAAAAGGAAGTTGGACAAATTTGCAGGCAGCGAAAGAGAAAAATTATTTTCGGTGAAACTATAAAGAAGGTCATGAATTTGAAAATAGGGAAAATTTCTTGATCAACTCATTATATGTCATATGCGATAAGACAAGTGCAGAACTATTCCGAAGAGCTGGAATATATGAAAATGTTATGGAACACTTTTTTTGTATTTTTTGACGAGATGTTACCTGAAATTAAGAAGAAAGCCGTACAAAAACTAAAGGATATTTACAAAGACAATATTGAATTGTTTAATTTTGACGATGAATTGGATCAGTTTTTGCTATTTTTAAAAGAAAACAAAGATACAATGAACACTCCAATAGAAATTTATCGAGTTGCAAAAGAAATGGTCTCGACTTTCCCTAATGTAGAGATACTTTTTAAAATATTTTTAACTATACCGATATCAAGTGCATCAGGTGAGAGATCTTTTTCGGTTTTAAAGCGCATTAAAAAATATTTAAGAAGTAGTATGGGAGAAGACAAACTGAACAGCATGGCCATATTATATATAGAACAAGATGTGTTTTGGACCAAATAGATACTGCAAAAATTATCGATGAATTTGTCCAAGAAAAATCAACACAAAGTTGTATAGCAAAATTTTAAGCTTTTAAGTAAAGTTTTCTTAATTCTTTAAAATAAAATTGAATTTTTTTTAGCCTATAAATTTTTTTTTTTTTTGAGAAATTAAGGTCAGCGAATTTTTTCACTATTTAAGTTTTTCGACTTCATCCCAGGGGGCCCCAAACCTTTTACCGCCAGGGGCCTCCAACTAGCTTAATCCGCCTCTGACACCTACTAGTATAGAATACGAATGAGAATTTTCTCCGACAGGACAATTTGTAACAAAAGTGAGAAGCCATTTAAACGACGAAACGCTGGACGAGCTGTTATTTAAAAGCTTCACAGCAACACAAGATGTGAAGAATTTTTTTATTTTATTATGTACTAATTTTTATGATGGATTACGTTTTTTATTTTTGCACACACGCACACAATAAAATTAATGTTAAACTAATTTTTAATTATATTTTTAGTTTTATTATGCAATTTCAACTATGCTCATGTGTAAGTATTTTTAATAAATAGTCCAATCCTAGCCCCGGGATTGAAAATATAATACGGGATTGCAAACCCTATGAAATAGTTATTTATAAAAACTTTTCCACTAAATTAATGTAACTTCTGCTCAACATTGTTTAATGCCTAAGCATTCGACTAGAAATTTATTCTGTTTGTGTGAGGAATAGAATTAATTATGCCCGCTTTAGAAAATGGCAGTTAACCATGTTATTTATATCAATTTTTCGAAGGCATTCAATTTGATTGATTTCGGTATTCCATCAAAAAAATTAAAACTACTGGCTTTCATGTAAATCTCACTGACTAGCTATTTTGCATAAATGCATGATCCAGGAGTAATGAAAGAACGAAAAGAATGAATTTTATATGTTAAGCATAAAAGTTGGTAGGCATGTTGTGGTAAAATTCCAAGGATAAAATTGACAAAGCCACTTGCGTGTCGAAATCATGCTATAATCGTTTAAATTGTTAAATAACTCATATTTTTAACAAATTCTATAAACAAACGAAATTTGGAACAAATACAAAAAATGCTTCACAACATGAATACAGTTAAACACGTATTGCAAAATTATAAACTATTGTAATAAATATTTTGATACAGCTGTTAAAAGTTTATTTTCAATAATCATGGTATATAAAATGTATATAGTATCATTAAATCTGGCAATAACTACATTAAAATGTAGATGTTGGTATTGTAAACAGAACACATAATATAAAAAGTAGAATATTTTTCAATTAAATGCATAAGCATCTAACTACAATAAATAAATTACAAAAATAAAACACGGCAAAAGAGCATGTATATCAGGGATGGCCAACCCACGGCACACGTGCCACAGCTGAGTTGCAACAGTGGCACACTAAGACTTATTGAAAAAAGAATAAATATTAATTTTTGTACAATTTAATTGAAATGTAGTAGTCTCAGATAAAAAAAACACCAAAATACAAACTTAAGGGGACATGGTACGATTTACACAATTTTTAATTTGATTTTCAAAACTCATTTGGTTGCTTACTATGTGTGTATACTACGTAAAAGATTTTGTGCTCAAAATTTCATAAAAAGCTAGCTATTTAGTTTTATAAGGAAAAAAAATTTGTGAAGTGATTTTAAAATGCTACTCCTCTTACAAAAATTTACATTACACGTATGAAATTTAATTCACAATTACGTCAAACTATGCATAGAAAAAGTTGGTATGGGTTTTGCAATAATAGGATTGGTATTTGTACAATACTTTTTATGAATGCTTATTGAAAATTCCATTTATTTTTAAAAAAATAAGAATTGCTTTGATTCAAAAATGCATACCACACACACACAACTTTTGTTACCTGTACTATTAGCAATAGGAAAAAAAAAAATCAAAGCATTAGGCACAATAGAAAAAAATCCTTAGCATTTATATGAAGACAAACTAGTTATTTTATCTTTCCGAGATAAGTTTAAAGTTTTGATTTGCCATAAGGATGTGAATAAAAAACAAAAAAAAGCTATCGTATTCTGTGTTTTTTGAAGTTTAGAGCTTCCAAATTTTGTCAGAATATAAAAATAATTTAGGCTAAAAAATTAAATTGATTTTTTGACCGATTTTTGTCAATTGAATCGTACTGTGTCCCCTTAATTGAATTACAGTAGAAAATTAAGATACTATAAACTGTCCATTGAATGTGTACTACTCAATAATGAGGATTGGCTTTGGGATTTAGCTTTTCTTACCGATACTAGAATACATTTAAATTTGAGAATACAAGGAAAAGATTTACTATTAGTACCCTAACTGATTATGCATCTTTTGTGAACAAATTTTAGCTTTTTTGTCTAGATTTTTGAGAAAAAAGATTAATACATTTCTCATTAATGCACAAGAAATATTTACCAAAAGTTAATAATTCTTTGATTTAAGATAAATTTAAAATCCATTTTGCAGGATACATTCAATGCTAGATTTGATGTGATTTTCAAAATTTAAAAAAAATCTTTTTATACATCCTTTTTTCAAAAAAAAAGTCATTTGCGTAAAAATCCCATATTAAGCCTATAAGTAACTTTTCATATTCTTTTGTTTGTTGGAAAAGTTGAAAGTGGCCACACGTAACTTTTTTTTTATACAAGATTGTGGTACTCTTCCCAAAAAGGTTAACCACAATCCTGATGAACTGAAAATAGAAGCCAAAAATATTGATTTGTCTTTTTAAAGAATTGCTCATTTGTTCTGCAAAAGATGTGTACATGTAATGTTGTCTTGCATATTGGATAAGTTTCCCCTATTATAAACAACCATCCATACTATCTCAAATGTTCTGCATCCAAAATACACAGAAAGACCTTTCAGAGATGAGTCAAACCATCATGGTTAGGGTGAAAATACGATGTCTAAAGTGTGGAGATGAACATCTCACTAAAGATTGTGCCATAAAGAAAATCCTACTGCATTAATTGTGATGTGTACGGGCATACTGCCTGTTACACAAAATGCCCCAGCAAACCCAAGAAAGGCTCCTATATCACTAATAAAACCAGCAAAAACTTCTCCAGCAAAAATGTCGTTGAAGGATTGTCCTTTGCCAGCATTGTTGCTGGGAATTCAGAATCCAAAATGCTCACCCTCCCTACAAACAAAAATAGAATTGCAGAAAAACAAAGCAATCCCCCAAATCTACCTTTTAATAATAATAACTACAATGCCAGTGCCAATCGCAATCCTTAGACCAGCTGACGCTCCTCTGCCTTCCTATTGGTTCCCACCCAATCAAAGCCATACCTCCTGCCATGAAACACTACTTCCAGATATGAAGCGGAGGAATTTGTCCAGATTCCAGTCTCCAAATTCATGTCAAATGTGTAGAAACCACTATCTCAGAAGGGGACTGGTTTCACTTTGAAACCACCAAAGAGAATGTAGTAATAAATGTTTTGTGTGGGTTTTCATAGGATAAAAGGTATTTTGAAATTATTCCAGACACAAAAAATAATTATTGCTAGATAATTAGTATTATTTGCATTGTTCATATTTATGCAGAAGCTTATGTAAAAAAGACGATAATATTGGATGTACTAAAAATGTTTATATTTGTAATATTACCCTCCATTTATTCGCATGAAAGAAATTAATTGATGGTTTCATTATAAAACCACTTCCCTTCTAAAGGTTTATGCATAATCATTTTTAAAATGCAAAGATCTAATCTCTTGAAAATGCAATGACTATCTGCCAACTTCAAAATATGAAAAATTAGTACCTAATCAAAAACAATACCAGAAGGATGGGTGTATCATTTCAGACTATAAAAACGAATTAAGTACAGTAAATGTGAGCACTACTATTAACTTACACACTGCTTTACAAATGGCAACCAAACAATTACTCCTTAGCATTTGAAATGGATTACTAAAGAAATAATATAAAAAATCAAGACATGAAATTTGTGTTTATTAAATTTTCACATTTTATTCTGGTTTCTTTTTAAAGGCCTTTTTCTTAGGTACAATAGGTCTCTGGCACCTATAGACTTTACTGGCTGCTCTCAATGCAAGCTAAGGGAGGGAAAAAATTATAAAATTAAAATCAAGTTTTGAAAAATTTATGTAAACACAATGAGAAACAAAATTAGATTTTTTTCCAGACATAAAAAACCTAGAAAAAATCATAAATACTAAAATTAAAATATACAGTGGTACCTCGACATACGAGTGCCCCAACCATACGAGTTTTTCAAGATACGAGCTGGCGAGCGAGTGATTTTTTGCTTTGAGTTACGAGCGAAATTCGAGATACGAGTTCGGTTTAGCAAGTCGGCCGGTAGTAGCATGCGACCGCGCACGGTCAGTGAATCAGTTAGCAGCGTGCTTCCACTGTGATAGTTGTGTTCGCGTTTTGTGTTGCATTTACATTTACAGTTGTAGTTCATTTATTTTTATAACCATGGATCGGAAGAAATATTGTGAAAAGTCAAGTGCTAAGAAAAAGATTATGAGTATTGAATTAAAATGTGAAATTATAGAAAAACATGAGAAAGGTGTTCGAGTTGTTATTTCTACAAGTGAGATAAAGGAGATCTTAGGAATGTGGGAGAGTTTCACAGTTCGTGGAAAAGAAACACCCAGAAAAAGTTGCAACAGGTCGTGCATCTGATCTTTTTAATGACAATTGCCTAACTCATTTCCGGAACATTCTGAGAGGGAGGAAGAAACAAAACTCCTTGGACATGTTTTTTTCTAAACGGCCTACAGGTGAAAGCGAGAAAAATGTAGCGAAAAAGGCAAAGACTAGTGAGGATATCTAATTTATTTCTTTACATTCTCTTTTTTGTTTTTGTACAATAAATATTTGTCATTTATAAATACGTTTTTATTATTCAAAACCACGTAACAAAAATAACTGGGGTGACATTTTGGGGGTTGGAACGGATTAATGGAAATTCAATTGTTTTGTATGGGGAAATTTGCTTCGAGATACAAGCAAGGTTGCAGAATGAATTAAACTCGTATGTCGAGGTACCACTGTATATATTTCTGGATGTTTGCCTATCACAACAATTTTTTCTAGTGGTACATGCATGTGATAGTACAAACATTTCAACTCTCTCAAGGTAGAAATTTCATTACAATAAAATTCAGAACATTCCAAATGACTCTTTTAGTATCATAAGTTATACAGTAAGATTCTATTAAAATTGTAGTTTAATAGCATGTGAATCTGCCCAACTGTCTTAACCATGGCTGTGATATCACTCCTAAGCACCACATTAAGAGGAAAAAATGCATCTATACATTTTACTTTCAATTACACATACATAATTATGCAATTACACACATATAATATTTCTATTGCACACATATGAAATATTCCAGTTTGGAGGATCATTCTAATTTTCAGAATCTAAAGAGAATAGTTAATTATTTTGAATTGGGCACATTTTAAAAGTTCGAAGATTTTTCTTTTATTTCCACAGTTAAAAAACACAAGCAAAAGATTTTATGAGGATATACCTCATCAGTTTGCTGTGAACTTTGACAGTGAAAGAAGGGCTAGAAAACTGGAAAATATTTTAAGTAAAAAAGGTCTTGGATAGTGAGGAAAATGTACCACTCGGTCCACACATTCCAAGGTCCTCAAAGCAACAGAGCTACTAAGTCATTTTGAGCATCAGGGATCTTGAATTAGGCTACAACAAATAAAAGCTGCCATGCAAAAGATTAGAAGGAAATAAAAATATCATTCAAAGAGAATCATGAAATAAAACTAATTCTTGAACCTTCCTTTGAATATTTTAAGTTCCCAAATGATTTTCTTTTTCTTTCATGACTAGCTGCTGAATTGCAAAAAAATTCAAATTGTTAAAAAATGTATAATATAGTGTAAATAATTTATATCTTGATATATATTACTTTATATCAAGGTATATTACTTTCTGTTGCATTATATTATTAACAAATGTATGAGTTGCAATGTTAAAAATTTTCATGAAAATAGAAGCATTTTTCAATCTGAAGATATGCTTTGGGTTTAAAACAAACTCTCATACATTTGATGAAAACAGCCTTAATGACACTTTAGCTTCTGTCAGTTTTATCAGAGTCCACTCCTTCAATCCATCTACATCGCTTTCTGAGTTATTGTGGTCCTAAGTCACAATCTCAGCCCCATACAGCAATGTTCTTATCAACTTGCACATAGTCACCAAATGTCATACTGGAAGAGCTTCCCAAAGATAAGCTTCAGCATTACATTCCATGAGTGTATCAAATACATTAACCAGATTCGGCGAGGGTAAGCCCTTTTTTTATGTGAATTGTCAAAAGAGAGACAGCTCTCCAAGCCTTGTCAATCAGGATGAAAACCGTTAAAATAGAAATAGCTACATTCTGCTGATTTTCGAGGTTATCCAAACGCTTTTAACGATTTCATACCAGTAAAAAGATTTAAAATTAATGTATGGTGCTTTGGTCAAATGGCTGAAGTTTTGGGGGGGAAATGAATTTTTTCATATTTGATAAAGGCGGTGCGTTATTGTGCATAGTGCAGTTGTCTAAAAATAAGAGAATGGGCTATTTCTGGCTTTTCATATTCATGTTCAATGAAACAAACCATTCATTAAAGAGTTCAGTAGTCATCCATGTCTTCTTGAGTGGTATGTGGTAGAGAACAAGCTTATGCCCTATGAGATTTTCCTATGACGAGTGTAGTAAGCTTTTCTGAGTTGTTCATATTTACAGCCAGTAAGGCAGTAACTTCTATTTGCTACGTTTTCCTACATGGCATTTTCTTCTTTGTATGTGAATGTTTTTTCTGGCATACACTTGAAAAAGTCTGGTTTCATCCGTGTTGAAAATGCTATGAGGATTACACCCCTTTAATAAATCTGAAAGTGTGTTCTGCCACTTAGTAAATGTTTCCTCATACATTTTTTAGATGACTATCCCCATTCTTAATTTTTAGGCAAATGTGTTATTGTTTTTCTTCAATAGAAAGCCTGAATATTCTGTCCTCGACACTGTCTCACCCATTTAACACTGCTCAAGATGTGGAAAATTAACCTTTACTAACACATTTTTTTACTCTACTTTGAAGGTGCCACTAACAATTTTCTCTTTATTCTTCAGAATAGTAGAGAGCGAGCTCAGCGGGATATCAAATGTTTTGGCTACATCAACCTTTCTCTCACCCTTTTTAACTGATTCTATCACCTTTTGCTTTCCAGTACTTTTTAAAAGAAGACATGATATTCTCTTCGTGTGATAAGGCGACACTGAGGTGGGTTGTAAAGTAGTGGCCCAAAGTTTATCGAAAGTAACTAGAAGTAAACGCGAGTCATTACAACTTTAGTAAAATAATATTTTAATTAGAAATTAACACAAGGTGTATCCACAGTTTCAAATTCAGCTACAGGGTATACCTAATAGTATCATCGTTGGGTAGGCTCTACTCATCTAATCAGTCCGTCAAAAAATTTGAGCAGTTTTTCTTTTTTTTATTGCTCTTTTCCTTTCACTCTCCACTTTGTCTTTCTTAACTTCTCGAACAGGACTCTTTCACACACACACACAAATTTTTTCCATTCCGCATCACTTCACAGCCAGTTCCCTCAAACACTGTCCCCAACACCATTGGTTCTTCAAGGCAAGGTACAGTCCTGCCCATGCCACATGCTGCAAGTTACTCAGATGATTCATTTATCATAATGTTATTTCCCCAACACAAAATACACAATCCAATGTATCTCGTCTTCAGAATAGCAGACCATCCTTCTTAAACACATGCATAGCAAGTCACATGTTAAACGAAAACTATGGACGGCTGATAACAGGTATGGTCGGTCTATTGTCCACTTGAAGAAGGAAAGCAATAAAAATGTCTTTTCGCACAAGGAATCAGGAAACACAAAGAGCGCCCAACAGACGGTCATCAAAGGGGCTATGTTACAGGGAAGACAAGCAGAGACAATACAACACAAAACATGTAAGATCTAAACTGTTTGCTACAGGACTCTACATGATAATGAGTGTTTGAATTGTCAAGAGTTTTATGAGATAAACTTCGAATTATCAAGTGTTGTAGTCTTGCCAGCAACAGATTTTTCTTTGAAATATTGAGTGTAACAAAACATTGTTTTGGCTAGAAATATCAAGAGTTTTTCTACAGCATGAGCATGTATTTCGAATTAGCGAGAGTCAACTGCATTACATGTTATTCATAATTTATTATATTATGATTATTATATATAATATAATTACTATTATATTATTCTAATTTAATAACTATTAAATTATCATAAAATATATATAATTATTCTATTATAAATTATATATTATTTTATCATATATATATATATATATATTACATAATATATAATTATTAGTATACATAATTTTTGATACATTATAATTATTGATATTCATTATTGACTGATATTGCTTATTTTCAATCAATTCTTCAATGAAATGTTTTTCAGAACAGTTCTTTTAAAATTATTTTTCTGGTGATTTGTTATCGCTAGGCCGCCAAAACTTGGATTCCATATCACTTGACAACAAGCACAGCTTGGTGTGATTAAGGAATCCCGCCAAACAACATTTGGTGTGCAACACTCGTATATCACAAATTACCATATTTACTTGAATCTAAGCTGCACTTTCCCCCAAAGTTTATGATAGTGAAAATTGGGGTTGAATTGAAGGGGAAAAAATTTGTAGAATGGGGCCAATTAGAGCAATCACAGATTCATGTATGTATTTAAAAGTTTATAATAGTGAGATAAGAAAATAACTAATATTATTCACTCCTCATTAGTTCTCATTTTAGATTTATTTAAATTTTATAAAATTGTATGTGAGTAAAATCCTAAGCACAGACAACATAGGAAATATAAAATCAAAAATAAGAAATCAAATGGAAATTTCGAGCATCCATTACAAGACTATCAATTCTTCATTCACAACAAAAAACAATCATTACTTTCTTACCTTCTATTCAGAAAAAAATCCATACATCGTGTTTTTACGAAGAAAACCTGGTTTCTAAAACAGCTTCCACAAGAAAAACTGAAAAAGCGTCACTTCTAAAACGCTACAGTGGGGAAAGAAATCCAATATGAATGCCTTAGGCTGATGAACTAACGATCTCCATTTCTCTCAAAAACAAATTATTTTCATATTTCGGACCCCCCCCCCCCCCATCCATACCTACCGAAATATTTTCAATCATTCACAAAGCAAGCATTTCTTTCTTACATCTTTCATTTAAAAGAATAAATATCCATTCGTCAAGCTTCAAAAAGAAAATGTAATACCTATAATGGCTTCAAGAAGGAAACAGAAAAACCATTGCTTTTAAGATGCAAAAGTGAGAAAAAACATCGTCCAAATAGAATTTATAAACACATCTCCCTTTCTCTCTCTCTATATATAACTTCTTTCAGCAGTTGTTCCATTTAAAAAAAGAAAAATCCACTCATCCCTTTAATTTCAGCTTTCTGGAAAAATCTCACACCTCTTCAAGTTGACGATCAGAAAAAAAGACAGCTGTCCGAAAAATAGGATCCGAATAGGGTTACTATTCCCTAAATTTTGCAGGATTACCATATTGTAAACTTTATCGCCAAATTTTTTGTTGCCAAGAAATGTGCTCTGCTAGGATCCACCCTTGTATATGGATAATCTATTTTGCACCACTTCTCATTTTTCACAACAACTTGTTGAGAACTTGGGGAGTGCAGCTTAGATTCAAATAAATACAGTAGTTCTCACTTGTCTTCTGCTTCACAAAAAGTACCCCTGATCAGGAGCCAAGGTAATAATGAATATAACAAAAAATAAAACAGCATTCAGCATAGTATAGCTGAAATAATTCTATACACAATATTGGTTGGCTTATATTTAACAAATGAAATTTAAAAAAAGGCATACCATTCTTAAATCTTTTCTGTAGCCGGTCTTCTTGAAAAAACTTTTGATGTTGGTCATGGTTCTTCGAGGATGTTTTGTAAAAGACTGAACTCTCAGAGATTGCCTAGGTTTATTGCCGACTGAAGATAGGAAAATATTCAAAATCAAAAACTGGCAAAGTTTCAAATATGGAATACAGCTTCAAAAAGAATTATACTTACCATCCTTTTTCTTATAAATGAAGTTTACACCCTTTTTACCCGGATGTGGCTCAACCATGACTGCCTTACTTTGAATTGAACCACAAAAACGAGGAACGTGAAGTTTCTTCATGTTAAAAGGGTCCTAAGAAGTGAAAAACTATTAACTCCAAATAAATTGCATTATACAAATAGAATTAGGAGTTAAACCTACAATGCATTTTAGTGATTAAAACCTTACACACACTAATACATTTGTACAATTCAAAAACATCCACTTTAAAAATTAAGACATTTTATTTCATATTCTTAAATAAACACTGTTCTTAAAGTATACAAGAGGCATACTATTTTCTCTTCTAGAACAGGGATGAGCAAGCTCCAGCTCTCGGATAGAATTTTAACTGATCCGAGGCAAATTAAAAGAAATGTTTATATATTATATATCCATCTCCTTTTCTACTTCATTTTAATATTAATACATTAATTCCCTCCTTTTTTCAAAGGACTGGTGATCTTTTTCTTTTGTGTTCCACAAAACGTAAATTGGCGGAAACAGCAAGCACAAACAGCTTTCAATTGAAAGGACTGGTGATCTTTTTCTTTTCTTTCTTTTGCTCTACAAAACGTAAATCGGCGGAAATAGCAAGCACAAACAGCTTTCAATTGGAGAAGTGTTGAAAGCAAAAGTTCTTTGTTATAGCTGTAGGCTGGGGCCAACACACAAGCATATCTATTTCTCAGGGACCAGACATATGGGAATCCAATAGATGAATTAGACCTAACATGCGGCAGACCGCACATTTTAAGCTCCCCAGCCAGCTGCTTTTTCTTTTAGCACGAGCTCTAGTATTATTGATTGTGATGGAAAGATTGCAGACATATAGTATCATTGTGAATAGAGGTGGAATTATTAAAAATATAGCATAGCTAGTGCTTGTTTGGGTTATTCTCAAAATACTTCACCCCCAAAATGGCTAAGAAACGTAAAGTTGAATCTGAGTGCTGTGCTTTTAATGATGAATGGGCCTGAAAATATTTTTTTTTACAGTTGTAAAAGATAAACCAGTGTGTCCCATGTGCAATGCAGCCTGTAGAAACCTTCAAAGAATATAACATTTCCAGTCATTTCACATCCAAACAGTGGTGCATACAAGGGGGGTGTCCTAGAGGTCCAGACCTCCCAAAGCCCTTGAGTTTTTTTCAATTGTTTTGATAATTCTATATATATGTAACATAAAATTTAATTAAATACTTATAATTAATTTATTTTATTAATTAATGCTAATTATTAATTTAATAATTAATTTTTTACTGTTTTTTATTAACAAAATCAGAAGAATTAATTGGTGTTGCCTTGAGGTATAAAATGAGTTGGGGGACTTTCGACCACGGACCCCCCCCCCCCACCTTAAAATTTTTTTTGTGTGCACTACTGTATCTAAGCATAAGAATTCCAATAAAGAAGCAATGTCCGAATATGTAAGAAAACAAAATGCACAAAGTCTTAGTAAAAAATTATCAGGCTGACAAATTTTTTACAAGCAGTTGTACATGCAAGTTACATTATAGCATACAATATTGCTAAAAATAATAAAGCTTTGAGTAATGGAGAGTTCATTAAACAATGCATGCTCCATATTCGGGATGTTTTATGTCCAGACAAGAAAAATAATTGAAACTGATCTCGAAAAACAGTGACTTCTAGAATCGAAGCTATAAAAAAACGACATCACCATTTAAGAGTCAAAAACTGGCCAGTTTAAATTTTGCTTTATAGCTATGGATAAAGGCAATGACATAAATGATACTGCTCAATTAGTATTATTTATAAGAGGTGTTGTGATGAGAACTATGAAATTACAGAGGAACTGGCGTGCATGCTTTCTTTAAAGGAAACTCTAATGGATGCAATAGTTTTTGTGAATTTCAGAAACAGCTTTTAACCTTGAAAGTGCCTATAACAAATATATGTAATATTATGACCAATGGAGCACTAAATATGATAGGACAAAAGGTCTGGGATTCTTTAATCAAAACTATCCTAGGAACAACATTTTTCTACATTGTTATACATCAAGATGCTCTGTGTAAATCTGCATTGAATATGAAACCCATGCTTGATGCAATCGTGAAGCTTGTAAATACTATTCAATCTTGTGGGCCAACTCACAGGCAATTTCGAGATTTCCTTCAGTCCGTGCAATCTGAATACTATGATGTACTGTATTACACAAAAATAAGGTGACTTACTGCAGGATGTGTTTTGGACAGAGTTTGGCAGCTGAAAGACATTGTGTCGTTTTCCCATGAGAAGTACTTGCATACCTAAAATACTCATGTTTTCCCATAAAAATTGTTAACAGGACCGCCATATTCTTTTAAAGATTCTAGTACTCACTGATAATGCTTAAATAAACCACAGAAAATGAAAGCTGCAATCTAGGGCATAAGTTCAATATACAGACTTTTTTTGGCGCCTTTTCCGAGTGATTCTGCGCCAGATTCAGTCTACCCTGATTCCTCATTTTCCGGTCAGGTTACGAAGTTTTTGTTTTATGGCGAATTTTCCAATCAGAGCAGTAATTTTGTTTTATGGGGGGAGGGTGCTATGGGATTTTCTATAAGACATCCGTCTTTTCATCCTGGATTTTCACCTGTTCAGACATAGATATTTCTGGACAAGAATTCACTGCTTTATTTCCTATTATTTCTTAATATTTATAAAGAATATTTATTAATAATTTATTATATTTATTTAATATTAAAATTAATAATTAGATTAAAAATTATTTATAAATAATAATTTAATTTTTTTTATTAGTTTATTTTTTTAATTATTGATTAGGTTGAATATTCTTTCATTATTAGGTTGCATTTCAATTCTTTTATTATTATTAACTTATTTCTTATTCATATTACTTGTTAATATTTTTTTAATTACTGAAAACTTATTTAATTATTGCTTAGGTTGACTTAATTCTGTCATTATTAGGTTAATATTCTTTTGTTATTGATGTGCCTTTATCCATATTATTTATTAATATTATTTAGTTATTTATTAACATTCATTTTTACTTATTGATAAATTATTCCAGTTATTGATTAGGCTGACTATCAATTCTTACATTATTATTATTAATTTACAAAGAGGTTAATTTAAATTCTAAAAACCTTGTTATTTTAGATACCTTTAAATATTGTAACCCGTTCCCTCTAACCATGGGACTATTTGTAGTGTTTATCCCAAGTATAAAAAAGTTATGTCAGAAACAGTTCCTGTTTTATTTTTCTAACAAAAGGGCTACATTTGGGGGGGGAAAGGGAGTATTTAATCTTGATTTTGTTTATGAAATATATAGGGATAAGAAACTATTTTAGATTTTGAAAGAGAAACTCATCTGATAAAATTAAGAGTTTTTTTATTGCAATGTTCTGATGAAGTTTGGGAAGAAAAATTCTATTTTAGATGGTTAATCATGGATTTTGAGAAATTCCAGAAATAACAAGGTATATGGTTCAACGAAAACCATTCATCTTGGCTTGTAGTTCAGCTGCAGCAAACTAAAATTAAATGAGATTTTTCGTCTCACTTATCATTTGATCATGGGAGCCAGAACAAAACAGAGAAACCAAAGCTTATTTCTATTTATCTTCGGGTACAGTTGCAGATTGGGGGCAATTTGTCTCTCATTGAAGTTATTCTATATTATGCAGAAGTCGACAAATTTAATTCAGTGGGGAAGCAGTACACAACAGATCTTGTGAGATTCTAGTCAACACTATAAAGGAATGGATAGAGCCTGGAACTATGATTTTTCCAACAAATGGAAGGCATTTGAAAATTTAGGACAAGAAGGGTTTGATCATTTGACGTTAAATCATAGCCTTTATTTTGTAAATCCAGTAATGAATTGACACACAAATACCATAGAAGGCACTTGGAAGCATGTTACAGATTCACTCCCTACCTTCAATAGAAAAATAGATTTAAAATTTTATTTGTTGCTGTAAATATGTTTAGAAAATCATGCAAACAGAAGGGAGTGGATTGTTTCAATAAGTTTTTAGAAATTGTTAGGGACATTGACTGGGCTGAGAGGGGTTTAGGTCAAATTCTTTAAAAGGGGAATTTAATCAAGATTTTTTTATCACAATCTATTTTGCTGACAAGTGATGACTGTGGTCATTGTGTAACAATTTTTTTATACATAAAGTGCTGCAAGGTAAGTTAATTCTATTTATATTTATTTTATTCAATGTAAGCAAGAAAGATTCTCCTTATATTTAATCTATGACTTTAATTTTAATGTTTATTTGCTTTCTTATGTTTAATATTAATATGTTTCTGTTCTAGGCTTATGTAAGTTAGTTTTCTTATCTTATTTTATTACTTTAATTTTAATGTTAATTTGCTTTAATATGTTAAATTTTAATGTTTCTTTTCTAGACTTAGTGATGATAAATAGAACAATTTGTTCATTACTATTCTGAATCACTTACAAAAATAGATTTTTATTCTTAAATTCAATGCAGAATTGCTAAAATAATCATTAACTATTTACATTTTAGTTCTATAAAAATTTGTCCTTTCACTACTTTTTTAGTTTAATATTATGTAGGAAAAGATATTACATGCTTTTCATTTTTATGCTTCCACAAAAGTTAGAAAGAATCTCAACATTCATTTTCGTACAGAGGTGGTGGTGCGGGGGCTTAGATCGAAGACAGGAACTTTGCAAAACTGTTTAGTCAGGGGGAAGGGGGGGGGGCAAGTATCAGGATGTTTCATGGTGGCTAAGGGGGAGGGGGATGCAACCCTGTGCTTCCCTTGGCAACTGCTGTCAAGGGGGGGGGGAATTCGGCAATTTTTTTAAAAAAGTCCGTATATCGAACTTGTTCTGATTTATGAACATTATCTAAATAGAAGATTAACTATGCCACACTTACTGTACTAAAAGGCATTTTAACATGTTTCTTCTTTACCAAGAAACTGGAACGGTTTCTCACAACCATCCATTGAAGCTCATTTGAAAACTCCACGTCCATCTTGAAAATCTATAACAAATCGAAAAAAACACATGACTATAAGCTAAAATGTTAAATTGGATCAAAATACAAAAAAAAAATTTTTAAGGCAGACGGGCAGTTATGCAGTAGATTGAAAGAAAAGGCAGAAATAAGTGAATCCTTTAATGGAGTGATTCCCAAAGTGATCTATAGAAACCCTAAGGGGTCTACATCAGCCAAAAATTTATTTGGGGGTCCATGAGTTCTAAGTGGGAGGTCTATGATAGTGGTTGACATTAAACTAAACCGTGACTTTAATTTTTAAAAATTATAATCATGTGGAAACCAAATTTTACCTATTAAAAGATTTATTTACTAAATGTAATGAGAAAAATTTGCATTTACAAGGTGACAGCATAAATTTTATTAAAGTAAGACCATTTCAGCTTTTGGGGTAAAGTGTAGTATAGGGGGCCCTTTCAATTTGGCGATTTTTATATAGATAATATGGTGAGAAAACGAATTAATTCTGGCTTCCGGTCACCTGCCGCTAAGAGAAGTAGATTCGCCATCGATTTTGGTCGCCAAAAAACATTGACACCCCCCCCCCATACTACACTTTAACCGTGGATGTGCAATATTCTATAGACAAAATTAATAGCATTTCGTCTCTTAAAATAATTTTTAATTTGTCAAAAGCCTTATGCATTTCTACGTAAAATACCTCTTTATTCTGTTAAGAATAGAAGAAAATTCACAAAATGAAACGTTAAATTTTCATTGTAAAAGAATAATTATTTCTTAATAATTAAAAAATGTCATTTCACGAAGATAGAATAAACTTAAAAGTAGAAATATATTTACACAAATCAATGCATTGATACAGGACTGGATTTCATAATTTCCGAGCGATCAAAAAGAATTCTTTGACAGTCATTATTACCAGTAATAAATAATGAGAATACCAATAAAACTTACCAGATTAATTTAACACAGCAAATTCTCACCACGTGTGATGTAAGCGTAGAATGAAATGATAAAAATGGCGACAGCTGAAAAGCTGATGCCAGTAATTGTACTTTTTTATTTCTAAATTTTTACAGTTCATCCGAAATATTAATTTGATTTTTGCAAGTATAGGCTAGAAAATGACCAAAAAACTTCACAGACATAGATTTTCGGGATGATTATTTCTTGTTTTGTTCAATCATTTCAAAAATCTGTTCAAATTTCAAAAGTCAAAATATGTATTAAGGAGATTTCATTATATTTGTACGTTTTAAAATCCATAAGAAAATAAAAATTGGTTCTTAAAAAAATTTTTTAAGAAAATTCATTTTTATTAAAAAATAAATATGAACTGATAGTGAATTTATCGATAGAGACAGATAAAAGGAACAAACAAGACCAGACGTGTAATGCGCAATTTCGTTGGCACCACCTATTCCTATAATCTACAAACAAGGATGGGTTACTTTAATATTTTTGGCCTCTTTTTGAAAATCGCTAAGTTCATCGTTGGCTTAATTGAACCTACTAAAATCATTCTTGCTATAGCGCTCGTGCTGAAAAAAAGGTTCGTAAATAAAATGCTAGCGGCGAGATATATTGATTAGGTATTTTATAACTTTGAATTATAATGTTTAATTGTTAAATTTTTTTGCAGTTTTTATATTGTATTAATTTCCTGTTAAGTTTTCCATCATTTTAACATATTTGCTGATTTATGGAATTTCTAACTTATGTGAAAAAATAAAAACTTTGATTCACAATTTTGAATTATTATTATTTTACTCTTTTTATATTGTATTTTTTTTTATTTTGTGCTTTGATTTGATGTAATTAACATTTTCCGTTCATCGACTTTCTAGCTTCTGCCGTGTAAAAGCTCGATTCTCCGATCACGTGAATGTAAAAATTTTATGCTTTGATTATTTATAATGTTTTAATAATACGTTTTAAAATTTTCAGGTAATTACCATTGTAGTAGATTCATTATTTTTTTAGTTCCTGCTGGGTGATTGTCCACTTGGCGGATCTCGTGAGTGTAAAACTTTTTCTTGTCGTTAAATCGAAAGTTCTATTGATTGTTATGAAAAATTAGCGTAAATATATGAGGTAAATTGTTTGGCTAAATTTTTAAATGATTGTGAGAATAATAATAGAAAATACAAATTTTCTGGAGGTGTTCTTGTAAAAGAAGGGTGCCCTGCTAGGATCCAACCAAAGGTAATAACACTATTCTTAATATATAAGAAAATACATTTATTTAATTAAAGTAAGAAAAAATCATTATTGGAATGTATTATCTATTGCAAAAAATTTTATACGAATCACATGTAAAGATCTGCGCAATATGTTTAGATTTAACTTTCCAGACCATGAGTGAAATTGTAGATTTAGGTATTTAACACATTGCTAACATGCGAAGCTTCCTAGACATATAAAAGAAAATCTAGTTGTAGAAATATCAAAAATATTCTATATTCCAATTATTAATGGAATATCTTGGTAGAATCGCTCTTTATAGAGTCTATTAAGGGATCAGTGTAATATATTTTTCAAAGCATAATCAAGCATTTCAACTGGTTTATAAAACTTGTATAGAGTTCATTAAAGTTAATCTTGAAATAGGTATTGAAAAATCTTCAGTATTTGAATATGTATTCGCTTAATAGAAGTTTAATTGTACTTGACTAATAAGGAATGCTTTACTCTGTTGCTCATGTTATTACTAATAAATTAAATACAGGAAATATGTATTGTGTTTCAACATTCTAAGAGAAAGGGTGCCCAGTTAAAAATTAATTGCATTACGCCTTCAATGCACTTGGAAGATATTATTAAATGATCTTGTTTTCCAATTTTGAAATGCGAAGGGAAATTTCTCTAGTAGCTCATTTGGAAGGAATAAGTTCAATCAGATGTAAACAAATGATGGAAAATTTTAAAATTGCATTGACTGATAAAAAGCCTGCTTTCAATAAATATTTTGATGATAATTATTGTAATTCAGCCTACTAATAGTATAAGTCACATCGTCTACTTCTGCATGCCAATACTGATAAAAATATATATTGTTAATCTATTCACAATACATGAATGTCCAAGTATTTTAAAATGAAAATTTAACTGTCAAGTAGATAGTTTGTTTAAAATACAGCATGTTACATATTTAGCACATTATAGAATTTTAAATGGTACTCTTCAGTTTATATCCTCACAACCTATTTCCATTTCAAAAGGAATTGAAGATTCCTGACAGATATTTATGACCAGGCAACAAGTTCTTGGTTTGTAAAATCGCAGATTAATGAAGATGTATTTTATGTTGTTAAAAAGATTATGGTAGCATTTCAGAAAGAGGTTATGTGTGTGTGTGATCAATGCCATTACAGGTGTGTAAAATTATCATGTTCGGCTTGGTATACATGTGAATGCTCAGATAATCATGCACCATGTAAACATATTAAGTTCATTCTTAAATTGTTTGAGAGATTCCATGTTGTTGAAAATGTTGAATATACTTCTTTCCATATCTCAGATAGAAAGTGTGGTGTGGGGTCTTTCGCCAAAGAAATATGTAATGAAATAAGAAAAACCAGGAGACTGAACTTCTACTTGTAGTATTAAATAGTTTATTGCAAGGTAAAATAGTTTAGGAACAATTGTCTCAACATGCAATTCAGTAAAAGAAAGGTAAAAAGTAATTACTAAAGAATTATTTACCTGATCCTCATGTACCTACCTCCCAATCAGCATTTAAACTAGCAGTAAATATTTAAGCCAACTATTGGGGATATAAAAATAAAAAGGAAAACTCTTGAATGTTCTTTTTTTAGTTGTCAAGAAAGAAAACATTCAAGCTCAGGCAAATCAGCATTACTCAATTCAAAAACTATTTGCAAAAAAAACTTAACTGTATCTTTAACACCTGATATATGCTTGTAGTGTTGTTTTATGTTTTTCAAGACATTTAGCTATGTTTTTATGGGGTAAAGTTGTATATTTTTATATCAGATGAGGAGGTAAGTAATTATCAAAAATAACCAAATTTTTGTCACAAATTGCTTTATGACAGTATATTAGAAACATATAATTTAAAAATCATGCAGGATAGAGATTCCATTGCAGTTGAATGTTACCACACAAATTTTGGAAAGTGATGGGAATATGGTAATTTTTTATATCATTCATTCTTAATAAAATTTTAGGCAAAAAAATTGATTTATACTTTTGGAACATATAAATTTGGAAAATACATGTATACTTTTTGCAGGTAAGTGTTTAAATATAAAATATATAGAATCAGGTGATGTTAATGCTTGCTATCAATACAAGCAAAAGTATATACTAAAGTAAGTAATATGTTTTAACTTATGTGTAAATAATTCTTAATAATAAATGATTCATCATTTTGATAATTTTTGTGCTATTTGTTATACAGGAATAGACCTTGAAAATCTGCCTTGAATATTTAGAAACAGGTATTTCATCCATATGTTATATTTCATGGGCGATGAGGAAATTGGTAGTGAAAGTAATGATATAATGTGATTGCCTTTTTTATGGTATAGATGTACTAATAAGGATTTATTTATTTTTTGTCCAGTAATGGACCAGTTTTTGATATACTATTTGTTTTATAAATACTTTAAGTAGTTTTTCAGGTTCCTTTATATGTGTTCTGTGTATCAACCAGAGAGAGATGAATGAAGTAAATATTCTTACATCACTGAGAGTCTTGAATGACTTTTTGATCTTAAAGAGTGCTAGATGGGATTTTCAGCTGTGGTGACATGTACATTATACTTGCATCACAGTTGAGAAAGACTTTCTAAAGCATTAAAGATTGTGTAGTGTAATTAATTAGTAAGAGATATTTATATGATGGGAAATGCAATATAAGTTAATATTTTATTTAGTTTTAAAAGCAATCAATTGTCTACTTCTTTTAAGACTGTCAACAATATTAGTTACACAACACTTTTTAATACAGTAGGTATAATCTAAAACCATTTGAAAAATACAATGGTTTGTGCAGTAAAGTAGCTTAAAAGTGGTGCATTCAGTCTTATGTCAAAGCGGTACAAGTAATAAATTTTTCTTAAATCAAAAAACCTTGTATAATTGATTTTTCTTAATTTTTACAAGTTCCATAAGTAAACAATCATTAGCTGCATAGTTATTTATATTAAAATTTTAACATTTACATGCAACATAAATACATTTAAGAAAAAAACGTTTAACAGTACATGTTTTGTAAAGAAAATTGGGAAACTGTATTTCTTTTTTTAAAAAAAAGTATAAAGTATTCATTCAGTTTTGAAATCCTAGAAATATTATGTAAGTCAATTATTTCTTTGCTACTTTCCATTATAAATGATTCTGTTGTAGCTAAGTTCATCCAAAATCGTTTCCTTCAACCACATAAATTATACTAGAATCCTAAGAGGGTTTTCAGATAAAAATATAACTTAGTTCTTGGTTTTGCTAGTTATTTTTATAATGCTTGATACTCAGCTTAACAAATATTAATTTTTTTAAATACTATTAATACTTCAATATTTTCGCGATTTATACTTTTGTATTACTATTTAAAAAATAATTTTCCGGATGTGCTAACTTTTGAAGACTCAGAAATATATAAAACCTGCAGGTAATTGATGAATTGAGGCTTCACATAACAAATAGCGATCTTACATCGATAGATCAAATCAGTCGCATTAAAATAGAAAGATAGCTTTTTATTGGACCTCGTAAAAAAGTTTGTAAATGTCTCTTGTCTCAATTGCTACTATTACTCTTATTCAAACTTGCATAAAGACTTATATTTTTCTTTGATGATCTTTTTGACAATCACATCGTTCTGATTTTTAAAAAAATGCATTAAAATAATTTTATATTATACTAATATTTTATTTTACTAAAAGGATGAAATTCCGTAGAACTATTAATCTTGGGTGGGTTTTATTTGAAATTAAAGAAGATATTGCTACAAAATAAAAGATTCGTAATTATATACTTTAGTATTCTAATGATATATTTCAATTATTGTGAGATGAATGAAAGAAATGCATTTATTAATTTCAGTAATGAAACATATGTAAAACGGAATACAAAACAGGCTCGGATGTGTGTAACAAGAAAAAATTTGCTTGATAGTAAATTGAGAGAAACTCAGGAACGATCACAACAATCTCATATTAGAAAGAGCTGTACATTTTTTAATAAATTCTGACGGGATTTAATAAAAATTTTGGAAAGGCTGGGCATGTTTTTCAAAGATTTGTCTGATGATTATAAAAAAAAATTCAAACAATACCCTATTTATTAAAATTTATCCGATAAATATCTCCGAAATTTCGGGTTTTTTTTTTAATATTTAACTATTGGATTCAGTTTATTGATCAGCAATAAAATAAAGAAATGTTTAAAAAATTTGCTTAGCATAAAAAATGCATGAAATAACAATTGAATACCATGAAATTAGTAAAATTAGAAACCTGTGTTGCTCCATGACCCAATCGATCAATTTAAAACATTGTCAGCATATATATATATCTGATAAGGTTTGGGCTAAAAAAAAAAACAAATTAAAAACTTCCTTACTGAGATCACTATGTACCCTAAGCTTAACATTTATAAAAACAAAATATAGACCTTTATAAATCGTTTCTAGGTTTAAAAAGAAGGGGGGGGGGAATATTGTTATAGCGAAATGATTTTATGTTCATTGCAACAACATGCGTATAATATAAATTGGATAATTCCAAATGAGTTAAAATGGCTAATAATTCTATCAGGGATGTTTAAATCACCTAAACCTTAAAGTAAGCCGCTTTTCAAGATTTGGCTGTGAAATAAGCAATTATGAGCTGCCGATCCCTGCTTTAGGGGTGCGAGAGATTCTAAAGATGAAAAGGCGGAGACAGAGAGTCTGATTGCCTTCTTCTCGGAAAAGGGGATGATTTACTTTTGACATTTATTGGAGGCATCTGGTCAAAGTGGTTCAACAGCTTAGAGGTGTGGTCTTCCTAGAAAACTTTTTGAAAAAGCAGTTAGTTCCATTGACACAATGCAGAGTAGAATTCAAGCTATCTTGAATGACTACCGCGTGACTTAGATCTATAGTTATACTGAGAACAGCAATATTTTTTTCCTCAATTGATTTATCTGTAAAGCAGTTGAAATGATTAAAGATAAAAAAATTTCCTACACATCATAAGGGGGAAATCAGATATATAAACGAAGCAAAGTTTTTATAAGAATGTAAATACGCATTAAAAAATAGATCTATCATAAAATAATTTGAATCAAATATAAGCTGAAATTAACTATGCAATTATAAAGAAAAACGTCGGAATTTAGTGAAGAAATTTCTATGTTAAGTTCAAAAAGTATTTTTCATGTTTTTTCCTGTGTTCCCATAAAATTGAATAAGCGAAATATTTTATAAAGCTTTGCAATAAATTCCTTGTGTAAGAATATTAACAATTGTTAAATACAGTTAGATCATTTTTACAAGTGGTAAAAATACAGCAAAATTGCATTTCATATAATACATCAATATCTTTTTATAATCCTAAGAAAAACTTTTCTTATTAATATATAATTAATTATTTAACGTATGTTCAAATTTTGAAACGCTAGCAAGTAGTAAATCATTTGAAAAATGTTTCGGATGGTACCAAGTAATGAGATACGCACAATATTATTTATAAGTTCTAAAAAACATGTCTACTTTGCTAGAAGGGTTAGCTATCCAAAATACTAAATATTATGAAGTACAGACAATTGTGCACAGGAAAATCAAACATATACAATAACTAGCTGTTACCCGCCCGCTTCGCTGGGTATTTCATGATGTTTTATAAATCTTTACTGCTTATATATATGTATAAATTATTGATATCTAAGTCCTAGCATTAAGAATTCGATTGAATTGAAAAATATACTTATACCTGTAACTGTCACCTGTTGATAAAAAAAAGGGCAGAACTCATCTAATTTGTATTTTCTAAAAATCTCTAAAATTTAAGCATAGAATGATGTTCGCTCTTTCGTAACTCAAAAACCAAGTGGATTTCCGCAAAACCAATTTTCGGTGGATCTCTACTCCGTAAATTGAACATGCAAGCCAAATTTCAAGTCTCAATCTAACAGAGAAAAGCAAAAGTTTTACTATAAATATCCCCGTAATCCCGTTGAGAGCCGTTTTCCAAAATAACCGCTCTTAGCGGATTTCAATTCAACAAAAGAAAAATGCAAACCAAATTTCATTATTATAGTCCTTGTAGCACGAAAAAAGTAATTTTTTTGTCAATACGTCCCAGTAACCCCCTGCAAGCCCCCCAGAACTTGATTTGCTTAAAATTTATTCTTAGTGGATCCCTATTCAACAAAAGAAACATGCTTAACAAATTTCAAGTATATGGGTCTAACAATTAAAAAAAGGAATTTTTTTCTGTAACTCCTCTTGACCCCTCGCAAACATCTTTGGGGTCAATTTTCATTTTACTCTTTGTTAGAGGAACTCTATTTCATGAAAAGAACATGCCTACCAATTTTCAAGCAGGATGATCAAATAGTTTAAAAATGGAAATATTTATCGATTACGCCTCTTAATCTCCCGAAACTAAACTTGGTAGTTGATATTCGCGAAACCCATTTTGTAGCGGTTCTCTACTTTACGAAAGGAATCTGCTTATCAAATTTCAAGACTGTACGTCTAACAGTTTAAAAATGGGGTAATTGTTTATAACGCCACTTGAGCCCCCGCAATGCCATTTCTGGGTCTGTTTTCATAAAACCCATTTTGTAGGGGAATTGCACTCTATGAAAGGAATCTGCTTAGCAAAATTTGAAGACTGTGCGTCCAATTAATTAAAAATGCAAAAAAATTATCAATAACGCCCCTTGAACCCCCGCAACACCACCTAGGGGTCGATTTTCACAAAACACATTTTGCAGTGTATTTCTATCCTATGAGAGGAATCTGCTAACCTAATTTCAAGACTGTGAGTCTAATAGTTTAAAAAAAGAAATAATTATTTATATCTGCCCTTAACCCCCGCAACACCCCTTGGGGTCAATTTTCTCCAAACCCGTTTTGTAGCGGATATTTACTCCGTGAAAGAAACATTCCTACCAATTTTGAAGCAGGTAGGTCAAATAGTTTAAAAACGAAAATATTTATCTCTTACTCCACTTATTCCCCTGTATCGCCACTTAGAGGTCTTTTTTCACAAAACCTTCTTATAGCTGATCTCTACTCTATGAAAGAAATCTTTTTATCAAATATAAAGACTGTGCGTCTAATAGTTTAAAAATGGAAATAATTATCTATAACGCCCCTTAAGTCCCCTCAACGCCACTTGGGGGCAATTTTCACGAAACCCATTTTTAGCGTATCTCTACCCTATGAGAGGAATCTGCTTACTAAGTTTCAAGACTGTACGTCTAATAACTTAAAAATAGGAATTTATAACGCCCCTTAAACCCCCCGCCACCGCAACACCCCTTGGGGGTCAATTTTGCCAAAACCCATTTTGTAGCGGATATTTACTCCAGGAAAGAAACTTACCTACCAATTTTCAAGCAGGTAGGTGAAGTAGTTTAAAAACGGATATATTTATCTATTACGCCCCTTAATCCCCCGCAACGCCACTTAGAGGTCTGTTTTCACAAAACCCGTTTTGTAACTGATCATTATTCTACGAAAGGAATCTATTTATCAAATTTAAAGACAGTGCGTCAAATAGTTTAAAAATGGAAATAATTATCTATAACGCCCCCTAAGCCCCTGCAACTCCACTTGGGGGTCGATTTTCAGCAAACTCATTTTGTAGCGGATCTCTACTCTCTGAAAGGAATCCGCTTACCCAATTTCAAGATTGTACATCGAGTAGTTTAAACATGGAAACAATTATTATTAAAGCCTTTAACCCCCCGTAACGCCCCTTGCGTTTCGAATTTTGGAAAATCCTTTCTTAGCTGATGTCTACTCTATCAAAGGAACATGTCTATCAAATTTCAAGTCTGTAGGTTGAATAGTTCCAGAGATTTCGTGATTAGTCAGTCAGTCAGTCAGTCAGTCAGTCAGTCAGTCAGTCAGTGAGTGAGTCGCTTTTCTCCTTTATATATATAGATATAAAATTTTTCATGAAACTAGTTTAGCTGTTAATATTTTTGTTTTTTAATCTTTTTTTTTTTTTTTTAAAAAATACGTATATTTCCGAATACGGTGAAAAATGTTTAACACGAAACTGATTATTTTGGAATTGAAATATTTTTTCGTGTTAAAGGATATAGTAAAAAAAAAAAAACATATTTCACCAAAATTAAGTTTATTAGAGAACTTTATATAGATCTAAATATTCATGTATTTAATAAAAATCAATGAAACAAAAACATTCATAAGAACTTAATGAAATTTATTGCAAAATTTCAAATTTTTTGAAAAACAAAACATTTATTGAGTTTTTGGAAAATAATCTGATGAAAAAAATTTACTAGTTAACAATGGCGTTACGTAGAATATTAAGGCCTACGTGCAAAATCAGATTTTGGACCCCAAGCCATATCTTACAAAGAATTGCAAAACTGTTACACACCGGGCTTTGCCCCCCCCCCCCCCACACGATGCGGGAGCGTACATTACGCCACTGATATCAAACATCGTTTTGCTTAGAAATCTGGCAAATCTTTCAATTTTGAATTTCTTTGGTAATCTTTCTTCACGAGATACAAATACTATAGGCCCAGACCTAGTTAGAGTCTTATAAAAGGCCTTTTTGTGCAGAGGTGGATTAAGCGGACGAATGGCCGCCAGGGGCCCCAGGCTTTTGAATGGGCCCTAAACTTGAGCAATTCATACCATAAGATTTGTACAATTTATACGCACAGAAGGCTTCACACACAGCACATTTATACTTCTTTATATTTAGAACAGTAAGCAGGGACGTCTTAAGACTTCTTGAGGCCCTGTTCCCTTTCGCAAAAGTAGACCCTGAGCCTCTGCACAAATGCACCCCAACTATGACGCATAAAAGTAGACTGCGTAGCATACGTTGTCAAATACTCGTACAAACCCCAAACAAATAAATGTGTATAACTTACAATTGCACAAATCGGCTAGGCCTATATAAGGACGACGGTTATCACATGTAGCCAGTTGACATATTATCCGAAATTCCAAGTTTTTCGGAGAATATACCACCGGAAAAAACAGTCGAACGTTGAAATTATTCGAAACATGTTCTTATTAAGGCTGAGTCGAAAACGAGATGAGGCCCCCAATGTGGCCGAGGCCCTGCTCCAGTTGGCCCATGCCTTAAGACGTCCCTGACAGTAAGAATAAGAACTTTTTGCTAAATTTGGATAAAATATTGAAAATTATACAGGTCAGTCATTTGATAATGCATTCAATATGTCCAGGTAATATCAAGTCTACAGGGACATATTAAACTACAGTTCAAGCGCAACTTTTTTTTTTTGTGCCAGTCACTCTTTAAATTTAGTAGAAAATTTTGCAACAAAAAGTGTAGCGATGTGATTAAACATATTATGCTGCCCAGAAGATATTCATTTTTTCTCTGCATACCCCCCCCCATCTGTAATCGAGTGGTAGCGTGTCGCGCTTTCACACCACGTTCAGGGTTCAAACCCCGGGCTGGCAAGGTCGACTCAGCCTTTAATCCCTTCAATGGGTCGATAAAATGAGTACCAAGCTTGTGCTCGGGAACTAAGGTTTCGCGCCAGACTGACCACCTGACCGGAATATGAGGCCATGCTTCTCAGTGCCCAAGATCACGAAAACTGAGATGGGCACAGTAGGCCTTGGCCCTCTAGTGGGATATTGCACCACTGAAAGTTGAATTTATCAACCCATCATTGGCGAATATTAATAAAATTCTGGAAAGAAGTAAACGTGCAATATCGGTGATAAAAGTTTTAGGTACATGATGGTCAGCAAAAGGAGATGTCGTACGAGCTATAAGACTGTGTTATACGCATACAAGAGATACCCTGGCCGAAATCCGTGACGCGAATGAGGGGAAAAAAGGTTCAATAGTGAAGGCACAACTTCCCTTTTGAAACAGATGGACAAATATGAAATTTACCTAATGACCTGATTTTGAATATCTTACTGCTGAGAATAATTGCTACAAGTAAATAGTTGCAAAAAGTTGAGTGAATTATTAAAAGGCTCTAGTCTACCAAAATATCTAGAATATTATATCCAAAATTTCGGACATGAATTCGGAAAAATCATTTATGAATTTGAAAGAAGGGAAAATTTCACAGTGAATTCATTTTATGTCATATGCGATAGGACAATAACAGAACTATCCCGAAGAGCTGAGATATATGAAACTGTTTTAGAACACACCTAACTGTATTTTTGAAGAGAGATTATTACCTAAAATTAAGAAGAAAGCTCTTATACAAAGACTAATGAATATTTATGAAGATGGTATTGAATCTTTTAATTTTCGCGAAGTATTGGATCAGTTTTTACGATTTTTGAAAGAAAACAAAGATACATTGAAAACCCCACTAGAAATTTATCGAGTTGCTAGAGAAATGGTATCAGGGGCGGCTCTAGGGCCGGACCCCTGTCCGGAGCGGCAAATTTTAAGGGCGGCATTTGGATCGAATTTGGAAAATATTTTTTAGTGTTACAAAAAGTTTGTTATATTTTTCTGAAATATGGGTGTGAATTTTATATTTCATTTATCGTGCCTTATTTCTTTATTTTGTACTCTGAATGTTTAATGTCAGTTGTCTTTTGTGTTGAAACTTTAAGGGTTCGAGGCGGGAGTATATGTTAAATCATGAAATTTGATATGCTTACACATCTTTCACTGGTAACTTTCTCAACATCCAGGAGTGAGGTCACAATAGACATTCCTTTCACCCATACGATGTCCAGTGTCAGCTATCCAAAAGGGGACAGGGGTAGTAAAAGTTTTTAATGGATAGAGAGCCACAAGAGATGTTTTTAGTCTTGAATGTAGTTACTATTAGTTAAAATATATACTTGTGATCCCCACCATCAGTAGACTCTTTTTCGAAGAAATTGGCCCACTGAAATGGGCCATTTCTTCTCTTACATTTTACTCGTTTGAAATAATAATAGGTAATTATGTACTTAATTTCGAATTATTTTGTATTTTTAAGGCTTAATATATATATATATATATAATATATATATATATATATATAGGATGCATTTTTGTTCGTCAGAATTATTCAGGTTTTATAGTTGTGTATTGATGTGAACACACAATTTATCTTTTTTAATTATAATTTCTGGCTTTGGAGAGGGCCGGCATTTTCCACTTTGTCCAGGGCGGCAAAACTGCTAGAGCCGGCCCTGATGGTATCGATTTTCCCTAATGTGCAGACATACTTTTGAAAATATATTTAACAATACCGATACCAAATGTATCAGGTGAGTGATCTTTTTCAGTTTTAAGGCGCGTTAAAATTATTTAAGAATGCTATGGGAGAGGAGACAAGATGAACAACCTTGACATATTACGTATAAAATAAGATTTTTTGGACAAAATAGACACGGGAAAAAATTGATGAATTTGCCAAAAAGAAATCAAGACATAACGTTTTACAGCAAAATTGCACAAGCTCTTTAATAAAGTTTTTAATTTTTTTTAAAGTTAAGGTTTATCTTGAGCAATTGAGTTTCAATATAGCTATACATTTTATTACGAGATTTTAAGTTTAACGAACCTTTTCACTATTTTAGTTTTTTACTCTTGAATTCATGGGCCTCAAACCTTTTACCGCCAGGGGCCTCCAACTAACTTAATCCGTCTCTGTCTTTGTATTGGAATCAGATCTCGAACGCCACTTATATAAATGTCGAAGTTTCAGTGTTATTTAAAAAAATTATTTCAGGATATTACTGGAATCTGTCATTAAATGTAATTTTCTAATATATAAAAGAAAGTTTTTTTTAAAAAAATGAAAATGAAATGAATTTAAGGCATCAGATAATTCAGTATTATAAAAAGGTTTTTTCGACTGGAAAACACCCTAAATTGTATTAAAATGATTTCATCCTATATATGAATTTCACAAACTCCCCAGTTATTTCATTTCATACTTACTGTTTCCATAAAATTCATCAGGTTTAGAAAGTTTTATTGCAATTTTTATATTCATTTGCTTGCATTAGAATTTATATTTGGGTCAGGCTAAAAAAATGGGCTTTCCAAATGAGCTATGGTTTCGAATCTTGATTTCATTCACGATCCTTTGTTTTGAATATTGTAGTATGCTTCATATTAAACGAAATTGATCCTTGCAATCCTTAGACGGCGTAATATGGATGGGAGAAACGAGATACGGTGTCACATATTTGTCACTAGCATTTCAGAAATTCGAGGTACTGCGTCGCCTATCCAAATTAAAATTTTCAGTTGTTTGTGATTACAAACCATTCATTTATAGTACTAATATTACCTTTAATGAATATGTTAAGTGTATTGAAATCAGTAATTCAAGGAAGAAAATTTTGAGAAAATCCCTTAAGTAGTATAAATACTTTACTGTAATAAACTAAGATTTTCTGACTTACAAATTAATGCAGCATATAATACGAAAGTCATTTATGAAAATCATTTTCATTTACATTATTAGGAATAAATGTATACATTCCATATTATATTGTCAACCACGTTGAAATATTTAGTGAAAACATGCACAGATTATCCAGAATATAAACGTTTTTGAAGAATGTTAACATTTTGACTTGAAAATAATAAATTAACTTCAATTTTTTTAATTAATGGTCGTTACAGTAAACGTCATCCTATTGATGCGAGCTGCTAATTTATTTTTCTCTACTTTTCACAATACATCAAATTTAATGAGTTAATTCCATTTATTTAATACTTAAATCCATCAAAATATATTTAATATTTTTTTAAAGAGATGTCAGTGGTACTCAATGGCGTAAAGTACACCCCCCGCATCGCAGGGAGGCCCAGGATTCAAGGGGCCCATAGCCTGAATGATGTCAAATAAGTAATCCTTTGTAAGATCCGGCTTGGGGCTTAAAACCAGACTTTATAGGGGGCCCCTAATATTTTCCGTTAGACATTTGGTGGTACTTAAAAAACTTTTGAAATGACTGCCCCCTTGTAAGCCCATTACAATCAAATTTATATTATCTGAGACTGCCGGCTCTAGCAATTTTGCCGTCCCGGACAAAAATGAAAAATGCCGCCCCTCTCGCCAAAGTAAAAAAAAAACTATTATTAAAAGATAAAAATTGGTCATAAATGCACACCTATAAAACTTGAATATTCCTTGCGAAGAAAAAGAGAGCTAACAGTTCATATATATGTATATATATATATTAAAAACTAAAACATAAGAAATTACCACTGGTTTTTTTTTCTGACTTTTAATTCTGAAAACTTTCTGATCAATTTGTTCAGCTATTTCATGTTCGATAGCCAATGTAGCTAAGCCATTTAATCTATCTTTAAAATTTGTGAACTGTAAGAAATTTTTTATTAATTTTAATTTTGAGAAACTAATATCTACACTTGCCAAACTTATTAGCAAAGAAAGTAAAATAAATGCAATAGCAAGATTTGGAGCAAATTCTAAAACAGAAATAAATTTTAAAACTTCAACTAGGCTTTTTTTTTAAAACTGACATTTTCTCATCTGCTCAATCAAGCGCGTTTACATCCAATGATTCTCCGTCGGTCAACATCAGGCCTGCCCCCGCATATCTAGTAAATTTAGCCCTAATTTTTTTTTAAGTTTCTCAACTATTAAATTTGAAAGTTCTCTTCCAGTTAATCTTTCAACTGGAAGGAAACCAAAAAAAAAAAAAAAAAAAACTTCGTTAGAGTTAGATTTTTTAATACATGTATACCTTACCATAAATGTCATTTGCTCGATCTTGCTGGCATCAGGGGCGCAATCTAAAATTATCGAATAATATTTAGCTTGTTTAATTTTATGAACAATGTGTAATTTAATATTCTCATATAAAAGAGAAATTATCTCGTTCTGAATATTTTTCCCTAGATAGTGTACTTTAACTTCCTTTTCCAAATTTTCCATAACAAAAAAAAAAAAGGTATTTTTAAAATTTGGTCCAAATGCCGCCCCGGACATGGGTCCGGTTTGTCCGACCCTAGAGCCGCCCCTGTCTGAGAAGTCCTAAGTTTTTGTATGTATTCTAAAGGGGAAAAATTTCTAGTGCTCTTCTTAAAAAAATTCGCATTTATATTTATATACGAAATGTTCACTTAAACTTTTTGCTAGATATAATTTAACAGAAATACTTTTATAAATTTTGTATAACATATTTTTTACGGTTCAGTTTTATTAACTTAAATGTTTGAATTTTACTGTTGCATTGACAAAGTATTTTATACGTGCTTCAGCATTCGATTTTTAAGAAATTTAAAAGAATTTTGTATACGAATTTGTATCTTTAATTTCTAAATAAAATATAAACTTTGTACTTTTAAAATCTTTTAATTACATGTTTCGAAAATAAGATATAAATGTTTGTCATGCATAACATTGTTTGCAGCTTCTTGATCTTACAAATTTCTGAGTGCATGTGAATACTTGGTACATATGATGTTAATTGTATTGCGATTTACGATTACTTGTAACAAAATGAAGCTCTTATAGCCTACCTAGCGAATTTTTGAAATTGCATATGAAGTTTTATTTTTCACTTTTTTCAGCAAAGTACAAACTTTAAAGCATCAAAAAAGTTTTTGTTATGGAATTATTCATTTTTTTTCTATAGCAAAAAGTATGAACACAAAAAGAATAAAAACTTATTGGCTTTCTTCCTTTCTTATTAGATAACTTTTGAAGGATATGTACAGTACAGTCCTACATTCTTTTATAAAAATGAAAACGGAAGAATGCTTATGTGTTCTGAAAAAAACCTAAAATTTTAAATTTATCTTCTATTCAAGTATTTCTTAAAATTAAAGACAAATTTAAACAATGAGAGAAAATCCTTCCTTTCCTTTGTGTATATGGTGTTGCGAATTTTACTTATTGAAAATTTATGTTATTTTTCAATTTTTTTCGTTTTTCCAAGTGTTACTTGAAAATAAGCTTCAGGTTCCATAAAAAATGCATCTTTAACTTACACAGAAAGCTATTTCTTCTTGATAATTTTTTTAATAACAGTATTATTCATAATAAGCTATTTTCCTGTTTGAGTATTTCGCCACCACTCGTATCTGTAGTATCTTATGTAATTTTGTCCCACTCCTCTGTTCTTTTGCAGGTTGTTTTTTTAAAAATAATTATAATAATATTGTATCATTTTCATGCTTATTTTTTGTATCGTTTTCTATCTATCCATGTTAAATCGAACCTGGTTAATCTCTCTCACTAAAGTTTACTCAGGAAAACTCATACACATACATGTAAGTAGTATGTAGCTTTACTTTCCTCTGTTCTGCGTGAGTGAATTTTAACATCACCCTGTTCAGTTACACGAGGGATTTTAGCGACGAACCTCGTAATTTTGAACCATGGTCAAGTGACGAAGACGACGCCCGAGCTGGCATCCCCTCTCCTAACTACCACACCACACCAACGGGAGGACATTTGAGCTGTCGACAGATTTGACATCCATCGCTCCCCTACACGGCGGGTCTTCAGTGGTACTGGGCTCGAACTCATGACATGCCAGCCACGAGTCTGTTACCTTGACCACTAGGCTAACAGTGCCACTTCCTATGTTCTGCAGAGCATAATAAAGGGCTGATTTTAAAGTAGCTTTGTATATTTAAAATACTAATATATTTTTACTTGATAAAGCCCAATCAAAATAGGACCCTCGGTTTTTGTTTTTTTGTTGCACTAGGGCCTTTGGTTACCTAGTTACGCCCCTTATATAACTCTAGATTAAATAAAAAAATTAATAGTGTATTTCCAATCCGAACAGTCTGGAGAGTAAAATGTCAACTCAGGTGTCATCCTCCTCAATTCACCGTGATTTAAAATTGCGAAGTTCGTCCCCTCTATACCCCTCACATTGTATCGCCCAACGAAATTCAATCAGAAATTAACGAAAAATCTATTTGTTTACTTTTATTATAGTAGAAGTTTCTGTTCACATCTATATTTTTTTATTTCAGAGAGCGCAATTACTGTTGGATATTGATTAGGTTTGCTTTCAAACGTTTCTAGCATTCTGTATTAATTTTTAAAAATACGTTTCAAAAATAGATTTTTACAATGTATAAAGGTACTATCCTTCCTTACGTGTTTTTAAAAATTATATATTTTTTGGAAAAAAATTAAATTTTATAAAAACAACAAGTTAAATCAATGATTTTCAAACATTCATTTTTTAAGTTAGCAACCTAAAAAGGAATCAGCAAAAAAGTAAACGAAAAATATTCATATTTCTTAGAAAATTTAAAATATGTATATGTGTTCTACTTCTATGGTCATTTTGCTTTGACCTTTTTTATCTCGCTATAATCTTAAATAAAGTTTTCACACACCGTCGAATAGTTATAAAAATAGACTTCTAAAATAGAAGCATGACTTCGATATTTTTCTTACAATTATATTTTCATTAAATTTCTCACAAACAAATTCCGTTGAAAAACTTAATAAAAGTGTAATAATGATAATGTTTGATGTGCAGCATAGTGAGATACATAATAGCAATTATTTTCCAGTATTTATTAAAATGTCTATTTTTATGTTATTACCTACTTTACAAAAACTCACAAAAAATTATTAATCCAGTTACATTTAAAACTATTTTGCGTTCTAATCAAGATAAAGCGTTAAAAATATCTAGCCAAAATAATAAATCAGGAAAAAAGAAACAAGAAAAAATGTTCCCAGGTTTTCATAATAAGCAGATTGTCCTGTTCCTCTTCAAAGTGTTGTAAAATAGCCCCCCTGTGAATCATGAGATGGGTCAATTACAAAGGAAAGTATTGCATTCACCATCTAAGATAGGAGATAAAAGCCCTGACTGGCTAGGCCCTCCTATAGAAAACTTCCCTGTAAAAGGAAAGTATTTAGGGAGTGGAGACAAACTAACATTTCTTCCCTTTTCTTCCTCTAGGAGGGTCCATTTATTAATCATACTGTAGCACCACACTTTCCTCTCTTTCATAGCAATTCTCCAAATAAAATATCAGAAAAATTAATTTGAATAGAGGCATGATAGAAAAATCAAAAGTATGAAAAAACATTCACTTTGAAATAATGGGGAATAGTGAAAGAAAAAAAAGAACAAATTAAATTTACATTCAACCATTATTTTAATTAAATTCTTTTTGTTTTTAATAGAAAGGACTGAGAATTATTGGAGTAATTCAATATCATTCATTTTCAGTTTTCATGTCCTTAATTTAATGTTACTGAGTTACACACAGCAAAGATTTTGCCACTTTCTTCTAGTAAACTAAGGTAGTGATTTTTCCCTTTTGTGAGCATAATTTGTCCAGGCATAGAATGTTCAATAATACATTAAATTTGAAATAGTATATGGCTGTGGAAATTATCTAAAATCTGAACTTTTAAATAACTTCAGCAATAAGTTTTAAAATTTTAATTAATCATGAATTGTACACAATTTATTAAAATGCTTTTAAAATTTCAGAAATATAATCCCTGGGTTAGAGTTGGAAAGATAGTAGTGTTTTGAAAAAGAAATTTAAAACTGAATTCATATCTGCTTAAATAAAATAAAAGAAACTGAATACAAAGAAGTATAACATTTCAGTCAACACTGAAATTCTAAAATCACAGCTTCCTGTTGTGAATGTGTGGAATTTAGGAGAATGAAATGTTATCTGATTAAATCCTCCACATAAAAAGTATACAAAGATAGCATGTCAAGTTATTGAGATTTTATACATATATTGATAGAAATTTTATACATATGAAACAATTTTTAAAAAATTATTCAACACACACACAACAGTAAATTATAACATCAAATACTTCCTCACTAAATTATATATATATTGACATAAAAAATAGTTAAGAGGAATAGTGAGCAAATATTATTCCTTCCTATCAAAAATGCCATTTCAAAATGAATAGCTGCTTCAATATATTAAGATGGCAAAGATTTTGAAGTTCAAAATGTAATATATATATATAGATTTTTTTTACAAATAAATTATTTTATTATAGTTATACTGTGGTGAGGTAGTATGTTGGTCAAGAAATATTTATACCAAAATAAACAATTTTTGTTTTATTTTTTAATAATGATATGTTTTTAATACTTATATAAAAAACAAATTAAAATTCAGTATTCATTTTTTAAAAAAATAATAAATCTGCAACCCTTCTAAATTATTTTGAAGTACCTTCATATTTCTCAAAAGCATGAATATTTTTCAGAGCATCTTTTTCTATTATGATATGATCTTATTTAAGTCAGGGCAGTTTTGTTACAAAAGCTGCTGAATTGTTCATGGTGCTAAATACTGGCTAAGTTGCAGCCTTAGTGCCAGGAAGAAAAAATGGGGAACTCTGACACTTTTAAACATTTGAACAGTTATAACTTCAGGTTTTTATTAAAATATGCAGTTATATTTTCATCTACCTCTGAAATTGGCACATCTTATTGGACTAAGTGAAGGCATTTCTGGACAGTGTAGGATTGATAATTAAAAAAATATATGCTATAAATTTAGGACTAAAACCGAGTAGTGAAAAATTGAAGCAAGCACTGAACATTTGGAACAGTAACGGGAAATTTGGGATAATGTACAATCAAGTTCAAAGGAAATTATTAAAGGAATTAAACATGAGAAAGAAAAAATGTATTAATCTTTCTTTTTAACAACCCCCAAATTAAAAAAAAAAGGAGGAAGAAAAACTTATACATTTTTCTTCATTTAAGTAAAATTTTGAGGAAAAATCAATCTCATTTTTTAAAACAAATATTTAATTTGTATATCTCAATACATCAATTTCAAATTTTTATTTCAAGAAATTATAATTCAATGAAAGAAAACAGCCACTGTCATGTTATAATATATTCCTATTATTAGAAATCTTATTTTTTTAAAAAAAGAATTCTGTATGAAAATTTTTTTTTTTTCAAAACCTATAACAAAACCTCGTTTTCACTGGAATATGTGTTCCAAGCAAAATATACATTAAGGTATTTTGAAAATTTAGCATTATTTTCCTGCCATTAATAATTAATTTTGAAGCACTGAAAACTTATTTTAAAATTATCTCTACTCAATATAGCTAAAAAAAATAATAATACTGTTTCATGAAATTTACTTTAAATTTTTTTTTTAAAAAAAGTACATCAATACTACTGATGATTGAAATGATTATAATACTATACTTTTTAATAATTTTTTTAAAATGTTTTCAGTTTTATACTACAGAATTTTAAGTTTAATCACGTTTTAAGCATAGCTGAAATATGAATCTTATTGTGAACAATGTTTATAATGAATTTTGAGCAAAGTAAGAACAGAACTGAAAAATAAATTATCCCCTTTATATATTAGCTAAATCACAATATAAACATAATTTTGGACTGTTTTTTAACTGAAAAATTATATGGAATTCAAGTCAATTTTTGTTTAGCATAAGCTGAAAACAATTTTAATTCTAAACAGTATTTAAAAGGCAATGCATGTAATATTCCTACCATTTTATAACAGTCAATATGATAAAGATAAAGATAAAACACAATTTTCTTCTTTTATCATTAATACATATATATAATTATTATATTATATATATATCGATATTTTTCTCTAGTTATGTTTCTTAGAATCTGTTTTCTATCATTTAGCTTTGTGGGTAGTATAATTTTGTCTTATTATTTTTTTTTTCCATTTTATTATACTATATATAATATAAGAATTGCTCTAAATGAAAATATGATTTAATTTCAGCTGCAAAAGTTAAAAGGATTTTGTAACAATAATCCTCAAGTGTCTGTTTAGAAAAAATTTGCTAAACCTGATTCAAATGTTATATGGATTAATAAAAATTCACTAAAAATTGCAAATAATCAAAAATATATCAATAAACTAAAATATTTTACTCTTCTATTTTAAGTTTACAATATAGTTACAGTTCTACATTTGTTTTTCCAGAGAGAGTTTCATTTAATATTTTTAAAAATTTAATCTTAATTTTTATTTTATAAACATACCATATTTCTAATGAACTTGTATACAACAAATAAACAATGAAAACATATTTATATCTTAAAATTCAAACAAAAATTGAAAAAACATTGAAATTGTTCAGTAGTAAAGTTATAAACAATAAACGCACAATATTTATAATAGGTTATTAGATTCACACATACTGAAACACACACTCAACACAGCATATTTAAAAAATACAATACATTGCACTTTTTTATTGTAATTATTTTGAAAGTAGCCAATAATTCATAACGATCCAAATATAGGAACCCCAAAACAGAGTAATTTGAATTCCAACTCTGTAAAAAATAGGAATAGGTGCTGCCAACGAAATCGCGCATTACACGTCCGGCCTTGTTTGTTCCTTTTATCTATCAGACTTGTTAAAAACCGGCCAGTGAATTATTTATTATTAGATGGCTCAGTGGATAGAGCAGAATCAAAAGAAATTGTATTTGAAACTTGATAACTAGAAAAATTTCGTACTACGATAAATCCCCTATAAAAATTCTTGATGATTGTCCTGTTTAAAAGTCCTTTTCGGAAACAGTTTTGCACGTTCTTTCACATGAGGATCAGTAAACACCGAGACCCTAATACAATCAATGAAATCTAAGAAACTTATACAGGATGTCAATTGAACTTATCCAAAATATCCCTGATAAATGCGTACGAATTTGCCACAAGGGGAATAGCGGGAAATCTTCAATAACGTGGGCTGGGATTTACCACCACCAAATTCTCTTTTCTAGCTAAAGGTCGATCGCCGAAACTTTACCTTGAGAGGAACCAGTTTGCAGTAACCATAGGCGGTACGTTTCTCCTCACGGGAAAACTCTGCGTAGTAATACACTGCATTTTCTGATATCCTGCTTCTTTTTAACGCTGATGTTCTCTACAAATATTACCAGTGTAGTTTCAGCAGTAGTTTTAACGATTTCTCGAATTCACTTTGAAAAAATTGTTTTTATCAAAATCAGATTTAAAAAACTTTATGCATTTGTCAAATAAGTTAAATTTCAAGTTATTTTTTTAAAGCAAATAATTATTATTTTTTAAAAACGAAGGTAAATTGCAATATTTTTTACAAATACAAGATATAAATATCAAATTAAACTACGATTAATTTGAAAAGTAATTATTTATCTAATCCAGAAATTTCACGTATCTTATTCTAATTCTATTATTTGTTTTATCTTTATTATTATCTTTATTTCTAAAGGATATAATCACTCATGTTTTTCGAAATACTCAAATACTTTACTAAATTTTCATCCATTATATTTATTCAGAGCTGATTTATTATTCTCAACAAAGATTATTTCATTTCATACTGAGTCCCCCCCCCCCTCGATGTAATAGTAGAAAGATAGGAAAAGAATATATACTTGCAGTACGGTATTTTATTTCACGCATTTCATTACTTTTCTCTTTTTTTCGTTTATAGTTTTTCGAAAAAATAGTAATTTACAAAAAAGCATTTATATTGCGTAAGCTAGTGATTAGTATAAGAAAATTCATTTCTGCTCTAGATAATAAAATCCCTTAAGTAAATATGGGGAAAATAAATCCTAAATTATTCCCGTAAGCAAATCAAGAATTCTTAACAACCAAAACATCACGACTCTTAGAAGATTGGATTTATTGAAAAGGGGTAACTGTAAAATGATTTCTTATCTGCACCACTTGATTGATATAAAAAATTGATTCAATTAAGATTTCTTTAGGGATATAAATATATTTATCTTAAATTAACATTCAAAATTTTAGAATTTTTTTTTATTAAATAAATTAACACAATTTTAAAAAAAAACTCTAGAATTTGCTAATGCCTTTCTGAAATTTCTTTATTCCTTGCAATCCTACATGATTTTTTTTATTATTGTATCAACTTAATAAACATTTTATTAAATCTCTTGAATCATTTAATAAAACACTTTTACATACATATGTGTATATTTTATTTCTAAACAAGGTATAAGATGTAAAAATTCTTTTAAATGAAAACGAGTTATTTTCATTTTGTACAACTTATATTTCAATATTTCAACCATACACAAATACAATTATACGAAAAATTATAATTGGCATAGTTTAAATATTCATGCAAAAATCAAAATAGAATTTGCATTCAGACAATGATGATGTGTCAAAATTTAAGTGTTCCTTAATTCATTGTTTTCTAACAAAAGTTAATAAACATTTAAAAACTTGTAAATCTCAAAAGCTCAGAAAATTATCTTAAGAATATTTCATTATTACTAAAAGTTGAACATTATATCAACTGCGAAATTTTAGAGTGTGAAAATGGTGGGGAAAAATAATGCGTTTAACTTTGTGTTAATGTGTGTTAACTTTTCTTTTTGCAAAAGAAGAATGAATGTTTTAATCAACACGATTTAGATTTTTTCAGAAATTATAGCTAATTATTAAAAAAATGACAGCATTAATTTTAGATTTGTTTATAGATTAAAAAAATATGATTATTAAGAGTAAGAATAAGTAGAAGTAGAATAAGTAGTAAAAAAAATGGTGATTTTTTTAAAAGGGATTTTTTTTAAAAAGGTAAATTTTTTTTTAAAAAAATCATTTTATTGGTTAATTTTTTATTGTAAAATATCATATATAGCATACCCCATTCAATTCTGTCATATATCACTACTTAGAAATATCAGCAACATTTTAAATTTTATTATAAAAAAAATATATACTTTTATTTATTTTTTTAATATGTATATATTCATAAGAAAATAATATGCTTTTTAAAATTTTTAAGAGAACACTTTCTTTCTAAGCTCCATAATAATCAAATTTATACTATTTGAAGACTCCTACATTTCTCTTTGCATATTCTAAAAAAAAAATCTTAATGTTCATCTTTAAATTTGACACTTCTTTTTTTACTGAATTCTGTGTGTGTGTGTGTTATTGCAGAGTTTCTTGATGCAATTATTTATTCTAATATCTTGAAGACAAAAGTTTAAAACTCGTTTATATATCAAGTCATTAAATATTTTTCTCTACTAAACATAACTTTATTACAAAAATTTATTAACAAACTTAGTATAAAGTGTTTTAAATATTTTAATTCTATTTACTTTACTGTTGCTTTTTTACTAGTAGACACAAAATACTATGTTTAATTGTTTTGAAACTCTAAATCGTCTGTGTTTTTACGTATGCTTTAAAATATGACTTTTAAAATTTTTTATAATTTTGTTTCACTCTTAATAGTGGCCGCGGTAGCCTAGTGATTATGGTCACGAACTCGATGCCGGAATGTAGCAGGTTCGAGTCCTGGTGCCACAGAAGATCCACCGTGTAGAGAAGGCCGATATACATTAAATCTGTAGAGGCTCAATGTTTTCCCGTTGTTGTGGTGGTGGTAAAGGGGGTAACCAGCTCATGTGTCGTCCTTGTTTCTTGATTGACGCTCAAAATTACGAAATCTTTCACCACAAACCCTTTTGTTGCTTTATTGTGCCCCTTTAATGTAATCCTTTCACTGTTTTGACTTTTCATACATTTCAATGAGCTTTTTTTTTAAATCCTGTATACAAATGAATAAGTATTTCTAAAACCACAAAGGAAAAATTTTTGAAGTATTCTCTTCGCAATTACACTTGAAAAATTTTATTACAAAAATTCAGTCACAATGATGAAAACTCTTAAAAAAATATAGCTTTTGTAAGAAACAAAAATAATCCAGTATATAATTTTTTTAAAATTCTTGTATGATCTGGAAGTCAAACTAGATGCGTATAGGCAAAAGTTCTTCCAGTACCTATGCAATAATTTTTCTATGAATGATACATTTTATATGAAACATATAGTGGTTAGTGGTGCTGATTGCTGTGCTGTTGGGCCTGAGTTCGAATCCCAGAGAAGGCATAGATATTTGCCATTGAAGAGTGCCTTCGTGCGGCATAGGGGTACTCTAAATAGCCGTCGAGCCGCAAGTCTTCTCATGAGGTCGATGGAAGGGGAAGAGAGGTTGGAAGCCCCTGATTAACCCCAGAGTGTTCTCCCTTGAAATTGGAGTAGAATAGAGCTAAATCGCTCTGTCAGCTGTATGGTGCTCAAAGCTGCGGATAACGACAAGCGTAAATCTAGCACCTTGTCATCGATGAATTTCGTTGGCCATGGTTTGATATTACTATTGGTTACTATCGATCAGGTGCATAAGTAACAACAACAGATATTTATACACGGGAATGTGTACTGCAGAGATGTCAAGAATTGCAGTTTTCTAATGTATAAAAGAAAGAAAATGAAAGTGACTGATTTTAAAGAGTTAAAAAACTGAACTTTTAAAAATGAATAGATTTTCTTGAATAAATTGATTAAATCAATATTTAAATTCAGCATTAAAAATATGTTTAAAACAAACACGTTTCTGTTCTTCCCGATCTGGGATTTTATTCTTTAAAAATTTCTCAATGTATTTGACTGCATGTAAAACATGAATTCGTTTGCAGTAATTTACTTAATAATTATTTATAATGATGACTTCTGTGCAATATGATGGGCATTAATTCATAACACAGAAATGTATCATTTGGTTCGAAGCTATAGCTTAATGTAGTATATTCACTATGAAAGTTATTCTCAAAATTTTCTTTGAATTATTGATTTCTGCATGAATAACCAATTAACTAAAGATCATATTACAGTAAAAGAGAGTCAAGGGAATGTGTCATAATCACACAAAAATATAAATTTTAATTTGGATAATCGATTGATCTCAAGCGCGCAATTCTGAACTGTTGTACCAGTTAATTTAACTTTATATCTGGCCGTTTATAAATTTAAGTAAACACATGTTGCGAAATTATAATAATTTGAAGGGAGAAAGGCGGTCTCTCTCTTTTTTATTCGTTATATTTAATCAACCCTTTTTATTGCTAATGATTACCTTTTAACTATTAAATTTAAGAAATATTAAATAATTTTTCATGGTAAGTTAGAGAACAGAGGGAAGTATTCAATTATAATTAATATTTCATTTCAGCAAATCTATTTATTTTAGCATTATTTAACATCAAAATATAAATAAATATTAAAATGTATCATACTTTGTAAAAAATAATGTAAACATTTAATGTTCCTAGCTTTTTAATACTTTGATTGATTTCAAAACAATATTAGTTTTTTGAAGATAAGGTTTAGAGATGGGTTATATTTGTTCCCCACCCGCAGTGACCCTCCAGGCCCATTCCCATTTTCTTTTTGTTCAGAACTAAGGATAACGATTCTCCTGGTCTTTCACATTCCATAGGAGTCACAATACGTTCCTATAGACCCCTCTTTTGTCACGAATAGGTGAGTGGTTCAAATACCTAAAAACTACCCTTCAAGTTATACTACGAATTTCTTTTTCCTTTATTTTTGCTGTGATTCTTGTCTTAAACTGAGGATCATAAGTTTAGATTTCCTTTTTTAAACTAATAATTTCATTATAAAAAATCCGCAGTTATAATTAAATTTTAATTATAATGATTTTCGTTCTGTGATTAATCATATAAAATACTTACTCACCCGTTGAATTCGTTTCACTTGTTATAAAATAAGTCCCTGAACCTGACGATTGAATATACATTTATCTCTATATTTATTACAACTGAAACGAAATCCTACAATTGTCACACCAATTCGAAAAAGTTTATGAAGTTTGTATTCCTTTTATATATATATATATATATATATAACTTACTTAGAAAAAGTCTCACACATAACATTTTAAATTTTACTATCAGCGGAAAAAAAATTCAATTGCACCCATTGAAATAATTAATATTCCCATTCTTATGAAAAAATAAGAAAATTTTTTAGGGTTAAAGAAAGCCAACTCTTGAAAACGTTAATCTGAAATAAAATTCAAGTGTTGATTAACACATCTAATTTTAAAAAATTTAGCCGATAAATATAATCATAAAAACTACTTATCTGATCACGTACATATTTTTTTCAAAAAATGAATGCTGTTTTAAAATTAAAGCATTAACAAGTAATAAAAAAAATCTTTTTAAGTCAATTCCTACATTGACTGTCTAAAACCGGTAATTATTTTGATTTAACTAATTAACTGGTAGATAATGAATTAATATTTTTTTATAAAAAAAACTGTGTTAACATCAAGTTTCATCCTCTACAAGTTTAAAAAAATTTATTTGAACTTGATAGGATGAATAGAAAGTACTTTATTAAGGATTGAAAATTTGAACAAGATAATATATAGAGAGAGTGAGCTAATATTAGGAATTGAAAAAAAAATAAGGAATATAAAATGTCTACATTATTTTTATGTGGTATGATTCATTTTTAATTTTGAAATATGCTCTGATGTTAAAAACACCTAAAGTAACTAATGTGTTCAGGTTTTTTAGTAATCGAATTTAATTAGAGCGCTGTGCACTAAAGGTAAAAAATATGCATGTTTTATTGATAAGCTATAGATACATATTCAATGACTTTTGGCAGATAATTGTCCCATATTCAATGCATCGCTAAAAATTATTCAACATTTCTTAAACCTTAAAATGAAAATTTAAATAATAGCAGTCTCTGTTTTATTAATTAAAAAACAACAAAAATGAAAATTACAGTCATTTTAAAATTAATTTAACATTGAAATTTAATAACATGGGTTTTTTTGGCAGCAGACTTCAAATTTATATGCAGTCACACCTCAGCTAGAACGTTTAATTTGAATTCTATTCACTACCATACATCATTCGAAAAATTTGAGATCCTGTTTCTTAGATTAAGTCGCACTTGCAGAATTTCACAATGTGGATTCTTGGTAAAACCAGGATTCGAACCCATGATTAATCTTCTAGACTGCGATCCATTAAAAAAGATAAAAATTGTAGAAATACCTAATACGAAGTAAAAATAGACGCGAAAACTAAATACTGCTTAGAATTTTCTTTTAGAATATAAATTTTTATAAGTAGGTCTGTACTGTGGAAATCTGTCACGAACTGATAAAAGAAAGTAGAAAATGGAAACAACAGATTTTAAAGAATTAAAAAAAAAACTGAACTTTATTTAAAAAAAGATTTCTTTCGATGGAAAATAAATTGACTGATTGTAGCATACCAGATTGTATCGAAATTTTTAAAATTTCATATGAATTTTATTAAACTTACCAATGTAACTGCCGCTTACGTCATTACTTGGGGTAACCAAAAGTAATTAATAGAATCTCGGGTAAATTAATATATTTAATGACATAAGATAGCACAGTTACAAAGAACAGACACTTAGACAATTACAAGACAAACATTTAAAGGAAATAAGTGAAAATAAGCAAAGTTTACATAGTCCAGGATTGGACATCGAAATGGGGAACGCACGCTTGTCCAGATCCAAACTCTCTCTGACCGTACTACAGTGTTTCGTACAGTCACACTTCCGGTCTAAGCCCATATTGTAATGGCGGCACCTACATTTCGGTCTTGGAACTATACCGTGCGTTACAGACTGGTTCCGTTGACGTTTCGGTTCGGAAACAGGAGGTACTCTTTTTTTTGGGCGTCCTCTTTTCCTTAGAGGAGCCACAAATCCAGTGTTTCTTTCCATTTCAGGCTTTCGGTAGTCCTTTAAGGCAGAAATATGATGAGTTTCAATTACTTGACCAGGGTTGGCTGGGTCGGCAATCTCATATGTTACTGGTGATCTCAAGGTGAGAATGAGATAAGGACCTTCTCTCTTGGGCATGACTTTCCTACTCCTGTTGTTACGGCTTATGGGATGAATGTTCACCCAGACTTTGTCACCAGGTTTATCATATTTTCTTCATCGTCGTCGATCGAAGTTTTCCTTTTGATAATCCTGTTTCTGCTCAACTCTGTCTTTGACATCCAAGATGGAATTGGCAAACCTTTTGAGGTACGGAGTGATTTCCGGTACAAAGTTATCATTATCAATAACTTGTCGAATATCATGCCTGATATCGTCTGATGTTCTCAACTGTCTTCCAAATTGTAAGTACGCAGCCGTGTGCCCTGTAGTGTCGCATACTGAAGTATTCATTGCGAAACGAATTAGAGGTAACTTATCCTCCCAAGCCGAATGCTCCTCCCCCACCAGAATCGCTAGTCTAGGCTTCAAGTCACGATTTTTACGTTCCGATGGGTTCGCTTGCGGGTGGTAGACGGGGATGAGGTCTTGCGTAATATCTAGCAAGTCACAAGTTAGCTGCATGACAGCACTTATGAACTGTGGCCCGTTGTCACTTATTAGTCTTCGTGGATGACCATATCTTAGAATACTCCTTCAATTAGTGTTTTGGCACAATTTTCAGCAGTGGCTTCAGCAAGAGCAAAGAGTTCTACCCATTTGGTACTTGTATCTTCAAACAATAAAGATCCACTTCTTGCCAGTGAGAGTTTCCGGAAGAGGGCCAAAGAGATGGATGGCCAGCGTCTCGAATCTTTGGGCGTAGGCAAGT